>JAHWFO010002326.1:341758-506977 GCA_023313115.1 Rhysida immarginata
TGTACCTTTGGGGCTGGTTACTTTCTCTCCAACTAATACTGGCAATCCATGAACTATTTAAATTGATGGAGCTGGTTCTCAGCTAGGCGGATACTCTTTAAAATCCTCGACTCGAGCGAACACAAAGATAAATTTGTTGTGAACTTAAATTAAACCACTAAAACTTAAAACATTTGAGTTAAGTCTACTTTTTAGAATTTCTCATCTGGAATCATTTGAATTACCAGATGAAGGCCGAATTAAGCTAAAAAGTGATTGGGACGCCGCACAACCGGCTATCACGAAAGTTAAATCACTACTAACGTCTTCTTCACTTAGAACTACTGACAAGACAGATCCAACTTCAATAACCAATCAGGCGTTTAGAAACGCTGAACATACACCAAAAAGAGGGTGAATCTCCCTGTCAATCAAAATCCGTCAACACCTCTTCAACTCTTCCTATACTAAAAGCTCTTGGCATTCACGTGATCATTTCTTGTCTCTTTGCTCACTTCAGATTCCAAAGTTCAATCCTTACCTTGTCTTTCTCGTTGTCTTTATCCCATATCCTGTTCTCAAATTCGTTTCTTGTTTACTTAGCTAACTCTGGCAATGCTCTTTAGGTCCTTGAAAACAAGACCAACAACTAAAACAATGAGATGTAAAATGAATCTCACTTTCTCCCCTTGCGACTAATGCCAAAAGTGACACTTAAAAACGATTCTTAACAAGCGCAGAAAAAAGAAATAATTAAAATAATAAACTTTATTTAATTCTACTCTAAGTTAAATCCTTCTAAAACTTTATAAAATCTTAATTCCGAATCTAAATAGACAATTATGAACGCGAGTATAAAATAGCTCATTTACACAATTAATCTGAATATTCTAATTCTGGCTAATTAATCCTGAAACCTTACGACATTACCCATAGCTCTCCGTTGATCACCAAACATTGCCACTTTCAAATACCGTCTAAAGAAATATTTTTTAACATTCCCACCAAACTAACTTTCCTCTCCTTTCCTCACCCTTTCTATCCTTAAAATTTAACTTTTAATACATGTATATCAAATATTGTTTCTTTGCTCCTCGTCCAGGGACCTACCTCGTCGGCCCCCGCCATTACTGGCCCTGGGTGGACGACTTGTATCTTTCTTTAGATTAAATAAATAAATAAATAAATAAATTTTTAATAAAAATTTTAACCTTCACCCAATTCTATAAATATGATCATAATGATTGTTTATTGTCTTTACTTTTTTTTAATTGAGTTTTCTTAAGTGAACTATATAATCGTACTATATAAAATCGATAAAATCGAATCAAATAAAAATTACAGTTGATAAAAAAGAACATTATAATGATTCACTGGAAAAAGTTATAATATCAGGTTGTTGCAAAAGTTTCATCCGGTTCTAGAACCCATGCCTAAGAAGGGCTCATTTTCCGAGGGGGGTGTTCATATGTTTTCAAATAAATTATTGCATTCGATTCTTGAATACCGTAAATACTGTATTAAGCGCCCGGGCGCTTATTTGCAAAAATTCAGCGGACCCCCAGGCGCTTAATGCAGGCGGGCCGGTATTACAGGTCCGGCGCTTATAAAATTCTGCATAACTGTCATGGATACTATTATGCAAAATTCTCGCCCTTCTCCTTCATTTTTTCTAAAGTATCCTGCTGTGTTTTCCATTTCCGTTAGGATCAGTGCTAAACTGTTTAGTTGCAGCCTCTGTAGGATGGTTTTCAGCCTACTTTACTGTTGCGAGATTAAAATTGATGCTATAACTGTGAAGTTTTCATTTTTCATCAGCTATGTTGCTTGACTGAATCCAAAATTAAAAGCAAGAAATTAGAAGACAATCACGCTGGTATCTAATTTCCGGTTTAGCAATGGCGTTTGGGAGAGCAAACATTCCCATGAGAAAGCAGCAAGAGAAGAAAAATCCACGAAATGAACTAAAATAAGCGCCCGGGCGGTTATTGAAGGTCCGGCGCTTATTTGCAAAAATTCAGCAGACCCGCAGGCGCTTAATGCAGGCGGGCCGGTATTTCAGGTCCGGCGCTAAATACAGTATTTACGGTATCTTTGTTATATTACATCCAAGATTCAACTGTCTGACTATACATCTGTGAGTGCCATCAACGGTCTGAAATGGACCTTTCACGCGAGCATATTCAAGCAATAATCTTCTATCAGTATTCTGGAAAGATTAGTGCTGCGCAATGTCACCGAAATATTTGCCAACGTTTAGGTGATGGCACTGTTAGTTTACGTACAATAGAAGAATAGTATCGGCGGTTCAGACGCGGAGATAGCACTCTTCAAGATGCACCTCCTCTGGTCGGCCAATCATGATTTAAGATGGTGATCTACGCCAGCAATTGATGATGATCACAATGTAACAACGAGGGAACTTGCAGAACAGTTCAAGGTTCACTTTTCAACCATTGCCTGGCATCTTCATGAGCTGAATCTGTCATTCAACTAGGCGTGTGGTAGAATTGTAACAACTAACTTTAATTTGCATGTCTAAATTTAAACTAATTACATAAAAGAATTGGGGCCCCATGAGAATATCCAACAATTATAGTAAATAATCATAAAACCACTTAAACAATGACACTGTCTTAACCAGTATTCAAGCTACAGAAATTGTCTTCAAATAAATACTATTCGAAAGTAAGCATGCGGAGGCCAACACATAAGCTTGGTACATGGGTAATATGTCGGCTCAGCACTGGAGCAGTACTTTGTTGCACAATTGCACTCTGGAGCTAATCACCATCTTGTATGCAGGACAGCACAGAAGGTGCCGCGCTCCCCTTTATTATTAATTCCCTTGCTTAGTGACTATTTTCATAACCAAGCCCTTCAGACAAGGGAAGGGGAGCAGAGCAGTAACCCCTACTAACAGCCTAAATAATCAATAGTTCTGCAAGTTAGGCAATCAATAGCAGCGACAGTTTGCGCCCATGCCTATTTCTAAAACATCTCGTGCATTGGATACCACTGAACTAACGTAATACGTCATTGTCAGCATGTCTCTAAAGTTACTAAAACATAGATACTGTCCTCTGGTTGGCAAAAATTAACCAACAACCTGTGCGATAAACTAAAATAGTTCGTCTTCTTCGTTCTAACAGAGAGCAAAGCAGGTCATAAGACTCCCGATCGTTTCCGAAGATGTGGAGCGCAAAATGCAAATAACATGTGGCTGGTCTAATTCCAGTCGACTTCTAGTCTATTTTTTACAAGTTAGTCAAATAAGGAAAAACGGAACCATCTCACTGATACAGATACAATCCACCGATGATTTTCTCATCTTGGTCGGCCGTTTTCGATATCACTGACAAATGAGCAGGGGGGGCACGTTCCATTTTTTTCTTGAACTTATGGCAACGCTCATCGACGACATGATTTTTCTAACAGCAACGCTCCTGGTATCATACAACGGTTAAATACCGTTTTCTTCATTTTCTTTTTAAAAATTTCACAAAACAAGACATCGACAGAGTAGCATCGAACAAAGCTCGTCGGCCGTCTCTTAGCTTTCCTGCACAACAACGACAACACACTCTCTTAACAAAGGAGCAATGCTTTTTTTTTTCATTATTGAGCGCAATTTTGTGGAAAAGCTATAACAACAACGAGCAGATACACTCAACCTCTGCTGCAGTTGTTATAGCTTCTCCCATTATTTAACATTATCATCAAAGACACATTTTCTCAACAAAAACAACAGATCGCCACCTCACATGATCTCAATGAATAACAGCACTTACATACGGCTTTCACCAACACAACACGCCTACGCGCCTTTACAACGAAACGAAACCAACAAATGCAATAACCACAATACAACCACAACCACACAAACACCTCAATGTCGAAAAACCAAATTCGACCCAACCAAATCAAACTATGCCGAACATATGGTAGGTAAGAAGCACCAGTTCGGCAAAATCGAATGAATGACACGAGGAAATTAGTGATGGAAATAATAAATGAATGCAGCGACACAAGGAAATTAGAGACGATGGAAAATTTAGAAATACAGCTACCAAAAAGCCTAGAAGGAGACAAGCTCATCAATGTCCAAATCAACAATAAAATGGCGCCATTATTAAAAGGAATAGGGAAGAGCCTGAACAAAATCAAAGACAATACTCATAGAAATTTAAATAGACAACCATCCACACAATACTCAACAGTCTGATACTCTTTATTACATGTACTTTGGTTTTTCTATTTTTTATTTTGTTTTAGTTTATTTTATTTATTATATTATTTTTTATTCAGTTTCCAATCTATTCAAATATTGCATTTTCCTGTTAGTTCGTTATTTTGATTAAATATCGAGTGTATGAATCATCACCTTTCAAATTCTGTATTCCCTTCTCTCCACCTGATTGGTCACAGTCCCACCAATGAGATAACAGAGCAGCAGAGACCGTTAAATTACAGAGCAGAAGAGACCCGCTCCCTTATATAAGCTGGTATTTCCACGCTTACTATTGTAGCCCACCGAAGATGGTTTAATACCGAAACCGGTCTGAAATAAATTTAAAATTGTTGCATTTAAGAACTCACTACCATTATTTTATTGTTATACGCAACATTGTCCCATACTACCATTACAAAAAAAATTAAATATGCTATGACGTTATTAATGCGTTAGTCTTTCGATTTAAGTTGTATATGACCATAGAGTTGTCTTTTAACGTCACTGGGTTCTAAATAAAGGAAAAACACAAAACACTACTCCACATATATAAATT
Source organism: Rhysida immarginata (assembly GCA_023313115.1). Lineage (NCBI taxonomy): Eukaryota > Metazoa > Arthropoda > Chilopoda > Scolopendromorpha > Scolopendridae > Rhysida > Rhysida immarginata. The sequence goes on from JAHWFO010002326.1 coordinate 346,525, forward strand.
TTTACTGACCCAACAATTTATATCTGCTGGGTCAGTAAAAATTTATGTATGTGGAGTAGTGTTTTCTGTTTTTCCTTTATTTATATAAGGTATCCACAGTTTCAGCTATTTTTCTATTTATCACTGGGTTCATCGTTGTACCAGATTCACCATATTCACCGAATCTGGCGCCATCTGATTATGCTTTATTTGATAACATGAAGGACGCATCGCGAGGTAAGAGGTTCAATAAAAACGAAGAATTGTAGGCAGCTGTCAACGAATGGGTGCGTAGTACGCTCAAACAATGGTTCTGTGACGCAATAATGCAGTTGCGAGGAAGGTGGCAGCAGTGTATTGACATCGGTGGGGAGTATATTGAGAGATCCCATGTACATCAACTCATGTGCAGTAATAAATAAGGTAATATAAAACTACTATTGTAAATCATTTTATTGACGTGATGCTTTGCCGTATGGAATTAGTGCTGTACTCTCTCAAATTGATTCTTCTGGAAAAGAAAAACCAGTTGCTTTCCCATCTCGTACTTTAATACAACCAGAGTGCAATTATTCACAACTTGATCAAGAAGGACTAGCTATTATTCATAATGTTAAACATTTTCGTCATTATGTATATGAACCAAATTTGTCTTACATTCAGATCATAAACGTTTCAATTATCTGTTGTTAGGACTATTTACAACAGGTAAACCTACTCCCACCATGATGTCTCTCATATGCTGACATGGTCTGTTATTTTAGTTGCATACGATTAAAAGCTCGAATACTGCCCTGCAGGAAAAATTTCTCATGCTGATACCCTTTGTCGCCTTCTGCTCCCAACTACAGACCTTGATCCTCCAATTTTAAAAGAAACCTTATTCCTCAAAGAATTCGATGAATCCCCAATCACTGCTACGGATATAGCAAAACACACTGCAGACGACCCTCTATTAAATCAAGTTAAACATCATGTTTTAATGGGTTTGCCTATAGCAAATGAACCAAGTGAACTAAAACACTATGCTATTCATTTCACTTAACTCTCAGTCCACAAAAACTGTTTATTATGGGAATGTAGAGTAATCATTCCACCAAATCTATACTAATCGAGTTACACTTAGCTCACCCAGGCATTGAAAAAATGAAGGCCCTTGCCCGATCATATGTGTGATGGCCATCTATGAATAAATAAATAGAAACCATTGTCAACAACTACTCCAATTGTCAGCTTAACCGACATAACTCTCTACAAGCTCCAGTTCACCCATGTGAACATGTGACAATTCCTTGGAGTTGTCTAAACATTGATTTTGCAGATCCTTTTCAGGGACAAATGTTTTTTGTTCTAGTGACTTGTACTCCAAATGGATTGAAATTCGTTAAATGCATAACACATCAGCACACACTACAATTGCGACGTTATGTGAAATTTTGCAACTCGTGGAATTCCGGATTCACTAGTTTCAGACAATAGACAGCAATTCACCTCATCTCAATTTGCCATGTTTACACAAAAGAATGGAATCAGGCATATTAGAAAATCGCCATATCATCCAGCCATAAACGGTCAAGCAGAACGAGCTGTTCAATCAATGAAAGAGAGTTTAAAATTTATTATAACTGAACTGGTGACTGGAAAAAACGCTTATCAAGCTACTTATTGTCACAACATATTACCCCTCATTCTTCTACTGGGCTGAGTCCAGCTGAAGTTTTATTTAAACGCCGTTTATGTTCATGCTTAGATTTGACGCATACAGACAGCATTGAACGTGACACCAGACAATTTGCTACTACCACCTGCCAATTTTATCTGGTACTACTGTTTTCGTATGTTGAGAGTGGAAAAGAATCGGTATGGATTCCAACCATTGTACATTGCAGATTGGGTCTAGTTACATATGAAGTCTCAACACCCACTAGTTTCGCACGAAGACACGTGCACGCTCGAAACGGCGTGACCTCACCTAATAATGAAGAATTTACTCCTCCTACAACGCAGAATAATGGAATGTCTTCTTCGTCAACACGGCAACAAAATGAAAAACCATCACAAACAGTTCAAAACGATTCAGCAACTGTGACAATCTGCCTCCCAGACTGGACTGCAACGACAAAGCAGTTGAATCGTTTTGAACTGTTTGTGGTGGTTTTTCATTTTGTTGCAGTGTTGACGAAGAAGACATTCCATTATTCTGCGTTGTAGGAGAAGTAAATTCTTCATTATTTACTTGAATTGCAATTTCAATGCAATTTCAATTCTTCATTTGAATTGCAATTTCAATGCAATGATACCGCCATTTCACTTGAAACATTACGTACTCTCGTCCAAGGGGTTAGGTGTGTAATGTATCATGTTGCCACCATACAGAACGCCCAACCTCTCCTTTGTAAAGCTCTAGATCAGGAAAGTACGGCAAACCTTTACCGCGCCGACCAGAGCTGCTGATTGGTAGAACGGCTGTCACGTTAGTTTGTCAGCCATTGTTGGCCCAAACGCAGCGATAGATACCATTGAAATGCATGTGGAAGATGCAATTCAGATTAAATTTTTAATGAAATATTCGTTGATTGATCCTAAATTTTAATCCGAATAAGCAAAATTTCAGGATCCTTCAGTCTATGCTCCTTGGAGGTTAATAAATTCGTTAAAATATCCGAAGAAGTAATAAGAAGCAAGTACGTTTATATTACAACTTTACCGAATGTTTTAGAAATGTTACATTGTGCAATTCTCAGACAATCAGAATTTCTGATTCAGAAAATATAATTTTTTGTTGAATATCGTTCTTTTTAAGAAAATACAATTCAATATAACAAAGTTAAACTGTCTGTGAAATGTTGAGGCAAAACTTGAAATAAAACATCTATGTTATTTTTATCTTATTTTAGCGAAGTTAATTATCACTCATCATTAAACTTGAATATAACGTAAGAAATTGAATAATGAAAATTTTCTATTTGGGTGAAAAAAAATATAGAAAATTTTTTTAACTAAGTTTTTGGTAGATTTTTTATGTCAATATTATAAACCTCCGGTTCGTAATAAAAATATCCGGTTCGGACCTGGCTACCACAAGACACTGACCCTGGCTACGTATAATGGACGTTCCCTTTCCTCAGAGAGTCGTCTGCAAGAACTGGAAGAAGAATTGGATAGGATCAACTGGGATATCATTGGACTCTGCGAAGTAAGAAGAAAAGGTGAAGATAAAATTGAGTTGAACAGTGTGTACATACTATACCACAGAGGAACAACCGACGGAAGAGTTAGTGGTGTTGGATTCCTTATTCATAAAAATGGAAGAATCAAATCATTGAGCTTGATAGTGCCTCCGACAGAATTGCAGGATTGGTCATCCAGTTGTCGAGAAGATACAAGATAGAGATCATACAGGCCTATCCGCCAACCACAAGCACAAGGAAGTCGATGACTTTTAGGAGGAAGTTAGCAAGATGAACCAAACAGGAAACTACTATCTTAAAGTCGTTATGGGCGACTTTAATGCCCATGTAGGAGAAAAAAAGAAAGGAGAAAATTTTCTTGGTAGTCATGGTTATGGCACAAGAAATGAAAAAGGAAACAAACTGGTGGAATTTGCAGAGTACGAACAACTGTACGTCATGAATTCTTTTTTCAAGAAGAAACCGCAGCGTAAATGGACTTGGAAAAGCCCAAATAATGGAACAACTAATGAAATAGATTACATTCTGGCTAATAGGAAGCACTTGATCCAAGACTGCACTGTTCTCAACAACTTCAACACAGGAAGCGACCGCAGACTGGTAAGATGCAAGCTTGTTCTAAACACGAAAACAGAAAGACGAAAGCTTTTCAGAAACACAAAGAAGATCATCAACATTCCACGCCTGCATGAACGCAGAAAGGAATTCCAGCTAGAACTGCGAAATCGCTTTGAAATCTTACAGAGCGGCATCCAGGAAGATGACATCACAGATATTAACAGGACACTAACTAAACACATAAAAGAAGCAGCGGAAGTAGGAGCTAGAGAACAAGTTTCCAAACAACAGACGAAACTCACAGAAGAAACGAGGAAATTAATGAAGAAACGAAGAGAAATGAAGACAAAAAGAGAAGATACAAGATCAGTAATAGAATATGCGGAGCTTTGCAAGACAGTACGGAAACACATCACAGAAGATGTTCGGAAGTTCAACTGCAATTTTGTCAAAAAGGCAGTTGAAGATAACAAGAGTTTGAAAACTGCGAAGAGAAAGCTCTGCATTGGAAGAAGAGGAATATTTGCACTCAAGAGAGCAAATGACAAAATCACGAAGAATGGAAGTTAAATCATCGAAATTGTGGAGGACTTCTACAATAAACTTTACAAATGTGAAGATGATAATGGCGTAAGAAGAGCAGACCAACTGAAAGGAAAAGATGAAGTGCCACCGGTTATGGAAGGCGAAGTTGACAAGGCTATTAAATCCATGAAGAAAGGAAAGTCCCCCGGAAAAGATGGAATTACAATTGACCTGATTAAGGAAGCAGGAGAAGAGTTAAACAAGTTAATGGCAAGTTTTTTCACGAAATGCCTTGAGATGTCAGACGTACCAGATGATTGGAATAATGCAATGATGGTTCCATTTTTCAAAAAAGGAGACCGAGAAAATATCCAGAACTATCGCCCTTCAGTAAAGTCCTGACAAACAAACTTGATTCAGCACTAGACTCAGCACAAACAAGAGAACAAGCGGGCTTTCGAAGTGGATATAGCACGATCGACCATATTCAAGTTATTAGAGAACTTATCGAACGCTACAACGATTATGAAGTGACATTTTGCTTTGCCTTCATCGACTTTGAGAAAGCTTTCGACTCGGTGTTCACACATGTTGTAGTGAAAGCTCTGGAAAGAATGGGAATAGCCAGAAGCTATGTTAGTATTCTTCAGAAGATATTTAGTAAAGCGACTGCTACCATTCGTTTGGATAAAGGAAAAGCAAGGATCAACCTTGGAAAAGGAGTAAGATAAGGAGACGCCATCTCACCAAAACTCTTCACAGCAGTTTTAGAGGAAGTCTCCAAGGAACTGAACTGGACAAAAAAAGGACTTAAAATAAACGGTGAATTCCTTAACCACCTTCGTTTTGCCGATGACATCGTTCTCACCAGTAATAGTCCTTCTGAATTGGAGGAAACGTTACAAGAACTAGCAGAGGCTAGCCGGCGTGTAGGACTGAAACTGAATACACAGAAGACAAACGTTATGTTCAATGCATTTGCTCCAAAACAGAAGGTCATGGCAGGCAACATTGTGATTGAAGAAGTACAGAGCTACATTTACTTGGGACAAGAAATCACCATGGATGACAAAATATTCTGAATGAAGTTAACAGACGAATTAGAACAGCATGGAGTGCTATTGGCAAGAATAACATTATCTTGAAGAGCAACACGCCACTTAGCTTGAAACGAAAAGTTTTCAACCAGTGTGTTTTACCAGCACTCACCTACGGAGCTGAAACATAGACTTTATCAAGGAGGACAACACAAAGACTATATACAACACAGAGAAGCATGGAAAGATGTATGCTGGAAATTACAAGAAGAGATCGAAAATGCAACAGCTGGATAAGAAGCCAAACGAAGGTGATTGACGTCATCGAACGGATCAAACGTTCGAAATGGCAATGGGCTGGTCACATTGCTAGAAGACAAGACATGAGATGGTCCACAGTCATTCTGGATTAGTACCCTCGAGACTTTAAACGCCCAAGAGGACGACCCCATGCAAGGTGGCTCGAAGAAATGAGGAAGGTGGCTGGTGTCAACTGGAAATCCAAAGCTTCAAACAGAGAAGAATGGAAGCGTTTAGAGAAGACCTTTATCCAGCAGTGGATTGCAAAGGGTTGACCGTGATGATGATGATGATTATAAACCTCTATAAATGAATAAATTTCAAAATACATTGCATGTGTAGTTATTTTTTCGTAATTTTTTTTGTAATCAGACGGATATTTTTTCCAAATTATAATTTTTAAAATTTTCTATAAAAATTTAATTAATAAAGTAATTTTTATATTTGAATCAAAAACCTAAATTTAATAGTTCTTATTTTATTAAATTATATTTCATATTTTTTATAATTATAATTATAGTTTTTTAATAATTTAATAATTTTTATAGTTTAATAAAATTAAAATTGGTAAAGTGAAATTTTTGATGTAAATATAAAAATTAATTTGATAAAAGTTTATTAAGTTATATGTTAATAAAAATTTATAAAATTATATTTTGATAAATAAAATTACAAAAGCTACACACAAAGTTTTTTAAAATTTATTAATTACATGTAAAGCGTTTATTAAGGATAAATAAATAAAGTGAAAATAAACTAAAAACTTAAAAAATTATCGTTAATATGCCTCAACGTTATCATTATTTATATGTAAAAAATTATAATTGAAAACAAAATTTAAAGAAAAATCAATAGTTACCTAATTTACTAATTGTCAGTTATATTTCTAGACGATAATAATAAGAAAATTTGCGAAAAGATGCATTTAAGCCGAATTTTAGATGAAGCGTAACTCACTTGATAGGGCCAACTGGGCCAACAATGGCGGATTTGGTAGCAGACGACGAAGTTTGCCGTACTTTACTAATCTAGAGCTTTACTCCCTTGGTCAATTATCGCATAAATTTTGATATTCATTCCTTGCAAATAACAACAGCGTTTTTGATTTCTCTCACTCACTGTATCTTAATCTTAAGTATGATAGTGAAATCCTTCTGTAAATCAACTAATCTGTGTGTTGTTTCATCTCATTACATAATAGGTCTATTTTTACGCTTATTTTTAATCTTTGTTTTTTTAAAACCGGCGTCTTCAGCTCTACAACTGTGCAATTGGAAATTTTTCTCTACCTGTAATGGTTGCAAAGTTCCAAGGTGCAGAATTCGAGGTCAAAGATCAAATTTGACACCACAATTGTTTAGCCCCTATGTAACTTCCTATATGTTGCCTGCAACAGCTTTGTTGTATCTCCAGTCGTTTTGAAATTCTATGGGTGGTAACAGACTTTGGTCCACCCTTTATATGTCATGACCAACAAGGTGGAAGGCAAAGTTTGTGGAACAATGAGCCGATCGTGTTTGTATGGCACAACCTAACCCCCCCCCCCGTTCAATACTCTAACACCACCATCAGTATGGTTAGTGTCGGGGAGGGAGTACGTCAAGGGTTCGAGCCCAAAGGAAGAGAGGACACGGACAGTAAATGCGTGGCTACTAGCTTGTTTATTCATCAATACTCAAAGAACACAACATTTACATAATGCACAAACTACAGTGCGCTTAATCTCAGAGGCACCCCTTGGTGTCATGAAAAGAAGTACAGACATATCCTTAGCATGCGTTGATTTGCGCTCAACATTTGTTACTTAGCACTTAGCCTTGGATGCACAAATCCATGTGATGCTTCCTGGTTTGGCACAAGTGATCACTTTGCAGAGGTGTATGGGTGAAGGGCGACACTGCTCAACACCACATAGTGGTCTGTTCTTGTAACTGAAGCCTCCGAATAAGTATTCCAGTTTGCTGCACCCACCAGCACACGGTGATGCCTTTCTTAGGCTTTATTGGGGGAGGCACGGTAACCCCTTCCTGGCAGGCTTCAGGTTCCATAGACCCAACGGCCATAACAGTTCATGAGCGCCATCTAAAGAATGCCAATACAGTTGCCCAGCGGTATTCGTCTCTTGCCTCATACAACCCAGTTGCGCCTTAGGAAAGGCCTTGACATGCAATATGTATCCGAATTAGCCAAGTTACTAACTACAACTAAAACAATATACAAATGTGTCTTCAACACCAGGTGGGTATTCGGCCAAGAGTCACGATACTCATCGTAATGAAGCACTAAAACTCCTGCATAGACAAGTTAAGGAGAAATATCGACACATGAGGTTCTGACGACTGGGCGGGAGGGACTAGGGAACCCACGTTACGCAGAAAGAACTGTCCTCTTCGTCAAATTGTTTCGTGGAGAGTGTATAGAAAGAACGTGTCACTCACCGTGGCTTCGAATAAGGATCACCTGTGTTTCATTGCATCATCTACTCAACGCTGCATCCCAGCATCATGGCACGACGGACCAACGGCATCGGCACTCACCCTTAACACATCGTTGCTACTTATCCAGAGAACGCTGTGGCTACACACTTCACAAATTAACTTAATAAACGACTAATAAAAAATTACTTTCAAACAAAGAACTGTTATATCTTTAAATCAGATACATTTAAACTCTAACACCAGTGCCTAAACTCCTCGAGCCTCATGTTCGAAAAAATTGCTCACGTCAACTCTATGGTTCAGGAGCTTACACAGAAATGGCAATATATATATATAAAAACACAAATAATATTTTTAAAATCACGAACACATCTTTTCTACGAATACACTGGTAACAATACTCGTTGAAAGCTGGTCAGATCTTCTAAGAAAAATTATCAACGAAACAATACCAGCCTCCAACAAAGAACCCAACAAATCCACCTCTGACAATACGACGGCGACGCATCGACAATAAACGAATACAACCATAATAAATACGCATGAATATACGTATCTCTTACAGTTAAACATTATCTTTCAACCCTATGACCTCACTAATATTATCATACGCGTTAGACTTTCATCAAACACACACAGAACTAACAACAGACCGCATACACGACACGCAAATGCTAGCACTCACGCGATGCTCAACTTGTGAAAAAAGAGCAACGTTTTTGCTGCTCTGTTTTTGCCGGAGCCATGCGACACCCAAACTGACATGGAATGTCACATGTGCCTGACGAAAACCTCGAACACACCTGTAGTAGGGTGATGCTCGAAACCCCAACCAGAATAACGCTCCCATAAGTATTGAGAAAAGAAAAGTAAAGCAAAACACAGAAATAAAAAATTCAGCCCCATCCGTGGACTGTCCTAACTCCAAAACAAAAAAACCCAACAAAATATCCTGTTTACTCCTCCCATAACTACCACTCTCAAGTCGCAGAAACCCAACCTCCTCCTTCCCAATAAGATGGGTTCGTAATCGTCCTCTTCCAGGCTCTCTTCACCACTACTCCTATTCCTCCTCTGCATCCCATTCTTTCCGCCGTGTTCAACCATGGAGGTAATTCTCCGTCACCGATGCCACAGCCACAGGTCTACCTGATTCCACACCAGGGTGTTTCGCTCGGGGAGTTTTACTTGGATCGGTACGAAACAATTTCATACCCTTCTTCTTAGACCTCCTCCTTGACGCCCTGGCCACACTCATCTCTGACTGCTTCGACATCACTACCGATTTATCGTTACTAGCGGGACCATCCGTTTTGACAATCTTTGATTTTGCCTTAAGGAGATTACTAATTTCGTGAAACACCCTCGCTGCCTTCACTCGGGCTCCTCTATTTCCGGTCACACCCGCGTTTCTGCCACTGCCTTTGCCACTTCCATGGTGCTTCCCAATTCTCCTTTGCCATTTACTCTGTCCCATGCTATCTCCTCCCAAGAATCTGCCACAGGTTCATTTGATTCGGTCTCTATCCTGTGTGCGGCCCCCTCCCCATCCATCTTAGTGTCTCCTTCCCCTCTAACTGGTTGCGCACCTCCACCCTAGCCGGCCATTGGGAAAACACCTAATGCAGGAGTTGTTTGAGGCACACACTCTCCTGGCAGCTGGCACTGGCTCTTATTCAACCACTCTATCCCCTTGATGTCTACATAAGACAACCCCGTGGCTGCAACTCGGAACGTCACCACCTGCATATAACCCTGTTTCACCCCGTGGTATCTCTGACTCAACACTCACCATAGGTGGATACATCCCCGGCACGTGTCCTTGTATTGGGTAGCCTACCTGGCCACCATCCGCATAAATTACCCAGGGGCTACTGGCCATCTCCTCGCGTGTCCCAACCCTACCTTGTTCCGACAGGTAACCGCTTGTCACGAAAGATTGCTCATTTGCAATAATCTCGTTGCTTCACCTGCCCACTTCCATAGGCCTACCTCCTGACCAGTGCAAACACACCTGTCCTTTCCGTACCCACTTCACATCTCCGTAACGTACACCCACAAACTAAACCCATCCTGCACCATCCATTGCCCAGACCGTGAATGGTCCTGCCCATCGCACACAGTTAACACCCCTGCCTGGCAAACGCAGCATCACCCATTCAGGGCCCACACACATGAACTTCCCCAAACATGCTCCCTCCACATTGGTATTGACCATTATGGTCTCCATTGTTGACCCGAATTAGCCAACTTATTAGCTACAACTAAAACTATATACAAATGTGTCTTCAACACCAGGTGGGTATTCGGACAAGAGTCACGATACTCATCATAGTGAAGCACTAAAACTCCTGCATAGACAAGTTAATGAGAAATATTGTCATGTGAGGTTCTGACGACCGGGCGGGAGGGATTGGGGAAGCCACAATGTTACACAGAAAGACAAATTGTTCCACACAGTGTATAAAAAGACAGTGTCACTCACCATGGCTTCGAATAAGGATCACCTGTGTTTCATATCATCTACTCAACTCTGTAAATGAGCATCATGGCACAGTGTACCAACGGCATCGTCACTCATCCTCGACACATCGTTGCTACTTATCCATAGAATGCTGTGTTGAGTAATTAACTTAATAAACGACTCATAAACAAATTACTTTCAAACACAGAACTCTTTATTTCTTTAAATGGGATACGTTTAATTTTTAAAAACAGGGTAACATCAGTGCCAAAACTCCTGGAGCCTCATGTTCGAAAAAATTGTTCACGTCAGCAGCAGTCATCATCTCAATGGTTCGGGAGCTTACACAAGAATGCCAGGATATATATAAAAACACAACTGACGAACACATCTTTTCCACGAATGCACTGGTAACAATACTCTGTTGGAAACTGGTCAGATCTTCGGAAAACTTATCAACGAAACAATGCCAACCTCCAACAAACCAACAAACTGCCGCTGGCAATATGACGGCGAGACATCGACAATAAACGAACACAACAATAATAAATATGCATTAGAACATCTCTTACATTTAAACATTACTCCTTTCAACACATTAACCTCACTAATATTACCCTTAAACGTTAGATTTTCATCAAACAAGCACAGAACTAACAACAAACCGCATACATGACACGCAAACGCTAGCACCCGCGCGATACTCAACTTTTGACAAAAGAGCAACGTTTTCGGTTCTCTGATTTCGCCGGACCCTTGTGACAGCCAAACTGACTTGGAATGTCACAGTATCAACAGTTGTGATGGCAACACAGAATTCTAAAAATGAAATGGTAACAAGAAATTAAGCCTCCTGGGGAAGGTATAGGAAAGTAGTGCAATCCCTGAGTTCACCTCTTTTCACTCTTTCATCTGCACTTTATAACCCCCCAAATTTTTTTTTTTAGTAAAAGATTGATTTTCTCGAACTTAGGGTTCTTTTATATTTTTTAAGTACTATCTTCATTCCTTTCTCTTCATTTTCAGTCGATTGATATATCACATGCCATATGTTGTCATAGTTCTAAAGAACACTGCCACCACACAGGAAGATAGAGGAGGAGGAGGCCACCAGGAGTCGCAGGAATTGATACAACTTTTATGCACTCCGTAGTTTTTACAGTTTCTTATTAAGTTTGGATTATTGTATCGACATGCGTTTGATTGTGTGACGTCGTTTAGGTACGGTGATCCTTTAGAGCATTCTTTCATTCCTTTTTTTGCTCTTATATATTCTATTCTACTTCGGTCTTGCTCTTTATGCCAACGGCCTGTCTTTCCGCCTGCACTCGCCTTCTTTTCGGGCCTTCTTTCTTCTTACTCGTTCTGTCCTTTCTTTTACCCTGTAGTTAGTCTCACCTTACCCTCGTGTTATACAGTTAGCTTTTCTGCTATTATTATTGCCCTATATAAGCCTTTTCTGGTCTTACTGTTACCTCTTTGTGTGCAGTTTGTTCGCCTCCATTTTTCGTTTTTTTTACGTTTTTCTGTCTCGCGACCCTTATCATTGCCCTTGACCCCACTCCTCCCACTCCTATCTGCTCCATGTTTGTCTCCTTGCCTCTTTTCCCTTTTCCCTTCTGAGTCCCTCCGTCTCTTCATGCCCCACCCCTTTTGCTTCCCATTCCTACCTCTCTACTTACTCTTCACTTTTTTCCTCTCCCGTGCATTCTTCTGGGTTTTTCTTCTTCTCCGTCCCTTCTTCTCACCTTTTTCACCTCTAGGGACACCATACTCTATTCACACAAGTGGAAGACTTACTGTCCGTCTTCGGAAGATAGTGTATGGTCAAATCTCAACTTCTGATGTCACATAAAAAATTCAAAATCCTCTTACACTGTGGCCCGGAAAGATATCTGCACCTTGTGCGCTGGGAAATTGGCAGTTTTTAAATCATCTAAGCCTGAAAACAGCATCCTAAAATGTGGTATATGTGATAACAAATATCATATTAAGTGTTTGCAAATATCTGTTTAAGAATTTTAGGCAATAAACGACATTGAGTTATGGCAATGTAACTCATGCATCGTAAATGGAAAGAAAGTGAAAGTGAATTTAAAATGGCGTCTTCTAAAAAAAGTGAGCATTTGTTATCTACAAAAGAAATTATGGAGTGTATATGATCATGCATTAAGGAGCAAATTTCCAGCCTGAAAAATACAATTGATGATTTGGTTTCATCCATGAGCTTTATCTCTCAGAAATTTGATACATTTTCAGAAGAGATGAAGTTATTAGCTACTCAAGTTGAAATAGCAGATTTGAAACAGGAAAGTTGTAACGTAAAAAATACATTTCAATTATGAAAGGGCAAGTTCAGGATTTAATTCAGTATTCCTATTCAACCAGTTTTTTAATTAATGGAATCCCTGAACTTCCACAAGAAAAATTATGTGGTGCATATTTTTTTATATTCATATGTCATGAAAATATGTAAAAACTGAATATTTCCTGTTCAGATCATGATATCGAAGTGGTGCATAGAATTGGAAGAAAAGATCCAGCCGGAAAGAAAATAGGCCTATTGTTGTTAGATGCATCAGAAAGAAGATTAACTAAATCCTAAACAGGAGAAAATCTCTGAATCGGAATCAAGAATTGACGACTGACTTTTTTGGCATTTGTAATGAGAAATATCCTATTTATATTAATGAACATCTTCCACCATTTAAAAACAGCTTATTCAGAAAAGCTAAAGAAATTAAAAAAACCAAAAAACTATAGGTTTCTTTGGGTTATTGCAGGCAATGTCCTTATAAAAAAAAGTCAGGATTCTCAAGCGCTCATTATAAATAATTTTGATGATTTAGTTAATCTCTCATCATCACATTCAACACTACATTATTTATTTACCAGAATTTTAGAGGTTTAAAAACAAAATCTCGTTATTTTTTGTAACTGTATTAGCCAACAATTACAATTTCATTTGCCTAACTGAAACTTGCCTGAATAGTTCTGTAAGTAATGGTGACTTATTTGATAAAAGATATGTAGTTGAAAGACAGAACAGGCATATTTCTGAAGATAAGACCGATGGTGGGGGAGTGTTAATTGCTTTAAATTCTGATTTTAATTATACAAGATTATATTTGGACATTAATATAAATCTTAGATTTATAATTAGTGTTATTTATATTCCCCCATATACATATCAATTGTTTCTGGACTCTGTATCTGCCTTAATTCTTTCATCGTGTGACAATGTAATTACTACTGGTGACTTTAATGTTCCTGAATTTTCACCTCTTAAGCACAATTTTCTAAATTTATCTAAGGTTTCATTGTTGCACTCTTTAAAATGTGAGCAGATTAATTCAAATGTCAATCACTATGGTAAAGTTTTAGACTTGGTATTTTCCAACTTCTCTTCCTTTACTTGCATTAAGGATGGTGGATTAGTTACGGAAGATGCCTATCATCCATCATTATTAGTCTTGTGTTCTGAATTGACCACTAATAATAAGTTTAAAGTTAGGCTTTCACACTTCAACTGTAAATCTGCTGTTTTTGCATTGCTATACATATTGTCTTCCACTAACGAGTCCAACATGTATCAGTTGTATAATGTCACTTCTCTAGTGGAAGAATTTTATAACATCTTATTTGATTTACTATCAATATGTGTTCCATTTGTAACTAAGAAAAGAACTAAGAATTACCCTGTATTTTCAAACGAAGTTGTTGTTTTAATAATGAGAAAAGATAAAACTTTCAAAAAATTGAAATGCTCAAATAATGCCCTTGATAAATTAACATCTAAATCTTTGAGGTTAGAAATTAAAACATGTATTAGGAGGGATTTTAAATTTTATTTATATCAGGCTAAAAACTTGATAAAAACCAATAACCAAGTTTTTTGGAAGATCATTGAAGAGATGAGATGCTCCAATAACAGGAGCTTTCCAAATGGAATAATCTATGATACAAAATTCTGGATAATGCTTATGATATCGCTAATGTATTCAAACATAATTTTCAATCTGTTTATAATGTTTACAGTTCTTTATCTTTACCGTCAGTCATGGAATCTTCTACTGCAGATGGTATCGCTGATACCCTTATGTTCTTCCCTATCTCTAATTATGAAATCTTGAGGGCCATTGAAAAATAAAAAACACGAGATCAATAGGAATGAATGGGATTCCCTCTTACATTTATAAAGCATGTTGTGAATTCTTTGTTCTTCCATTCTCTTTGATATGTCTCGCAAATCTGGCGTTTTTCCAGACTTTTGGAAGCAGATTAAGACAGTACCGATTTTCAAAAATAAGGGTAATAAAAAAAACGATATTAAGAATTACCATCCAGTTTCTATAACTAGCTTTCCTGCAAAGGTGTTTGAACAAATTATTTATGACAGAATTTATAGTCATGTTTGTTCCTACCGATCACCACATCAACATGGATTCTATACAAAACGTTCCACTATTTCCAATCTTCTAGACACTATTCACTTAATTGGTGAAAGTATTAAATCAAATGCTCAGGTTGATATAATTTATATTGATCTTGAAAAGGCTTTTGATAAGGTAGATCATTCATTGTATTGAAAAAAATGGTTTAATTCGTTATGGACCGAAATTACATTTCTTGGTTTTTATCTTATTTAATAATAACAAAATTTTTTTGTTTTGATAATGATGAGATCTCTAACCCTTTTATCTCCACCTCTGGAGTTCCTCAGGGTTCTTCTGTATTGGGGCCCCTTTTATTTGTAATTTTTATTAATGATATCTCGGAATGCGTAAAGTTCTCTATATTATTTTTATTTGCTGATGATTTAAAGATTTGCAAGATTGTTTATGGCTTGAACGATTGTATAAATTTACAAAATGATTTACATCGTATAATGAACTGGTGTGGTGATAATAAGATGTCTGTTAATCGGTAAGTGCAATTTTGTTTCCTACTCACTCAAACGAAATATTTTACAGCATCAATTTGTTTTGAATGACTTGATTTTAGACAAGAAAACTAGTGTAAAAGATCTAGGAGTTCTTTTTGACTCCAAGCTCTCATTTGTAAATCACATTAATTTTAGTATTTCTAAAGCCTACTGTGTTTCTTATATTATAATTTGGAATGCTAAAAGGTTCAATGATATAATTTTTGTATCTATCTTTTTAATGCTCTAGTTAACCTATTATTGGAATATGCTTCAATTATCTGGTAACCACATTGTAGGAGTTTACAAAAGTCAATTGATTTTTCTTAAGAATTATATTTAAAATGTTTTGTTATTATTAATTTACTGTTAATTTATATGTTACTAATTCTTATTTAATGCAGTATTTTAAATGCAATGTACTACGTCACAGGCGAATTATATTCGACTTATGTATGTTATATAAGTTATATAATCATTCTTGTTTATCTAAGACTTTTTTTTGAGTTTACGTCTTTACGAGTTCCCAGAATGTGTACCAAATAATCAGATATAGTTTATTTACCTTTTTCTCGAAAACCTCTTATAAATAATCTACCTCTTTATCATTTGTGTCAACTTGCAAATACACTTTCTGAAGTAATTAATTTAAATTGCATGGCTGTTTTGATGATTATATATATTCTTGGAAGAAATGGATACATTCAAATAATTGCCTTTGAGAATCATTCCATTTTATATTGGTTTGTCTTAACTAATTCATTACCTCTTTTCTGGAACTCAATGACATTCATCCATGCCGCCACCTTCCCAGCACCGAGTTTTTAGTCAGGTTGTCGACAAATTCCCTCAATTCATATTTGTTTAAGTAGCGAAAGAATAAAACTAGGATAAAAGGGATAAAAAATAGACGAACTCAGAGGAGGAATTAATTTCTTGTAATTATTTCAAGAATTAGAAGAACGAATAAAATGCAAACAATGCCATTAAATATTTTATCTTCTATTGCAACAAAGACTGTCGCGACAATGTCGGGTCTATGCATCGAAGTTTTGTATGGAGCTAGCTGTTCTGCTATTTCAGTCCAATTTGGATTGCATTTAAATGTGATGAAAAGATATGATTTCCCTTGGGCACCATGGCCATTGCATCCTGGCAGTTTTGCTGCAAGGCACGTTTGCTTCCGGTAAATGGCGTAGGTAGAACACAGACTTTTCCTGCGTTCATATTAAAGTTTTCAGCCTGATTTTGAACGAAATCCATTACGTCAAGTGATAAGCTCCACTCTAAAACTCTTCTGATTTTTTTTTTCACCCATTGTAACTGGCCTCCTTCAATTTTTAAAACGCGTTCGCAATATACTGCTGTGTAAGTTTCCTTGCGTGCAACACTGGATTAAACAGTCCTGGCCTTTCGTACAATTTGTAGGAGTAGAGGGCCAACATGCTGACTTTCGTCCCTTCAGTGCTCCTGAATATCATCTTCCAGCCTTCTCCATGAGAAACCGGCAACGGGTAAGTTGGATCACAGTTCGGACTCAAAATCGACATATGTTGTCAGTTGTTCCCCATCCTTGGATAGACGCTTTAATCTCGCTAAAATGGTGGGTAGTTCTCCATCATCAGCTTCAATCGCTGCTGCTACCTCATTGAAATTGGTAAATTATATCTTCTGGGATCGTTCTGTATTATCCACACTTGAATGTTTTCTGTGGAACGACCACAGGCATCCTTCATCATCTTATATACGTGCAAAAGGTTGATGTTTATGATATTCCTGTGAAATTTATGTTTTGAGGAAATTTATGTTGAAACGTATACGTTGAAAGTTCGACTGAAAAAGAAACTCGTACACAGGTATATCCAATTCTGTTGAGTTATAAACAAAAAAGAATTGGTATAGCCACAAAGGCATTGATATAATGATGTGACCATTAGATTAGGCTTACTTTAATCTTACTCAAAAAACAAAAATGCTGTGTATTGTATTCTACATTTGAGCATCATTTATCTTGGAAATATACCATAAATCTTCTACTATAATGCGCCCCTTTGTATAATGCGATTCCACTTTTTCAGCCCAAAAAAACAGCAAAATTGCTATACTTTTGTATAATATGTTCCCCATTTTTGACTCCTCGTGAGAAATAAAATGTGCAAAAATATACAGAAATAAAAATCTTTATATTTTACATTTTTATAACCTACATTGACATTGAAAGCTTCTTCACTCACACTTCAACAAAAAAATAACAGAACAAATTTCTTAATGAAAAATCCAGTAATCTTTATTCAGTTTTAACATTTTCATAACTTGACTGCATAAGCTTTCCATATTTTGTAGCCTTTGCAGGGTGACTAGTGACCAGGAAAACCGGGAAAAGTCAGGGCATTTTACAAAAAAATCGGTTAATTTTACAAAATATAGCAAAAAAATGCGAAATAGGAACGAAAAATTTGAAAAATGTCAATAATATTCTATCAAGATAAATTTTTTTTTGCTGCTGATTGTCAGGGAAAATAAAGTGATCAACCGTTAATTTGGAGATTCAGTCAAAACCCCCACCACACAAAACCCCCACCACACAAAACCCCCAGGCATAAAACCTGCTGGTAAAAAACCCCCCAAACACAAAACCCCCAGCCTTAAAGAGAAAGGGAGGGGAAAAAACCGAGAGTCAATGCACAGAAGGGGGAATAATCCACAGATGAAAAAATTTTGTCTTGGGTACAAATCATTTTTTTTATTAATTTGTAGATCATTTAATTGAGTTTTTCCCTCTCATAAGTTTGATCAATAATAATAACGTAACAATGTAAAAACAGTAATAATAATAATAATAATAATAATAATAATAATAATGTGGCAATTTCTTTTTTTTTAATTTTCAAAATTAAATTTGATATAATTATTAATGGTCATGTGGGCACAAATACGTATCTGACAAGAAAGTACCTACAAACCATTTAAAATTTATTATAATTTTATATTTATATATTATAATTTGAAATATTATTATAATTTGAAATATATTTTAATTTGAAATATACAGGGTGGTCATAAATTATTAAGCACATTTTGACAGTGAATATTTTATTAACCAAGAAATGTACACACTTCTTGTGAACATCATTGAAAAGTACAACTCAAACAGTTTTTTTCCATAATATTCCGAAGTTACAGCACTTCCACGTGTGCTCCTGCAGTGACTCGCAGAATATCCATTCGATATTTGATTTCACGCCATGTATTCTGCAGCATTTCCGGTGTCACTGTTGCAATGACGGCCACAATCCTTTCCTTCAATTCATCAAGATCACGCACTTTGCTGGAGTACACGCGGTCCTTTACATATCCCCACAAGAAAAAATCGAGTGGTGTGATGTCAGGAGATCGCGGAGGCCATGAAATCGGCCCCCCGCGGCCAATCCAACGACCAGGATATTGTTCATCCAGGTATCGCTGCACAATCGTTCCCCAGTGTGGCGGTGCACCATCCTGTTGAAAAATAACATCTGGTTGTCGTTGTTCAAGCTGCGGTATAGCATAACATTGCAGCATGTCAAGGTACGTGATGCTATTCACCGACTGCTCTGTGACTCCAATCACTTCATTGACAGTCAACGCGCACCACACATTGATATTTGGACTGTCTCTAACATGTTCACAAACTTCATGAGGGTTCTCTGATCCCCAAATGCGACAGTTGTGTCTGTTCACACGCCCAGAAACATGAAATGTTGACTCATCTGAGAAAGCCACTTTATCCAAGAACGTGTTGTCCACATCAATTTTGTGCAGAATGAGCTCCGCGAATGCAAACCGTTGCGGTTTATCGTCGGGCTTTAGTTCCTGAACAATCTGAACTTTGTAGGCATACAATTTCAAACGCTTATGCATCACTTTCATCACCGTAGATCGTGGGACTCGCAATTCCAAGCTGGCGCGCCGAGTTGACTTCGTAGGGCTCCGTTGGAACGCATCTCGCACTTTCTCAATGACTTCCTCACTGACGGTAGGCCTACCAGCACCTTTCTTGTGGGCTACGCTTCCAGTGTCCTTAAACTGCTGATACCACCGCTTTATGGAATCCTTTCCAGGACCAGGTTGTCCATATTCCAAGCGGAATTGCCGTTGAACTGCTATCACGGATTTCTGCTCATGAAACCAAAGAACGCACATTGCTTTCTGCTGCACGATCGCCATTTTCGCGTTTTGTGTTCCTACGCCAAACAGTGCTGCCGCCTGGTGGTGATAGTGACACCTGACAAACTGTTTGAGTTGTACTTTTCAATGATGTTCACAAGAAGTGTGTACATTTCTTGGTTAATAATATATTCACTGTCAAAATGCGCTCAAGAATTTATGACCACCCGGTATTATAATTTGAAGCTCTTCTACTCAGGTGTCGACCCTAACATGACTCCCCAGGCGGGAGTGGGGATACAAGTCCCTGGCTGGCAGATTATGTTGCAGATTGGACCCCCTTAGGTGGAAGATTGTGTCTCTTGAAGCTTCAGAATACCCACTTTTTGATGTAGTTGATGCTGCTCTTAGCAGGAGAGAGTGCAGATTCTGTCATCCTCGTGGGCGACTTCAATGAACATGTCCAAACGTGGAAAGGCGTGATTGGGAGGAATGGTGATCCCGATTCAAACGGTGCTTGTTGGATCTCTGTTGCAACAATGGACTTTCCATCACAAATACCTTCTACCAGCACAGGGATGTCCATAAGTATACCTGGTACAGGGAGTCACTGATTGATTTTGTAATCGTTTCAGCCGTCTTATTTCGATCAGTGTTGGATACTCATGTGAGAAGAGGGGCAGAACTATCAACTGATCACCACTTTGTTGTCTGCACTTTGCGGTTCTCTGAATCCATGCCAACCAAGCGAAATATTAGGTTCAGACAAACTTGGCGCATCAAATGGGAGGCATTGGAGGATAGAGCTGTGAGGAAGACCTTTGAAGATAACATATCTTCAAGTTTCAAAGAACTACCCAGTGATCATGCTTCTGTTGAAGAGGAGTGGCAGTTGTTTAAAACTGCTGTGATTACTTCGGCTGCATTGTGCTGTGGTTGTAAGCGGCTGAGTGTGGTGCAGGGAGGTGAGAAAAGGACTGCATGGTGGAACGGTGAAGTCCAAGAAGCTGTCAAGGCAAAGAAGGAAGGCTATTTGCTATGGATTACAAATAAGTCAACTTCGAGTCGAGTGCGGTACACTGAGGTGCGAAAAGCAGCAGCATAGACAGCATCAACAGCTAAAGCCAAGGCCTGGGAGAAGTTCGGGGAGAAATTGGAGGCAGACTAGGGGTTCGGCAAACAAGCTATTCTGGCAAACTGTGCAGCGCCTCCGTGGACAGAAGTCTATTTCATCACAAACTATTAAGAGTTCAGATTGGAGGCGGAAGGAATACTTTGCATCTGTTCTTAATCCGGTGAGAGCAACAATTGAGGCACATAAGATGCACCTTGGAGCGGAGAATAGTCACGGTAGTATCACTGAAGCAGAAGTCAGATGGGCAATTAAGTCCCTAAAGACTGGCAAAGCTGCAGGTGATGATGAAATCCGGTCCGAGATGTTAAAGGCCTTAAATCAGGATGGTATCCTGTGGCTGACTAGAGTGTGTCAGATTGCTTGGATATCTGGACAGGCCCCTAAGCAATGGCAGACAGGAATTGTGATCCCTATCTTCAAAAAGATCAGAGAGATTGCAACAACTATCGAGGAATCTCTGTGCTCAGCATTCCTGGGAAAGTGTATGCTCAGTGTCTGGAGAAGCGAAGTCGGGGAATAGCTGACTCCATACTGTCGGGGGAGCAGTGTGGTTTCCGACCTGGCCGAGGCACGACGGATCTTTGCTTTAAGGCAAATCTTTGAGAAATCCTGGGAGTATGCAAAAGAGGTCTACGCTTGCCTTGTGGACCTCGAAAAAGCATATGACAGAGTTCCTCGGGAGAAGCTCTGGCAAGTGTTGCAAGAGCATGGAGTGGATGGGCAATTACTGGTTGCTATCATGTCTCTGTACGAAAGCTCTGAGATGTGTGTCCGGATAAATGGCATTACGTCAAGACCGTTCACAGTAGGTGTTGGACTCCGCCAAGGGTGCGTACTTTCGCCCCTCTTGTTCATTATCTTTATGGACTGGATAGACAGGGGCAGCTGAGGCGATGAGCGTGTTTGTGTGGGTGACTGCCTGGTGGACAGGCTGCTCTTTGCTGATGACTTTGTCCTCCTTGGATCTTCTCGCACGAACCTTCAGCATGCACTAGACCGGTTTGCAGCCAAATGTGAAGAAGGTGGGATGAATATCAGTGTGGCTAAAACTGAGGTTCTGGTCCTTTTAAGACAGCCTGCTCAGTGCGCTCTCCATGTTAGGGGAGCCTCATTGAGACAGGTGGAGAAATTCAAGTATCTCGGGATTGCATTCACGAGTGATGGACGGCAGGAGAAAGAATTGGATGCTCGGATGGGTGCAGCAAGCTGTGCCAGACGTGAACTGTGGCGATCCGTGGTAACTAAACGTGAGCTGGGTAACAAAACCAGACTTTCCGTCTTCAAATCTATCTTTGTTCCCATTCGCACCTATGGTCATGAGGCTTGTGTAATGACCGAAGCATGCGATCGCGGGTACAAACGGCCGAAATGAGATTTCTGAGAGGTGTGGCAAGTGTTACCCAACCATATAGAGTGCACAGCAGCACAATAAGGGAGTATTTAGGTGTTGAGCTGCTACTTCTTTGCATTGAGAGATCTCAGTTGCGCTACTATGGCCACGTGATACAGATGCCACAAACTGGTCTTCCTAGGCAGTGGGTAAGAAACCAAGGGGTTGGCCTAGATCCAGGTGGCTAGACTACATGGAGAATCTGGGTTCGAGTCGCTTGGTTATTACCAGGGAGGACATGCGCCTGATGGCGGAAGATCGCGATCGCTGGAGGTACTCCATAGGGCTGCTGCCCCCACGACCCTAACGGATAAGCGGGTTTAAAAAGTAAGAAAGTAAGTTAGCAAGTAATTAAGTAAGTAAGATAATCTGAAATATACATATAAGGGGGCCCATTTGCCCTAGAATCTTATTAAAGTGGACACCAATAAAATAAAATTGATCAAACCATGAAAAATTTTAAAATAACAAACCATTAACAATCAACTAATATAGCTGAAACATAACTGAAAACCAAACTTAAATAAATCCAAGGAATTTATAACAGGATAATAAAATTTTCCAGTTAAAATATTTTTAGCCGAAGTAAAAAATTTTTTTTTATTATTTTATTATTATAATAATTGTGTGATTAATCACGATTATTTTTGCGATTGTTCAGAAATTATATTAAATTTATTCATCAATCTTTGAAAACATTTTTTAAAAGGTCCCCCCCCCCCTCCGAGAACAAAAAAAAATTCAGTGAAATTTCGGATAAGTCCTTGAAAATGATCTACAAATTATAAAAAAATATTTTATCTGTGGGCTTTTTCATGATCTCCTTCCGTGACTTTACTCTGGGGGTTTTATACCGGTGGTTTTAATACCTGGGGTTTTTGATCATAGATGTATTAAATAGACACTCATTAGTTTGAGCTTGCAAGGTTACTTATTAGCCCAAGGTTTGAAGCCTACACTGATAGGGAAAGCTTACCTACTCACACTTCGACATCAAATTTCTTAATGAAAAATCAAGTAACTTTATTCAGTTTTAACATTTTTCATAACTTGACTGCATAAGCTTTCTATATCCTGTAGGCTTTGGTTTGAGGCAGTTTGGAAGTAGCGATCTTTGCGAGAAGTTATTTTCCTATTTGATGTTGGTGACGAGATATTCAAATAAAAAGTGAATTAATTTGTTGTATAATGAAGTCGACACTGTATATGCTGTATAATTAATCTACAACACATGGTAATTTTATATGAATTTCATCAGGACAGTCGTTCGAAGTAGTTTGGAAGCAGAGACCATCAATATTGATAGTCTCTGTTTGTAAATAGCGATCTTTGGGAGAAGTTATTTTTGTATTAGCTGCTCGCGACGAGAAATTCAAATAAAAAGTGAATTAATTTATTGTATAATGAACTGGATACTGTATATGCAATATAATTAATGTATATTACACGATAATTTCGTCAGGACAAAATCCCATTCGGACAAATCCTCCTCCAGCCACAGTCAGTAGTTGCAGGGCTGATATTATCCTTTTGTATAATACGATCCAATAAATTTAGGTGCTTTTTTAAGCCAAAATTATTTGCATTATAGTAGAAGATTTACGGTACGTCAATGTTAATGTAAAAATAGAATCATGCTAATTATCTTAGAAAATTTCACGGAATACACAATTATAATGATCATTAGAGAATATTTTTCCTTGCTTGGAACACGATCTGAACTGAAATCTAAAAGTCTGCTTTGTTCACCCGAGGCATGTCAACACAACCTCTACTCATATGAACAAAGAGATAGTGGTGGGCATGTAAACAAAGCAGAGTGAACAATTGTTGTTAGTTCTGCCTCGTGTACCACAACAGACTTTAGAAAGATATGGGATAATAGGTATAATTTTTGTTAATCCATTTTTTTTTCTTTTAAAGCACAAGTAGATTTTTTTCTGTTTGTAAATTCATAAATTTGTAATCTGTTATTAGGCCTCTAGCCTGTTGCTTGCTTAAATAAATAAATAAATAAATAAATAAATAAATAAATAAATAAGCTCCAACCCCACTGGGACAATATGTCCCAAACTTCATAGGAATGTAGAATTTGCCTAGAGAAATTTCACTCTTTATGTACCTAAATACCACATATGAGGGGGTACCCAAAAGATACGGGAATTGTAGTGTTGATAGCCAGGCACTTGTATTACCGATTTCTCCCGCGAGGTGAGTGTAGGCACTTCTTCCATTCTTATGCCAAGTGGCGTATTAGGGAAGTTTGTGGCTAGCCTCTGAGCTGTTATGTAAAGACGGTTTTGTTGGCGCGACATTTTTGGCGGGTGTTGTGCATGCAGAATTCCTTCCTCCCAAACAGACTGTCAATCAAGCATTCTACCTGGAAGTTTTTAAAAGGCTGCACAACAGTTTGAGGAAAAAAAGTGCCGATTTGTGGCAGTCAGGTGACTGTTTCTTCCAACACAACAATGCGCCCGCTTAAACAGCCCTCACTGTGCGACATTTTTTGACCAAAAATGCATGATTCCATTGACCCACGCCCCCTTACACATCTATCACTGTTGAGTTTGAGAGGAATAAATTCTGTTTGAACAACAACCCTCATCGAAAACTGCCGCAAACAAAACAGTCTTTACAAAATCGCTCACAGAGACTGCACAAGCTTCCCTAGCAACGCCACTTGGGATAACGAAGGAAGAGTTGGCCTACACTCACCTGGCGGGAGAAAACAGTAATACAGTTCCTAGCTATCAACACCACAATTCCGGTTTCTTTTGGGTACCACCCTGTAGATCACTTAGTCCCCTCTATCTCCCACCCCTGTAATTGCGATTCCAGTGGACAAATGAAAACCAAACTAAATAGTGAAGGTACCCATGCCCATAGTGAGCTACATTCCGAATTTCAACCTTCTACCTCAAAAAAGGCAAAAATTATGAAGGGACGGATGGACAGACAGATGGACATTGTGAAACTAATAACTCCATTCTTCCGCTACCTAATAAATATAATAAATAGAGAAAATGTACAAGGTTCAACCAGTCAAATAGTTATACAGGGTGTAAGAAAAACATTGAGACGGTAAAATATTTCAAGAAATATACATCAAATCAAAAAAAAGAATAAAAAATAATAAATGAGAATTGGAGCCAAGAAATTAAATTTTTAACATTAAAGATAAAAACTGAAATAAATTTTCGACCAGTAAAGCTATTCAACAGCCGATGCATTCTACCTTTTGAAATTGTCAAAGAACGTTTATAAAGTTCAAATGTATATTTAATACAGTACTTAATGCAGTACTTATTACATGTACTGTAATAATTTCGAAAAATGAACATTCTATAAAAGTACATGTTAACTACTGCAACTGTTATTTTTGTCTTCTTCAAAAAATTAAATAACCTTTTATTATTTTTTAAAAAACCATCAAATCTACAGTATTAAGGAACTCTTTGAAGAATGGGGCAATAATGAATCGGATTTTGAAGGTTTTTAATTGTAAATATCCAGGTTATGCATATCAAAAAATTTTTAAAATAGGAAAAAGTAAAAGGCTTTTCTGTATACAGTTTGTTTCATAATTGGTGTCTCGTCTTTAGGTCCAAATAACGACTCAAGGGGAACAGATTGGGGGAAAATTAATATTGATTATTTGGTTTTAATGTCCCCTAATTCAGAATAAATACATTTTGCGTCCCTGGTGGTGAAGGGGTAAATTTTGAAAATTTTAATTTTGTAGGGGTAGGGGTTAGACCCCATGTGTTATTAAGAAAGTTGTAGAGCATCATGTAAAATGTGGGTTTAGCAAAACACCCGGTGAAAAAATCTCATCCCCTGCCCTTTATCTAGTGGGTAAAGTGAAAGGTATGGCTGGCTAATGTAGACAAAAACAGAAAAACATTTCCCATTTCCCATGTACAGTTTTCAAATTTCATAATGTTTTTCCTGGGGGAAAAAGCCCGGTCGAGTTTATTAGCTTTTCAGGGTAACGACTCATTTATTCGCATTAATTTTCAAAATGTAGGCCGTACTGTTTTCTAATATGTATGGTTTTTGTCCACATCGGCTAGCCATACCTTTCACTTTACCCACTCGATAAAAGGGGCAGGGCATGAGATTTTTTTCACTGTGTTTTTTGCTAAACCCACATTTTACAACTTTCTAAATAACACATGGGGTCTGACCCCTATCCCTCCAAAATTAAAATTTTCAAAATTTACCTCTTTCACTCCCAGGGACGAAATGTTTTTATTCTGAATTAGAGGACATTAAAACCAAATTATCAATAACCATTTTCCCCCAATCTGTTCCCCTTGAGTCGTTATTTGGACCTAAAGATGGGACACCAATTGTGAAACACCCAGTATTTTTACATATATTATTTCTTTTAAGTTAGCGACGAGTCAAAAAATGGGGATTGCATTATACAAGAAGGTTAAATTGTTTACTAATTTTTTGTGGGGCTCTGAAAATGGGATTGAAATCTCATTATACAAGAGATCGCATTAAAGTAGATTTCCTATTTTGAAAACTGGAAAAAGCAATTTATTTTATTAATTTTTTGTTCGTAGACAGAAAATTTAATTTGTATATCTACTCTTGAAAATAAAATTACAGTGCACATAAGGAAAAAGAAAATTCTGTTTTTTAAATTGAAAAAAATTTAAAGTAGTTACAGAAAAAATTTTGCAGAACTTCAATTAACCATTACCTGAAGTTGATTCTTTAATAACTATTCTTTCCCATAATACTTGGTTAAAGGGCTACAAATAAAATACTTTTCATCAAGTCCTTCAAGCTCTTATTTACTTTTTGTATGATTTTAAACCTGTCAAAAACAGTAATTCATTTGCAGTTGTTACCTTTCTGTACCCAATTGCAGTTATCCACTTTTACAAACAATATCCATTTACAAATCAAACCATGACATCATAAACTGCTCCACACAAGCAAAACTTCTGTGAGATGCAGGAAAATTAATCCAAAATACTTTAGAACAATAAGACTGATAATTAGAACCAAAATTCCCCTATTACCCTCTAAACAGACAGAATAATCCAAAAACCGTTGTATTGGAATATCTCTTATGGTGCCTGAGTCTATTAAGGGATGCACAGACGGAAACTTGAATTCTAGTAATAGTTTACTAACATAACCTGATGCATGCTACAGAAGCTTCTCACCCAATGTGGCATATTGTTTTACAGAATGTGGATGAAGTTCTATGGTACAGCTCAACATGCTGCTTCATCCTAGAAATTGGTGTCCAATATTGAAATTTGCAAATTTTTGGTAGGAGAGTACTAGGGCACTAGGGATTTACAGTGTTTGACAATGCCAAGTTGCTATAGAGCTACTTGCATTTTTGATCATTTCAAGTTTCATAGATATGTTCTCAGTGACAGCAGTTTAGGTTGGCTCACTTGTACTATGGGGGGAGGGGGGTTCCATTACTTTTGATGGCATGTATATATATATAAAAAGCATTCTGCTATAAAAATTTAACTTGCACAATCAATGCCATAGCAAGATATTTAAAGATGTTTATTAATGTTATATTTTTGATCTTCCAGGCACGTGAAAAACATTATATTGGACCAAGTGCCTTAGAACTCCTGTCCCCGTTATTTACTCAAGTGTTATGTTCATATCGAGTAAGTATTTCAAAGCGATATATTTACTTTCTTGTATAAATTAACTTCATCCCAATCTTTGACTTAAACAGTACCTAATACAGGGTGTAATACACAAAAAGAGGAAACCAGTAATCCAAAAAAAGAATGTACATTTCCCTGACAACGTCAGCATTTTCAGCAAGATCATTGGATAACCGATATTGAGAATCAATATATCTAAAGCCGAACTTTTGCAAAGAGTTTTTGTCGTAATGATTCTTATCTCTTATAAGTTTTTATTGGCGAGTCACTAGTGGCGCCCTTCCTTGCATCAGATTCGTCTGCGTATTAAGAACTCAGTTTCCCTGATTGGTCCATTTTGTTAACTTTTCCTTATAAAAGCCTATTCTCTCTATATAACTTCGGCTTTCGATACATTGATTCTCAAGGTGTTGGTTGTCCACGGATCTCGATGAAGAATCAGACGTTGTCAGCGAAATGTACATTCGAGCTTGCATTAAACTTTTTTGTGGATTTGTGATTTCCTCTTATTGTGTGTATTAGAATTTTGTCTACACTATCTGGCCTCTGAAGGTTTTCTAATACAGGAGGATCCAAAAGTCAGTTCACCCAAAGAAAAACAGTAGGTGCCGCTTAATGTAATCAATGTTAATGTTATCAATCTGTATTGTTAACACTTGTATTTCAATACACATTAAGCATGCTGTTTATTCTGATCAAAATTTCGGATATTATCATCAAATTTTTCATTAAATATAGTAAAAATATTTGGATTGGCTCCTGAATTCCGTTTATGAAATAGCCACTTTTCATTTCCCTATAAGTTAATGGGTACTTCTGCCAAAATTACTAACGTATTTTTTCGAATATTGGCCGCATTCACTTTAGGCCGCAGCCGCAAGTTTGATGGTGGAACGAAAAAATAGCCCTTTAAAGGCCGCAAACTTCTAGGATCTACAAAAATATCGAGCTACTTCGTTTTAGCGTCCCACAGTATCTTAAATAGTAAATTAGACACCAGTTACATTATTTATATAACCTTCTAAATTATTTCAATACATTTAATGAAGCTTTTATAAATTTATTAATTTAATGTGTAAATAATTATAGTAATTTTATTTTAATAAGCGAGTATAACTTATATTTCATCAAAATGAGGCCATGGTTCTATCAACAAAATGCCGACCGATAGAGCACGATAGAGCATTCTATGACATCACAACACCTTGGAGTAGAGTGGGCTAGAAGGCATCTCCAACTATCGCCGACAATAATTTCAACACGTGAATTTCATAATAATTTATGAATGAAAATGTATGTGAGTGTTTAATTATAGTTCTGCAGGGTTAGAATATTAATTTCATTGTTAGAAAACGATTGAACAAAAGCTGGATAATTTAAAGCCATGAATTCAAATCGTCCGTGTTTTTATCGGATAATTTTTGCGAATCTATGATCGATTTACCTTTTCAAAAAGTATAAAATATAATAGAAGTTTCCTATAAAAAGATAGGAAGCAAATATAAAATATGTTTGACTATTGATCACATATAGGTGTATATACATATATTGACTATCGACCAAAAAATCATTACGCTTACGACGCTATTGACGGTACTCCTCATTTCAGTGGGGGAGGGGGGGGGGAATTAAAAGAAATATTAAAAAAAAACCCAAAAAAAACCACGAACAACAATTAGACTCTATTTTACTATAAATTTTGTATAAAATAAGTACAATTGTCTCGTACGATAAATATAGTTGAATTTCTTTCTTGTATTAATAAAGATTAGCCCTTCCTCCCACCAGAAAAAAAAAACTGCTCCTGATTTCACAGTTGTAGATGAGAATTTTTTCTAATAGCAGAATAATTTTTGGTCGCTAGCCAATACAATCCATTTATATTATGTCTATTTTCTCTTATATTTGCTTCCGGTAAACCTATAAAGTAACGTCCCCAAGATGGTTGCGGATGCGAGTAACAGGTGTAGATGTGGAGTTTATGAAATAATATATTTCACAAACTTGTCTATTTATTCCTGATAGTAATTTATGAAGTATATATTTCACGAAAAATTGTTTATAAACCAAAAAAAATTATTTGCTCTGTAGTATCAATTTTTAATACAACCTTACCGTCTGTTTGATTCCATTAAAAAAAGAAGAAATTTAAGCTTCAGATATTCAAATTGGCAATAATGCAGTAATGGGAAGTGTGAACTATTTCTGGGTCTGAAAAAACAATTTTATTAGTAATATATATAATATAAATAAAGTTACTTAAAATTATATAGATGCCCTCCCGATCTCCGTCATCTTGGGACGTTACTTTATAGGTTTACCTTTGCTTCCTATCTTTTTATAGGAAACTTCTATTATATTTTCTACTTTATGAAAAGGTAAATCTATCATAGATCTGCAAAAGTTATCCGATAAAAACACGGTCTATTTGAGTTCATGGCTTTAAATTATCCAGAGTTTGTTCAATCGTTTTCTAACAGTGAAATTAATGTTCTAACCCTGCAGAAAAAATAATTAACCAGTCACATATATTTTCATTCATAAATTATTATGAAATTCACGTGTTGAAATTATTGTCAGCAATAGTCGGAGATGCCTTCTAGCCAAGGGGGTTCGTCATACGGAAAAATCTCGTACACCATCCCACAAATCTCACAAATCTGTAAAAAAATCTCACAGATTATCACATATTTTAAGAGTATGAAATTTTACATTCGATCTCTGCGTCATCCAATGATCCGCAAAAAATAGGCAAAAAACTCTGCAAAAATATTTTCCTGAACTTCAGATCTAACAAAAACCCGCAGAAATCGGAAAATCTGTTTCGTCATTGAGTATCGCTATCGTTCGCTAGTGATCTGCCAAATTCCTCGCGAATTCTCATTTCGTTCCAGGTTTTCACTGTTGCATATTTTATTCCAGGTTTTCTCGGTCGGCCCTCGTAACGTTTACAATTATTAAAAAGGTTTTTCTAAATATTCAGTACCAACCCATTTAAATTAGGAATCATGTTTTTAATATGATAAATATCCTGTAATGTTAAAAACAACAGTACAAACGTTACATTATGCTACAAAGTATAACAAAAGTAAAATATACAGGATGAGTCTGAAACCCTGTCACAACCTTTTTTGATTCTAAGCAAAAAAGTTCGTATAAACATGGGTTCGAATTTTAACGATAACCGAGATATGAACAGAAATATAAATGCTGCCACTAAGATCAAGAAGTTAATACCTCGGGTTCTAAAACACTTAGTATAATGAAGTTTGGGGGATTGATATGGCAAATAAAACTGTGTATACCGTTAAAATTTGATCGAATTCCAACAAGTAGTCTCCGAGTTACGTAGTTTAATCTTATAGATTTATGAAATCTCTCCCAAATCTTTAGAAATCCCACAAACTTCAAAATCTTAGAATCACTTGAAAAATTCTGGCGATTTTTAAATCTCGTACATCATTTCTTTGAATGTCGGACCCCTCGCTTCTAGCCCACTCTACTCCAAGGTGTTGTGATGTCATAGAAAGCTCTATCGTGCTATTGGTCGGCATTTACCGAAAATGATTTTTTCAGAAAAAAAATTTTTTTTTACAGGCCACACTCACTTTTGGCCGCATTCCCGAAATTTTTGATTTTTTTGGGTTTAGAGCCGCGGCCTATATACGAAAAAATACGGTAATTGGTGTAAGTGTATTCTTATTTTGTAACATGTAGCCCTATTACTCTTCCCATGGATTTTACTGTTGAGGACCGGTGAGCGAATTTTTCGCTAAAGAGCCAAATTTTATTACTCAACTGGAACTTATCTGAATGTTGCCGTACGAGCTCGATTTTGTAACACAAGTGTTTTGTCATGAGACTTAAGAAATAACGTTCAAAAAAGATAAACAATACCCGTAGTATACAGGGTGTTTCATAATTGGTGTCCAGTCTTTAGGCCCAAATAACGATTCAAGGGGAACAGATTGGGGGAAAATGAATATTGATTATTTGGTTTTAATGTCCCCTAATAGGTTGTTTTTAATGCCAAATATATCCGCCAGATGGCATCCCCTACGGTTTATGAATTTTGTTTTAGTTTATTTACAAAAGTTTAGTGAAGATGAAAGTTAAAGACTTGAAAGAAAAGTTTCAGTTAATAGGAGCGAAAACTGACGGAAATAAACAAATATTGACTAACGGTGAGCAAATTTTATAACGAATTACGATTTACGAAAGTGATTATGCTAAATATTGGGCTAGGCTACGACATCTCATTTAACCTCACTGAATTTTTACGATCTGTAGTAAATCCATGAAACTTGAGATTTTTGTTTTTAACATTATTGTTCGAACACTGTGGAACTGAACAATTTCAATGCATGTTCTTATACAGTATTCTTAACATTTCGACCATAGCGTCATAGCCTCAGATTCATAAAGCGTAGGTGCTGCCATCTATGCTTAAATCAATCTATTCAGAATAAAAACATTTTGCGTCTCTGGGGGTGAAGGGGTAAATTTTGAAAATTTTAATTTTGTAGGGGTAGGGGTAGACCCCATGTGTTATTTAGAAAGTTGTAGATTATCATGTAAAATGTGGGTTTAGCAAAAAACCCGGTGAAAAAATCTCATCCCCTGCCCTTTATCGAGTGGGTAAAGTGAAAGGTATGGCTAGCTAATGTAGACAAAAACAGAAAAACTCATTAGAAACTTATTAGAACTTTATTACTTATTAGCTTTATTTGACTAAATCTATTAATAAAAATCTGTGGGTTTATTAGTTTTTCAGGGTAACGACTCATTCATTCTCATTAATTTTCCAAATTCGGGCCCTATTGTTTTCTAATAAGTATGGTTTTTGTCCTCATTGGCTAGCCATTTCACTTTACCCACTCGATAAAGGGGGCAGGGAATGAGATTTTTTCACCGGGTTTTTTGCTAAACCCACATTTTACATGATGCTCTACAACTTTGTAAATAACACATGGGGTCTAATCCCTACCCTACAAAATTAAAATTTTCAAAATTTACCCCTTCACCCCCAGGGACACGAAATGTCTTTTTTCTGAATTAGGGACATTAAAACCAAATAATCAATATTCATTTTCCCCCAATCTGTTCCACTTGAATCGTTATTTCGAGCTAAAGACGTGACACCAATTATGAAACACCCTGTATATATTTTTCTCTAGAGTACTCGAAATATGAAACTGGTTTAAAGCTTTGCAAAGCCTCAAATTTTGATAAGATAATTTTGATAAAAAAACGTGGAAGTTATGGTGTCGCTTTCACTTTTAGACATTAAGTTGCCCCTCCTCTGAAATAGAGGGGCATGCGATGCCTTCCCGTGTGCGTTCTTGATAAGATTCTAATTTGATATTTACATTGCCCTGGAGACATTGCCCTTCGATGTCGATTGCATCAGATGTTCGCCGCCAAATTAATTATGATTCGCAGTCCCTGTTGTCTGGTTTCTTGATGATGTCATTCGTTCATTCTATTAATTCATAGCTGCAAAGGTAACGGTCGAGAGTTCTGACATGACGCTACATGGACTTCTTTTAATACCAACTAGAGATAAAGCCTTTGCACGGAAATGCCATCATTATTAATCGTATTTCTACCAATAATAAGCTCAGAGTTGTTCCTACCATAGGTGATGTAACAATGTAGGATTTTTCTGTGCATAGGCTTTCTCTCTAGGCGGTATTGCTTTTTCCCATGGTTCTTAGCAGTTCCTACAACCAAGAGAATCAGCGTCTGCACATAGAACTAATGGCTGAAAACCGTCTATGAGCAGATTTGAGTCTGTAAGCCATTTACTATCTTCTTCGGTTTCGATTGCATGTGCGTTCTTTGTTTATGTTTATTCAAGGATTGGCGAACAGTGGGAGCCTGGTAAAACATAAGGTCATCAATAGAACAATAAAGGTATTACGAAAATGGTATTGTTGGCTAGACATGATCCGTGATGTTAGAAAATTTATCCGGTACGGCAGGGTCTGTCAGCAATGTAAATTGAAAAGGAGAAGGGCGCCGTATAAGAAGAGACTCACTGCCTTCTGCCGTTTTCAAAAAATTAGCATTGGACATAATTGGCCCTGTGACTAAAAGTGAGTTGGGAAATTGGTATATCCTCGTCTGCGTTAACGTTTTTTTACTCGTTTCCCAGAAGCAATTACTTTGCAGGAACAATCAGCCAACATGATGGCCAAGGTTCTCATGGAAAGTCTTTAGCCAATACGGATTCCCACACGAGATCATTTTTGCCACAGAAGCAAAGTTCACATCAGTCTTGATGAGGACATTGCATGAGAATCTACATTTTAACCTTCACCCATCCACACCCATTTCATGTCAGTTGAGTGTCACATGGGTCCAGTGGGAACGTATGGGTGTGTGTTATGTTTGTAATTATTATATGTGGGATGTTTTTTTTATTATTACTAACACATTTTGTTATGTTTGTATGCTCTCTTAATTCCAGTTTATTGAATAAATACATACGATTTTTACTTGAATTTTAATCCAATATGTATTATTTTAGTATAATTAACGATCTCCTGTTAAGATTATTGTCTGTGGAAATATTTTAAAGAAATAAAGATTTTATTGTTTGTTGTCGATCACTGTGCCAGATTGTTATCGCGCACAGCGATCGTCGTTGTTTGCTGAGAACTGACATTGTTTCTGAGAGGATTTCTCATAAGATGTGTCAGCTTCCAAAACGGTATTGTTAGGATTTTATAATAATTTATTTTTATTATTCGTGTTTTGTCTTCGGTGACAAGCAGCCGCTGAGAAAAGTTGAGTGTTGAGTTCCGAGATCGCAATGAATATTCGATCGGAGATAGATTGTTGTTTATGTTGAAACTCTGAGCAATTATTTGATTGCTGCTGTTGATGATTTGTCTGAATTCCGATGCTGATTATTTGCTATGAATACAGCTAATGGTAATTGTAAAGTGATGGCATGGTGATTGCTGAAAAACGTTCGATTGCGCCCGCCACTCATCAGAAGCCAATTAGCGATATAGATGATATGCTGGGTGAGTTTGTTCCATGTTGTGTCCTCTTGATTTCTGTTGACGTCGGTAATACGCTGTGAAGAGATTATTAGTGAACATCGATTAGATTGAGACGTACCCCAATAAAACTGTGTATATTTGTGCATATTGCTACTTTGAACCTGGCCTTGTTTTATTGAAGTAATTCGCTCGAACGAGGGCACTCTGTATTAATTGATCGCAATTTCTTATTATTTACTACTCTTTGCTAGTTTATGTTTAGCCAATTAAGTAGCTATAAGGAGGGGATTCTACGTCACAGTGGGTGGTATTATCCGGATTGGTGCAGATATCTGCGACTAGCACGTAGAGTTCAAGCATTCCATGCATTCGTTTTGGCAGAGAGTTTGAAGTCTCTTCGAGAGCTAAGTCTCGTACAAATCACGTCCGTCACAGCGAGGAACATATTGATTCAGGGTGATTACTGGTGTACTGGAGCATCCACGGGGTTACCGCTGTCCTCTCCTATCGCCATGTCGGATAATTAACTATAAAAGGACTGCACGACATGAGTATGCATTATAGATCGACTATAAAAGTCTCCCATGTAATCAGTGAAGCCATTTAATGGGTGCGATAAGTCGTAACTCCATGCCTACGCAATCAGCACGCAGTCTTTTGTTGCTACACCCTCTCTCGTTGACTGTAGAACCCCACTCACATTTGCATGCATAACGTGATTGACTGTATAGTATGCGCGCGTAAAATTGATTAATCAGACATTTAAGAGTCTTGAGTTTGAGGGGGCCCTCTCAATTGTAGACAAAGCTTTAGATAATGTGATTATGGTAATGCTGTTAATTATTGACTAACCTTTAATGATTAATGAACATTGCTGAGAACTCTCATGATCGACAGTTGCCCGTGGATTTCTCTTTAGTGGGAGTTTTGAAATCCCTGAAGAATCATTAACCGACATGGTTCTCTATGTGTTTGTGATGGAGTTTCAAGAGCCTAGAGTTTCAGGAGACTCGAGAGTCTCAAGAGAGCATATTTGAATTTTGCCGCACAATTTATACCTCCAATAAAGTTTTAAGAGTTCCCTCCTGTTTACATTAAATCGTAAAATATCATTGGTCGAAGTTGTGGGGTTAATAGAAACGAAAGCATGCGTCAGCTCCCTCATACGTTATATTCATAACCAAAAAAGTGTCCCTTGCCAATCCAGGATGCACGCACCCTCCCCTCTTTTTAACAGACGGAGCAAACAGGAGAAAAAAAGAAAATGAGAGTGACCGTTTCAAAATTTAAGTATAAAACAGAAAGTTTGATCTACTGACAATTAGGAATATCTTTATAAGAGAAACCCATTTTTAATTAATAAATTAAGGTAAAAGCCACAAGGTTGATTAAGAGAAATAACAAAATAGTAAATGAAATTAATATATTTAGGGCATTAAAATAACACGGATGTTAAATTCAATAACATCTATGGTCACATACAACTTTACCTAAATCAAAAGACTAACGCATTAATAACATCGTAGCATATTTTAATTTTTATCATTCTAATCCTAAATGTGTGAAAAAACGAAAATTCTGAGCGTGATTTCAAATTAAGAGGCATCCATCTTGGGTGGAGCCATGACGTAGGTTGAGGAATGATCCCAACAAGCTTTGCAGTGGATCTAATGTATATTCTCTCAGTACTTCATTCACTACAATTTTTACAATGTCTGGACATGAAAGCAGCGATTCAGATATCAGTTTTGAGACTTACGAAGATATGGAGGCTTACTTTAACACCTATCTACATAATGAATTTGACAAAGATTTGGAGAACCTTGTGGATGATTGGATTGTTTAGACGTGCAACCATATAGTTTAGAGCCTCTCCAGCACAATCACTCGTCATTAGATGAGGAATCCAGTGTCGCCGAATCGACGGAAAAGATACCACCAGCACAAATTGTCAAGTACAACTAATAATTCATATATTATTTAAAAGTGAACTATTTCATGATATTAATTTTTAAATTTATTAATT
Organism: Rhysida immarginata; assembly: GCA_023313115.1. Taxonomy (NCBI): domain Eukaryota; kingdom Metazoa; phylum Arthropoda; class Chilopoda; order Scolopendromorpha; family Scolopendridae; genus Rhysida; species Rhysida immarginata. Next base: position 383,311 of record JAHWFO010002326.1, read on the forward strand.
AATTTATTTATTTATTAATCTATTTATTTATTTATTTAATCTTGAGATATGTTATACATTGGTTACAAGATGGCCATCCAGAGCCAGTATGGCAGAGCCGATGAGGTAAGTCCCTGGATGGGTACAGGAATACGTGAGTTTATCATGGATGAATTTATAGATGATAAAAGAATGGCCTTACACGGGAGGGATGATGTGGAGAAATTTTTTAATCAGGATTTGAAAGTGTAGACGGTAAATTTTTACTAACCGCACAACACAGTGTGACTGAAACCGTGCGCACAATAGCGCGACTGCAAAAATTGGAAACTGAAAACTACTGTGTCATGACCCGCCATCTGCTGACATTTTAACTATCCGCAATCTGCTTATCTGGAATTTTCATGAATGAACAATCGAATAAATATATAACTTCCTTATTTAATTTAATTTAAAGAATTAAATAAAATTTAAAATAAAAGAATAAAGGATGCAGGCATTATGCTAAAGAAGACCGGAAGTTGGGCCAACCAATATGGCGGAGAGAACTCTTTCCGGCTTTAACTATTTCTGCCATTGCTCCCTCCACTCTCTTCCCTCCTCCCGGAACCTCAGTTAACCTATCTCATCACCGGAATGCACAAAAAAAAAATTGGACTTACCTGAAAGACTTGGAAAATTTCGTCAAACATTGAATCAGAAAAAAAAGAAAACTGCAAAGAAAAACAAGCCAGAAAACTGTAAAAAGTTCGAGCAAACGGCAAAAATCCAATTTTTGGTGATTGCGATGGCAACATGGCAACACCAAGAGCATGATGGGAAAAGACAGGAAATGCTTCGCGTGAATTTGGCGCGAACCAACCATCCACACAAAAAAAAAACGCCGTGCCATTGTTAAGTTTCGCATTGTTAAGCTTTGCGATTTTCGCTTATGCGGATAGTAAAAATTAACCGTGTAGACATTTGTAGAAGAACAGAGGTCTGGAGGTAAGGATGACCAGTCTGATGCCAGCAATGTATATACTTCTGAGCTGATAGGTTTGTTTAGTTAGAGGGGTTGGAAAGGGGATACTGTGGCAGGTGTTTTAAGTGTGGGTGTTGATGGATGCAAATAAGTGTTGGGGAAAGGAGATGTTTATCTGATTATTGAGTGTTTTGTAAATGATGGTAGCACGGTTAATATGGTAAAGCTGGTATATTGGGATTATACCTCTGTGAAACTGGGTCAGGTGTTCGAAGTTTAAATGCATAAAAACTACTTTTGGAGTTTAAATACACATAATAGTTTTAATTTTGTAGTTGTGCCCCAGAATAGCAAGCCATAGGTGAGTGAGGAACAAATTAGAGCGTAGTAAAGTAGAATGAGAATGTTAGAGGGGGAGAAAGTGTAGGCAGGACAACAGGCCAAGGCATTGGTTTAATTTTGTGGAGAGGGCGTGGATGTCCCAAGAAAGATTATAGGATAGGTGTACTCCTAAATATTTGAAAGTGCTGGATGAATTGCTCTGCTTGGAATCGTATGTTAAAGGTACACTCCACGGAAAAATCGACTTTATTTTTTTTTGCATCATAACATTAATCCAGGTTAATAGAGTATTTATCATTCGAAATTTTTCGATTTTTCCTAATATTTTATTAAGAAAATAACTCGGAAAATTGAAAATTTGCGTGGGATCTTCCATTCCTTTTCCACAGAATACGGCGGAACAAGCTGTCGTTTCATGCTGCGAGAACCTCGGGGAATTTCGTCGCCGAGATTCTAGTCGCTTAGAACGATTCTACATATCATAAGATTTTGCTAACCTGTTTTATGTCAGAATTCCTTCAATTTGTTCTGTTTGGATGTGTAAATAGACAGTCGGATAGAAATTTTACGTTTCATAGATTTCCACGATCAGAATCAATTAAAATACAGTGGATTAGTTTTTGACAGTGAGGGAACTGGTATCCAACTCCAAACAGTATCGTGTGCTCATTTTGAAGCGTCTTGCTTTGTCTACGCATTCCGCCGTTTAAAGTTCAGTATCAGTTCAGACAAGAAATTCGCTGTAACTAGACCACGTATAAGGTGGAACTAGATGCTCTTCCACTCTAAACGGGCCTGGCATTCTTCAAGAAGAACGACCGCAACAGGACTCGTTAAATGCCGAAGAAATGAGGAGGTAAGCCTATCTGCTGTGTAAGGCACACGCCACCCTAATGTGCACACGCCGTTGCGGCAAGCAGAAGATCCCGTTTCACGGTTTAATGCATAGGGCTGTATATCGTAGAAGTTGCAGTAGCATTTAATTCGCTAACGGCCCTTATATATCGCTGTCACTCTTATCAAAATCACGGTCGTCACTACCGCTCTTGTTCCATATTTGCGATGCCCAACTGACAACTAACTGATAGCGTCACGAATTCAAAATTCCTTCACACTTCTTGGCAACTTGTGGCAACAGTTGCTGAACCAAGGCGCCAGTGTCTATCGCAGGGGGAGGGAAAAAATAAAAGTTTTTTTATATATTTTATCAATTTTGAGTACGAATTGAAAATTTTTATACATGCTACGTTGTTATTGAGACCTTTCATCTTTCATTTTAAACAAAGTTGTTTTGGGTGTGGAGTTTACCTTTAAAGAAAAATCGTTCTTTACTCACTTTTTGTTGTGTTGATGAAATATGACATAAACTGTTTTGTCGAGGTTAAGTGTTATGCGATTGATTGTGTTCCAGAATAATAGTTTGTGTAAAGCCGGATTAAACGTTTCTTTTATTACTTCTTGTGTGGGCCCTGAACAAGAAATTGTGGCATCGTCTGCATAGAGTATTGAAGGTAGGGGGGTATAAAGCGTTTGAAAGGCCATTAATGAAAAAGTTAAAGAGAAAGGGGGAGAGGATGGAACCTTAAGGAATGCCAGTGTTGCAGGTATTTGTGGAGGATGTTTTATGAATAGATGCAGTGTATATTGTCTGTCAGATAGGAAACTTTAAAAGCCAAGTAAGGGGGGGACCATGAATATTGTAAAATTGCAATAGTTTATAAATGAGAAGGTTATGGGGAATGGAATCAAATGCTCTAGAATAGTCTATAAACACGGAGACTGCTATGTGATTGTTGGCCGTTTGGGTTGTAATAAATTCTTTAAGTTTGTAACGGGCAGTAGAGGTGCTCCTCTTAGGTAGAAATCCATGTGGGTTGGGTATAAGAGATTCGTGGAGAAGATGTAAGATGATAAATGGGTGTAGAAAAGGTCCCAAATATTTTTGCAAATGAGGATTGAAATTGGGTGGTAGTTAAAAAACGATGAGCAACCTAACCTAACCTAATAACGTGAGCCGGCTGGTGTGCCCATGTCATAATGGCAGTGTCATCCGCATAAAAATACAGATTACACTTATCGGGTTTCGGGAAATCAGGTACAAAGTAATTAAATAGCACAGGCCCGAGGACAGAACCCTGAGGGACACCGGCCTTTACACACGGGGTGTGGAATATTTCTTAAGGAATATGGCTGCCATCCCGACGTTGCTTACTGTCCAGAGGACATCAATCAACGTGTTGAAGTCATCACCAGATGTATTAACAGTGCCATAGAAGCTAGTAAGTATCCATCAGAGAATAAACCTCCTCATCGAATCCAACTCACTCCTGGAATCCAACGCCTAATTTCTGAAAGAAACAGTACTCGTAGACTATGGCAACGCTATCGCGAACCTTGGCTCAAAACCAAGTATAACAGGCTAGTGCGAAGAGTCCAAGAGGATATAAAAGAGCTTCATGACGCTAGATGGAATGAAAAACTCAAAAGCTTGTCAGCTCGCGACAATTCCATTTGGAGTATGGTCAGAGCTTTACAGAAGAGGAAGAATGATACGCTTCCTCCACTACGTTCTCCACAAGGTGACTATGTCCAAACTGATCAGGAAAAGGCCCAAGTCATTGCAGATTCACTGGAAATGCAGTTTGTTACTCCCACCAACGATAAGCCCGAGAGCCAAATCATGTCTCAGCTTGTGGAAGAAGGTATTGTCAACTTTGATGAAGTCCCGCAGCATTTAACGAAGTACAACATCGAGGCTGGAGAGATCGCCAACATCATAAGTAAGCTGAAAAAGAAGAAGGCTCCAGGAATAAACAAGGTGAGTAATAACGCCCTTATGAATCTCCCAAAGAACTTTATTGACTTTCTCACCAATATCATTAGCGACTGCTATAAATTTTCTTACTTCCCTGTGGCTTGGAAGAAATCTATTGTGTTGAGTATCCCCAAGCAAGGGCAAAATCCTGCAATTCCCGCGAGCTACCGACCTATTAGCTTGCTACCCTCGATGTCCAAGGTGTTGGAGAGAACGATCCTCGTCAGATTCCAAGATCACTATCTAGCAAATGACCTTTTTCGGGAAGAGCAGTTTGGCTTTCGTGCTGCCCACTCTTGTCCGATGCAGATATGGAGGTTCATTGAAGACCTGAGCACCCCACTGAGCCTATCCAGGTACTGTGGGGTGGTATTTCTCGATGTCAGTAAAGCTTTTGACCATGTGTGGCTTGAGGGCCTTGTCTACAAAATGATCAGAGACTGGTTCCCTGCCGATTTGATTTTGATGGTGAAATCCTTTCTTGACGGCAGATCCTATCAAGCCAATTTGGTGATTTATAGACGGCAATACCCATATATATACAGAACTAGAAAAAACCTAAAACCAATCGAATAAAGGAGGAAAGAGATATAACATCTTGCTAGCACCAAATAGCCAATCAGAGCAAAGCGAGTCTGTTTTCCCTGACCTTTACCAAAGTCGTCAACTTAACAATAAATGCTGATAAAAAAGAAAAAAACATCGAAGTTCATAGAGTTTAACCAATACATAATAGCGATAATAAATAATTAACCGATTGTTTTTTGAAATGAATTGTTTTAATTTCTTTCGTTTCTGAATGGTACACATAATAAATAAATAAATGATAGCACTCCTAGTCTATGTTTACACCATTTAATCTCAGGTCCACGAAAATTAAATTCGGAAAAAAAAAATGCCTTAAAACAATGATTATGCCAGCTTACACACTTGTGGCTTTACACTATCGAATACCACTCCCGTTTGTTTCACTGCTGAACACCAGAGGGCGATCGATATCTTTCACTCGCGAATGGAGCAGTAGATTATTTATTCAGTTATTCAATAGTTATATTGATCGATTGAGTAATAAGAACTTTATGGACTTGGATTACAGTTTTCCTCCCTATACAAAAGGAACAGGCAGCACTTTCTGTGTGCAGTTAAGTATTTATTGACTTTCATTTGTATTGCTCATGTTGTGTATACTTATATTCTTATTTTCCATCTTGTATTTGTAACTTCATCTTGTATTGATTGTCTGTCTTATACTTTTGTTTTTTCCTGTTGTTTTAATAAAAACCTCTTTCCACTCATATCAACCACACGGCTGCAGAGTTCGAACCATTCTCAAGTTCCATCATATTTGATGAATAGGAATGCCGAGTCGATGCTTAAAAGGTAGTAATTTAAAATTTAAACTTTAAACTAATTATATCTATAAACTCAAAGATGCTTTGATATCGAAACATAAGGTGCGTCTCAAAAGTTTAATGACACAACTGTTATGCATAAAAAGAAAATAGCATAAACATTATGATGAAACTGCTTCTGAAATTAGTTTATTGGCTGGTAATTAAAAACGTTTTTATCACAGTTCTCCAAAATAAAGCAATAATTTAGCTGGTAAATGCAATATTTTCATATTAGGATGTCTCAAAAGTTTAAAATTATTTATGAATATATGATTAGGAAAGTTCATTTAAAGAAAAATGGGGAGAGAAGTGTGACGTTCTGGGGTGCTGGAAGTCACGTGGGTCCGGCGGAGAGAGAGAGAAGGGGGGGGGGCTGCGCTAAGTGTCGTTTAGCAATTTGTATTCCGTTATAGTTTCTTTGTGGGTTTTTTTGGGCAGTGAGTAAGTAACAGCTGTCTGTATCGGAATGAGGTTTGTCTGAATGAGTTACTTATGTGTGTTGTTTGTTTTGCGTTTTTTGTGTTTTAATGATATTGTAAAGTGAATAAATGTGCGTAAGACTGACGATCTATCGCAGGCAATGCCCTGTTGGGAAGGCCATTGTTAATGATCCGTTTGTTGCCAGAAAATACCTCAGCTTCCGACGGAGTATTGTTGTCAATATGTGTTTTCTGAGAAATTGCGTTTTGTTATTAAGCGTGCGTGTATCTTTGTTATGGGGTTCGTTTTTGTAATAATAATAAAAAAAATCTGGGTCTGGCTTTTGAAATGGACATATGATTATGAGCTCTTGGAGGCAGTATAATTTCGGACGAGGCAAAGGAAATGTGCAAAGTAAATGTAAATATGAACATGTTTATGAACATTGTTTGATTATATTGTAAAAGATTCTTAGTAATTATGTAATATGAGATTCGTTTAAGCATTGGAACTCCCTTGACACGGGATATGCAGATCGAACGGGGCGGAGCCATTAGCGGCTGACTCGATGACGCCGACCGGACATGAGATTTATGGTCGCTATTGAGAGACGTTCCGAGATGTAAGCAAGAAACTGCAGCAGTGCTGGTGAGTTGGTTTCGTTATTCTCGGCACCGCGAGATGATTAAAAAGGCAAGCAAACACTGTTAGTGCAACAGGCGACACAGATTCATCGGTCCTTCTGTCGATTGTGTAATTGGAACGCTGTACATTGCTAATATTATCTCCACACAGTGTAGTTGGGTGGAACCTGCGGAAAAATTTCTGCGTCACCAGCAGATTCAGCTGATTTTGTATCATTGTCATAGAAACACTCTCTGCGAAGTCTGATGTATTTTTTATCGATAAGATAGTTCATACTCCGTGATAGTCAGGGCTTAAGTCTCTGAGAGCCAGAAGGGACTGATATGGTATTTTAAGCGCATTTTGGTCATTAAAAAACGCTGGAGTGTAATGACTATCCCTTTTGGACGGACCAGACTGCGCATCTTGCCAAGGATTTGCGGGTAGACGCTCCCACGTGACTGCCAAGAAGGGTCACTGTACCTCCCCCTTACTTGACCATAAAAGGAGCGTACACTACGCGGAAGCGTTTGATCTGTGCAGAAATATTTGTTTCGGAGACACGTGGGATTGGTCACCGCTTATTGCCACAGGTGGGGTATCATGCCCATTAGTATTTGTTCCTGGCAATCGAGCGTAAGCAGAACACATACTTTCGAGCATAAACCGTGTGCCAATCAGCTCGTGAAAACCGGAGAATGCTCCGAGGATTTGTAAACATTATAGTGTTAGTTTAAAAAGGGGCCCCTAGTTTTGAATTAAGGAACGAGCTTATTGGATTTGAGATAATGTTTTGCGTAAACGTAATAAAATGAGAGTGACATTCAATATTACGTGGTCACGTGTACTTTCTTTATTGGTCCGAACTCATAACCCACCCCGACATAATGCCCTAGAAGGCATATGTGCCATACTGACCTTTGGTGGGGGTGGGTGAACGTTACAGAAGATTTATAGAGATGAGTTTCAATATATTTCATTTACATAAAAATAATTTCTGAACAAAGCAGCTCCAGCAATACAATGCTTCGTCAATGTAAATTCATCCAGGTTGAAGTTGCTGAAATTTGGAAATTGAAGGCAGAAGGAATGTCTGTTGCAGATATTGTAAGATTAACTAGAAGATCAAGAGCTAGTATATACACTGTACTAAAAAGACCTTCAAATTATGCACCAAAACCCAGATCCGGGAGACCAAATGCCACCAGTTGCCGTGATGACAGACACATTGTTCGTCTTGCGGGAAAACAAACTCTCTCAATAAAGCAAATACAGCAAGCTTCTGGTTTGAATACAGGGTAATTATAATTAAAGTTTAAGTTTCAAAACGCTATAAAATAGAACCAATTAGTAGAATGACGTCCAATTGGAACGGAATGTTATTGAAGATGGGGGAAAGCTTATGGCATAAGAAAAAAAAGTAGGTCCAAATTTTAGCAACAGATGGCGCTGTAAACGTCAGAATATGCAAATGAAAATTCCTGTCATGTGTGACTTCTGGCTGTGGGGTTATCTGAAAGATGTTGTGTTCAGTGCTCCGATTGCAAACTTAGCGGAATTGAAGGCACACATTGCGCAACACATTGTGAACGTGACGCCGGCGACACTTTGATCAGTTGTGGAAGATGCTGTTTCTCGATTTCAATTTGTTGCACAGAATGCTGAATAGCAAATTGAACTGGTTTTGCGCCAGTCTAACGCAATTTAAACTTTGGATACTTTGCACACTGAACAGTACAGTTGGTTTAACGTGTAACTTACACCTTAGCCTTTGTTTTATGATTCATTTCTCATTTGTAGTCGAAATTCTGACGCTTACAGCGCCATCTGTTGCTAAAATTTGGACCTACTTTTTTTCTTATGCCATAAGCTTTTCCCCCTTCTTCAATAACATTCCGCTCCAATTGGACATCATTCTTCTAAGTGGTTCTTTTTTATATCGTTTTGAAACTTAAACTTTAATTATACAGGTTCCTTGTTCTGTCTCTTACGTTTACTTTTACAGGTTCCTCGGGCATCGTGTTTTCATTTCATTTGTCAAGATTTCATCGTTTTTCCGCCGTGCTGTGTTCCTGCCATCTCGTGCTATCCAGTGTGATGTTTTGCTTCTGCCTTAATCCACCGTAATATACTAGGCTCGTTATTCGAGTTCTTTACCTATGAAGAACTGTGTGTGTTTATCTTTTGTATCTCTGACATCTTTGTTTTTTATTTCCAATATTTCCTCTCTATATATTTGTTTTGTATCCATTTTGTATCCTGTAAATAAATGAAGGAATTTATTCAGATTTCTCTTCTTTTTTGGGTTTCCTGGGGTTGATTCTTTATTAATTTGTTAGTTTTGGGGTTTAGGGGATAGCTGGATTAGTTTTTTTTTAATGGAATTTTAGCAAGAGGCAGGGCTGTTTTGGTTGAATAACGAACCGTGCGGAGGTTTTCAATAAAACCCCCACACGGTTCGGAGTTACCATTGGTTTGCTGTACGTGTGGTGGTTTTTTACCATATCATGTAGTAAGAAAAACAATGTGGTTACTGCCTTCACGTAAGGTAAGAACAAACCCAAATAATATCCTGTTGTGATTTTAATGCTAAAGTCATTTAACAAAAAATATTGCGTTTAGAACCCCTCTCATCCCGCAAAGTAAATAACTTTGCAATCATGAAGTTTAAAGGAACAAGATAAACTTTGTAAATATCCTCGTGTAGGCCAGCAAACCAGTGAGTTAAGTAATTTAATATAAATAATTACTTATCCTGCTCAGATAAGGATAACAAATCCAGGAATCTGCGTAAAGCAGAGGCAGGTAAAGGTTTAGTCAGTGCGTCTGCCGGCATGTCGGGGGAAAAACAGTAGGTAAGAATCACATTCTGAAGATTAATTTCTCGCACGATAAAATTATGCAATCTCAAGATGTGTCTTGTCCTACTCTTCGATTCTAATGCCCCCAGACATGCTATGGCAGACGTTGAGTCAGTATAAATGATTGTGGGGAAAGAAACAAACTCCCCTTGTCCTAACTCTATTATGAGGTCCCAAAGGCATTTCAGTGACTTCACACATTCGTTTATAGCGATTATTTCGGCTTCGCAGCTGCTCAGGGCGACTAAACGTTGCTTCTTTGATGACCAGGTTATGGTATTTTTCTCCATTTTGATCAAAATTCCAGAGCATCCTTTACTCTGAGGGGTGACACACCAGGTAGCATCAGCGAATGCGCACAAAGAACCCGTAGATGGGGTAAAAACGAGTGATGTGTTGCAGGTGTGTTTAAGATAAGAAGCAACGCCCTTAAGAGCAGTCATATGCAAATGTGTAGGCGATTTAGCATAAGTCGACAGCCTAGTAATTGCAAAAGCTATATCCGGCCGCGTGGAAGTCATAACATACATTAAGGAACCGAGAAGAGATTGGTAATTGATAGAATCGACCGGTTGTGAATCCGCAGTATCATCAAGGCTAACATGAGGGCTTAGTGGCATTGTCTTTGGTTTGATGTCTTGAAGGCCATAATCATGCAGGATTCGCTTGATATAATGTGCCTGTGACAGATGAATTGAACCGTTCTCTTGTGACACATTAATACCTAGCAGATGCTTTACCACTCCTAAGTCCACGAGGTCTATTTCTTGTTTCAATTTGTCCATGATGGAGGTTAGGATGGAGACATTTGTTGTTGCTGCCACGATGTCATCCACGTAGACTGTTAGGAGAATGACGCACCCAGCATTGGTGTAGTAGAAAGAACAATCGTCTGTTCTGGATGGAGTGAATTTTAATCAGGTAAGAAGCTGACACAATTTTATGTACCAGCATCTTACACTTTGTTTGAGGCCGTAAAGTGATTTACGCAATTTGCAGACGTGATTAACTGGCGTTGATAATACTTTGGGTGGCGATAGATATATGGTGTGGGATTCCATTCTGATGACACGTGAAAAAGTTAACTCATACTGGCTCCTGTAGACTTGTGACGAGCCGATAGCCACCAACCTTGCCTTGAATCTGGACAGCAAACCATCAGGGTTGTATTTGATGCGGTAGATCCATTTGCTCTTTAAAATTTTGACATTTGGTAGTGGAAGCTCTAAATCCCAGACATGATGAAGCATGAGTGAATTCAATTCATCTTGCATGGCCTCTTCCCCTTGATGATGTTGGGGAAAAGCGAGCGCTTGTTCATAAGACTGGGGTGTGCTTGGCGGAGTGATTAGCAAGTCGGAGTCAGTAAATTCAGGATGACATAAGGCGGCACGTTGTTTTTCTGCCTTCTCTTTTAATCTTTGTGAACGTCGTAATACCGGTTGTGGGACTTCAACAGGTGGTTGGTTCACTGGTGATTTAGACGAACAAACTGGAGCATCTTCCATCGATGTGGTTTCTGATGGAGGTGTGACCACTAGCGTGTCCTCAGTATCAGATAGGACCTGCATTCTTGTCTCGTCTAATGTTAAAGTGGGTGAGATTGTCGGAATGCTCTGAATGATATGTGGTTCATCAGGCTGTGGTGCTTCAAAGACTGGGGGTTCCATGTGAATTGGAAATACCAGAGGAACAGATGATGGATCTGATTTTCTTGTGAACACTGGAAATACCTTAGGAAAGAAACGAACGGTACGTGCTCGTTAAAACTTGCTCTCATTGAGCGCATAAATAAGGTACCCAGGAGATGAAGCGGAGTATCCCATAAAAACACCACTTTTGGCGCGAGCGTCAAATTTTGAACGGTGCGACTTGGGTATATTATAGTATACCAGGCAACCGAAAGGAGCTCGATATTTGATGGTCGGTTTCTTTTTGGACCATATCTCTTCAGGGGACTTAGTTTGACCTCGTCTAGGCAAAGAATTGAGATTAAATGCTGCTGTAGTCGCAGCATGGTCCCAGAATCGGTGCGGAACTTTTGACGATGCAAGAAGAACTCGAATTGCAAATGGAGTGTACGGTTCTCTCAGCAACACCATTTGACTGGGGGTTCTCAGGAACAGTGAATTGTTGAGATATGCCTTGCTTCGTACAGAATTCACTTAGCTCCACATTGGTGAATTCTTTTCCATTATCGGAACGTATATACGCCAGATTTTGTTCTGTAGAGCGCTGTAGCTTTAGTATTAAGTCTATTAATGCTTTTTTCACTTCACTTTTTATCGGAGTAGCAAAAACGAAAGTTTTTTATGAGAAATCATCGACGGCTTTTAACAGGAATTTGTTTCCATGGATAGAAGTGGTAGGCATTGGTCCCAATGTATCCACGTGAAGTAGCTGTAAAGGACGTGTTGACTCTTGACCTAGTACAATGTTGTGAGGGGCGTTGCATAATCGTGCCTGAAGGCATGCAACACATGGTTGGTCATCAATTAATGGCGGCAAAACTTCAAGACGGCGCATGCCATGGTGTTTCACGGCTGCGGTGAGTTTCTTTGATGACGGATGGCCCAATGCATTGTGAATGTCACTATAAGTGACAGCCATTGAAAGTAATGGGGGGTCCGTTCTGAAAACTGAATGGATATTTGAGACCACGCCCTCCTGTGCAGCGATGGTCGTGCCCTTGGGTGAAGTAATGGAATAACTAGTTGGGCCGAAGTGAAGGCTGTAACCCTGCTTTGATAATTGACACATGGACACAAGATTAAGGCGCGCGTTTGAGGCATAAAGCGCGTCATGGAGTTTTAAAACTGCTTCTGAATCTAATAACACGCTTGCCGCACCAGTACCGATGGCAGCAATCGTTTTCTTAGGGTCTGCAGTATGTATCTGCTTATGACAGCTTTGAAAAAAATCAAAGAACTGTTTTTCTTTAATTACATGAAATGAGCTGCCCGTGTCAACTATCCAATCCTTGTTTGGAACACCAACACAGTTGGCTACAGGTTTCTTGCTTTGTCCTTTTGTACCCGATTTGCGTGGCTTACGCTTAGGACGTGAAGTTGATGCACGAGGCATGCGCTTTGTTAATGCAGGATCCTGCGAATGAGAGGGTATCGCTGTGTGTGAAGTAGCTGGACCTGCAGTAGTCTGATAAATTTTGGACGGACAAACCGTTTTTACGTGTCCTCTGCCTCCACAATTATTGCGTGTTACGTCATTTGTTCGACGGGCATTTGGATGTGAACGCGGGGAAGAAACAGGTGGCACACGGGGATACACCTGTTGAGGAATTTAGTGTGGTGTCATCCTTAAAAACCACATTTAGTTTACTGAGTAAGATTTCAATTGACATTGATGGGTTTGATTGGACCGTGAGTCTCAATGGAGTATAAGTTGAGGGTAGACCTGCGACCATATGGTCGATCAAAATTTTATCATCCAGAACCAGAGACACGGCTCCATCCTGAGCACGGATTTGTAGCGCTCTTGCTACATAGGCATTCGGATCATCAGCGTCTAAGAAACGCAAGGTTGAGAGACGCCGCATTATTTCAGCCTGTGTCACTGAATCCGGCCTTCCATATCGACGCTTAATTGCTTCCCACAATGTATAGGGATTCTCATCTTGTAGCATGATGACAATATCATCACTCACCATACTCAGGAAGTAATGCCGTACTCTTGCCCAATCAAGGCGCATGGATGAGCTGGCTGATGCCTCTGTAGGAGAGAGAACTTTTTTGGACATATTTGGCTAGCCCTTTGGTTTCGAGAAAGGTTAAAACTCGATACGTCCATTGAATATAATTGGCACTCGTTGGCCTATGATTCCTCCATATTGTATTAAAATAAAAGAAAGAAACCACGAACCTCTGCTACCATATATTCAGAGGGGGAAGCAAAATGAATAGAAATTAATGGGTGGTACTTTAAAAGAAAGAACCCCAAAACTTATGAGTAAACCTGGCTCGTTAAAAGACTTTTATTTTCGTTTAAAAATTGCGATATTCATTTATAAAATACAAAAATTCTACAAAAGAATGTTCTATACAATGATTTAATTGAGGAATAGGCATTGCGATCTCAATTACAAAAGAAAATATTTCTCGGAAGAAAATAAAGAAATACTTAAATGTACGTTAAATACAGCAAAACACTGTAACGAGAAATATTAATCGCTACATTGAGCAAATTGAGATTAAATATAAAAAAATTGAGACAGACCAATTCCTTATAAAGAATAAGGAAAAGAAATTTCAAAATTCACATTTAATGTCTAAAGAAAGACTGCGAAATAATAAGTATTAATGGGGTATAAGATTGAAAATGTGCAGCATGGCGTCCCTTATGCGCGTTATTGTTGAAATAGCATTAAAAGAAATTTCATTATTACCTTATGGGTAAACTTGCAAAACAATGCTGCTCGGTAAAAAATCATGGTTGCTGCGAGAAAGTGAGAAATTCAATAAGAAACTAAACATCGAACGGCAGGATAAGAGTAATTTGCAGAGCATTGGAATGAAAATGATAAATGGAAGTTGAACGTCATGCTGCACGCTAGTAAGGACGTGGAGGACTAGAAGGAGGGAAGAATGGTCAAGCCAGAAGCTGGAAGTGGTCTGTCTGAAGTAAAAAAAAAGTAACCACGGAAAGAACATCAACAATAGCGGGACACACATCCTCGTGATCACGAAAATTATTCGCGAGGGACAACTAGCTGCAGACATTGATAATGACGTGGAGATGTTTTAATTAACATTTAGTAAAACAATATATAGTCAACAATCATTGTCTGCAAAACAGTAAAATAAAACTTAAAGAATAGAAAAAAAAGAATAATTAATTTCAGATAAAATTATATAAAAAATCTCAGTTTTCCCGAACATTCAGTACCGATTCTCAAATATAAAATTCCCGTTAGTAAGCACAAAATTATAACAATTGACCGTTGGGAGACTAGCATGATCATGTCGGAAATTTTATCCGAGAAAACAGTGCCAGCTCCCAACTATCACAGTCTTTTTTACATCTCAGGTTTTAATGCAACAGCGATCGCTTAACACAAATAAAGACAAAACCAACAATGATTTCAAAACGCACATCCTATGCCATAACGGGGTGTTTATTCTACAAAATAACTGCTAATAAAAAACATAATTACACTATCTTAAATCAGCATAGAAATAATGCTTTGTTCCTGCTGAGCCATGGGACACTCACTGAGATGGAATGTCACATAATCATCAGAATGGTTGATTCTGAGCTGCATCCACATGCATGACGAATAGGAGTATATTTTACTCTGGTGAACTAGAACAAAAGAGGAAAAGTGAGAGCGGCTAATGGTCAACTCCTAGATGTATCCGATGACGGTTTTTTTGTATACGATAGTGAAAATGGTGAAAATTGCCAAATCAAAGTACATGATTTACTGTATGTACCAAATTTAGACTACACTGGATAAAAGTGGGTACTACCCAAGGTTATTAGAATAATAAGGTTGCGCGCTCAGAGCAGATCTCGCAACTTCTTGCACATTCTCAAAAAGATCTTGGCGTGCTGTGACGTCATCCAGAGGCGAAGTGGCGCGTTTAGCAAATGAATCAGCGCGAATTTCGGTTTGATTGAGGCATTATTAGGTACTTGCGTGGAACTCATGAAAGCTATTTCAAATTAAAATTGTTGTTCGTACTGCCTATATCGTGATGAAGTGAATATAGAGTAATTATACTTGAAATTTTATTGTTCAAAGGGTTTACAACTGTGCAATATCGTGTTGCCAGAATGAAAGAAAGGTGGAAGCATTTCGTTCTTCTCTTTTCCCAAGGACTCTTTTGCTATAACCCTAAACAATGCATTCATTTTATTAAGCATCTAATTTTTATAGTTTCCTTTAAATATGACTATTCGAGAATTCTCTTGTCGATGAAAGCTTACTCGATCAATTTTCATTTAATCTGTCAATTCAGACTTATTCATATAGACAGGAATAGATGAAACTCCTCATATGTTCCTGATATAATTTTATTTACTATAAAATCAAAATTCCATTAATTTTATCGTTTTATTTTAATATTCAGAAATTACATTTCATGCCATTATTTAATATTCAATTAATTTCCGACCATTATTATGTAAAATTGAATTCATACTTTTTGTTTACAATCTACCGTCGTGATCGTATCGTTTTCTGATGAATCGCTTCATTCCCTTCCGCGCCGCTTGCCTCTGGATGACGTCATCTGCTTTGCTGGAATTCGACCAATTGTACGGAACCTTCCTGAGCGCGCAACCTTGTAATTCTAATAACCTTGGGTACTAGCAACACCTCCTTGAAAGAAAGCCTCACAACTGAAAAGTCATGCATTGTTACATCATCATAAGTCGGCCAAATTTAGGGCTTATTATTGGTAGAAATACGATCAACAATGGTCGAATTATGATGTAACAATGTATGACGTTTCAGTTGTGAGGCTTTCTTTCTAGGAGGTGTTGGTACTACACCACGTTCAGTGGTGGTAGATGTGTTAACATAAAGGATAAGAAGATGGCAGTATAAGGCTACCTAGATAAAGACCTCTAAAAATTGGCATGCAGAGAAATAGCGAAAAAAGTGACAGTAACACACGAAGATTTTATACACCATTGGCATCGGAATTTTGGATATCGCCATCCCCGAGCAATTATCAATCTATACACAAAAAAACTAATGACTGGAATGAAAAGTGAAGAACAGATGAAGTGTACATGCTGCCTAAAGGGAAAACTTGCAGAAAAACTGTTCCCAAAGAAAAGTGAAACCAAGGCAACAGCAGTCAGAGAACGTTTTCATGCAGATAAATGAGGCCCAATGGAGCAGATAAACAACTATGGGGAGCAGCATCGGCTACCATCAAAGGCATGCACAAATACACCATATGAACTATGGACTGATAAAAAGCCAAATGTTGCAGAGTTGCGTGAATTCGTTGAGAAGATTGTGTATCATATACCAAAAGCTTAAAGGACAAAACTCGATAATAGTGGAAATGATGGTATCTTTATTGGATATTTAGAAGCATTAAAAGATTACTTGGGGCTCGATAAGCAGAAAAACAAAGTGATAGTAACACGACATGCGACAAATATTGATGATGGACATGGTTCCATACTGAAACATGTGGAAGAAATTGAACGTGAAAAAGCAGTAATGTGCAATCTCAGTGGCGATGAAAAGATTGAACAGAAAGAAATAGAAAAAATGAAAATGTTATTATATGCTCTACACATAAAAATAGAGGCATTGCTTAATTGTGCATATAGAACAATTATTGAAGACATAGAAGAACTAGAAGATGGGGATACAATCCGCACATTCCGTTTTACCTCAGCAGCTCAGCCGCTTTCAGCCGAGCTCAGCAAAGTCATTCCTTTTTGCTACGCTGAACTTTAGCTGAGCAAGTTGTGATGTCACATTTGCCTCAGCCAAATCACAGCTATCTAAGCATATCAAAGAGGTGTTTACAAATGATGAGGAAGGCTGAAGGAATATGGCGGCGCCCATGGATGAAGTCCGTTGTAAGGAAAAGGCTAAGAGTAAAGCCAGTAACATTTAAATTACGTTACCTTATTCCTTTTTATGAAAGCTGGCCACTTAAATTAATTGTGGAAATCATTAAATTAACGAATAAATTAATTTTTTAAAAAAGTTATGATTTTCTAGTAGATTTTTTAATTTACTGATGGCATTTTATTCAGAAATTATCAAAATATCGTTCCTTTTTGGCAATCAAAAACATCTAAATGCGCATGCGCGAGGCTAAGAATCAACTCAGCAGCTAGGCTGAAGAGTCTGAGCTGCTGAGGTAAAAAGGAATGTGCGGAATGTTGAAACTACTGAAGGACGAACAAGATAAATGGCATAAAACAGCTGAGGAAGAAATGAAATCACTGCCTGAGAAAAATCGTAATGTAAATCGTAGATTTGTCAAAGGGCAAGGATGCACTGGAAACAAAATGGGTGTTCAAGAAGAAACATGATGAAATAAGACAAACAATCCAGTACAAAGCATGATTAGTAGCAAAAAAATTCCCACTAAAGCCGGGTGAAGATTTCAAAGAGACTTTTACACCCGTGGTAATTGGAGCTACCTTCCGCGTGTTGCTAACGATCGCTGCAGCAACGAAAATGAAAGTTAAGCAATTGGATGTGAAAGCTACATTTCATAATGGGTAACTAAAAGAAGAATTGTATATTAATCAACCATGCGAATATGAATATAAAGATGATGAACAGAATGTCTGTCGACTGAAAAAGAGCCTATTTAGATTAAAAGAAGCAGTGAAAGTGTTAGGCATACAACCATGTTAGGCTTCCAATAAATATTGCAGAATGCATCACATGTCTTTATTAGAAGAAAAGTCATCAAATGAGGAGATGAAGTACATGAAAATTATTAACTGACACTCACTGAAGGCAGAAGACCTGACAGAACTTACATTGATACAAAGACACTCATTCAGAACATCTTAAAGAATAGCAGTAAGAAAAAAACTTAGCAACACAACAAAGGTGTATCATTTCATTGTTGAACATGGGGAACCAAATTCATTATTGAACTAAGTAAGTAAATACATTATTGGACAAAAGAAACCAAATACATTATTGAACATGAGAGTGAAGATTATATTTAACATTGCCTCCCCCCTCTGAGGTTCACGATAGTACATCTTAAAAATACTAATTTTTCCACAAAAATTATTTTACAAAAATACTTCCGACAAATTTATTAAATCTCTCCTTTGGTAATGCTTTCGTAAAAATATCAGCATGATTATCTTAATTTTTACGCATTTCAAGTCAAACAGTTTCTCATAAACAAGATTTCTTAAAAAATGATATGTACCGTATTTATTCTTCTATAATGCGAAAAATTTTAGCCTAAAAAAGCACCTAAATTTGTGGGACCGTATTATACAAGAGTATAATATTAGCGCTGCAATGACTGGGGGGGGGGGTCAGCAAATGAACTTCAGGCTGATGAAGTTCAAATGAAACTAGCGTATAATATACATCACAATACATTAATATACAGTATATACAAAGTACAGTTTATAAAATGCAGTAATTGACTTTTTATTTTAATTTTCCTTCGCCAAAGGCCAATACGAAAATAACTTCAAAACTGCGTCGATCTTATAATTTTGCTACTTAAATTTTATTAAATCAATATCTATTTATTATTGTTAACAGTAATCACTTACTAAAAATCTTTGGATATTAGTAAATATCACTAAATAAAATAAGGAAACTAACTTCGATGGAGATTTAAACCAACGAGATTAATATAATTAGAGTGGAAATTAACTGGTCATCAGCGCCCCCACTATGAAGTCGTGGAACTAGCGTCAGCCATTACTGTTGAGGTATAAGATGTATGCAAGCTGTAGCTAATAAGCAGGGTTGCCAACTTGGGGGGATTTCCCCTAGATTTAGCGGAAATAAAAATTTTAAGGGGATTAAAGGGGGAAAAAATTTTTTGGGGGAAATTTGGGGGTAAGGGTTGGAAATATTAGCTTAAATTGAAATAATGAAATTTGAATTTTTCACCGTCGGTTGTCGATTCAATAGTCATGTGATATGCGTCAATTACTAGAAATTGTAATTTATTCGTATCACGCCCCCTCCACGTGGCCAAGAAATCCCACACATCATGTGGAGATACAGCGACAATTTGAGTGTTTTCTCACCGCGGACTACAGGTGGCGCCACGGTCAGAACAGGCTTCAGCCAATCACCTATTAGAGTTCTGGCAATGCAATTAGGCTTTTCTCCTGCAGAAATTTCCAAAATTGGGATCCAGTGGGCTAATTTAAACAATAAACAGTGTGCAAATGTAGATACTGCAGAAAAGTTTGCGGCTGAATTAAATAAAGATGTGGACTCAGCAAACCATCAAAGATTCAGTGAATTATCTGAGTTGGCTATGAAAGCCTTGTGCGTACCAATCAGCAATGCTGCTGTAGAAAGAGCGTTTTCAGAATATGGCTTGGTAAAAACGCAGATAAGAAACAAAAGCCCGTTTCATGCTTTGAAACGGATTGAATAAACTGTTTAAAAATAAACCGTTTAAGTGGGTAAAACCGTGAACAAATGGTTTAAGCTTTACAATTTTAAACAGTTTATTTCTTTTTGGAAATTTGATTGCAGAGGGAGCTGGTTGTTATAACCATGGCAGCCTCCTTGAGAATAGCGTACATGCATGATTACAACTACAAAACCTATTGTAACAACTTGATTTTTTTTTAACAACATGATTTACTTTACTTGATCTTTGCCTAAATATGGAAATCCAACAATATAATTCGCAATTGCGAGCTCTTAATCTAAATCCCAAGCTCTATTTTGAGCCCTAATCCGACACCGCTTTGATGAAGGTTGGTCAGCCATGTTTCTTTTCTCAAAAATACGAGATGTTGCAAATAAACGAAATAAACTAACGGAAAAAAGATGTTGGTGTCGTTTTCGTTTATTCTGTTTTTTCCCGATCGTTTAAACATAAATCGTTTTTTTTCCTTCGAAGCATGAAACCGGCTAAAGTTTCACTTGAAGTTGTTCAATCAGTGATGAGCATAAGGTACCAACATGAACGACAAGGAATTAATTGTGTTCAGTTTGAACCAACTACACCCATGTACCAAAAATTCAATCAGACAATGTACGATCACAAACTGAATGCCATGGATGCTGACTGTTCAGACACAGCCTACTATATAGGTAACCTGTTCAATTGACACGATTTCCATTGAAATCTTAAGACCGCCTTAGTTTATCGACTTCTCACGTGAGGGCGCTTTTAGTGAAGGAAAACCTTGGTAACAACTGTTTTTACTTATGCACAGAGCTATAGCTGATCAAGTCTTTTTAAGTGTCAAAATGAAACAATATTCCTAGATATTAATTAATATGCACCATTATCAAGCTAAAGAATGTTACTTTTAAAAAAAAAATGCAACATGTTATAAAATTTTTTTTTTTATAATTATATAAAATTAAATATATATATGTAAGATTAAATATAAGATTAAGTATTACATGATGTTAATATATAAGATTGACATATTTATACATAAAATTAAGATTATATATTAATAATATATAAGATTAATATATTTATATTAATATATATATTTATATATAAGTTTAATTTATTAATATAATTATTTATTAATATATAAGATTAAGATTAGTATAAAAGATTAATATATTAATATATAAGATTAAAATTAATATATAAGTATAATATATATATAAGATTATGTATATACGCAGCCTGTTTTTAGGGTAACCAGTACAAAACAATAGAATGGTAGCAGTGGTAACTTACCACTGGAAAAGCATTTTCAATGCCTAACAGGGTTTCTTCACCCTAGAGCACTGTAATAGACCGTCTATTATAGTGCTCTACTTCACCCTACTTAAAATCGCCCTCCTCCTTAACTGCGGTGAAACTTGGAAACTGTCAATTGAACAGGCTGTTATCTATATAGTAGGCTGTGGTTTAGAAAATGTACTGGAAGTGTTTAGGCTTAATTTTTTTTTATTTTGGAATTTGGGGGGATATTTAGGGGTATTTCAAAAATTCTGGTGGCCTGTGCGGAGGATGGGTGATGACAACTGGGGGGAGAATGAGGAAAAAAGTTGGCAACCCTCCTAATAAGATGCATTTCCTATCTTTGGATTTTATTCTAGCTTATTATTATAATTATTTAGCAATGTAGTGACACTTACGAGGATGCCTTACGCTTGCTCGGCATTCAATTATTCGAATAAGAGAGAAAAACGATAGGATATCACTTTTAACAAGTAATTAGGCCTAGCCCAGATTAATAAAAGCAAGAACAGATGATGTAGGCCTTCATATGTTCTTGATAAAAGCTAAGGTTAGCCTATCTTGTTTATTATAGCCTGTATTCTGAGTTCCTGATTACATAAACAGTTAATACTTACAGAAAATAAAGATAATATACTTAACGACATGTTAACGCACTAGCATCATATACTTTCAATCAGTATAATATCTTATCCAAACTCCGATTCATCATCGCTAAAAAGTTGGTTACCCGAACCGCTACACGTAAATTGACATCTTAGGCCAAGTTCTTTAGTGTAGCGGGCTCAAGATGTCCGGATAACAAACGTTTAAGCTACGGATAAATCGGAATTTGCATAAGAAATTATATTGAATGTATATGGAGCTAGTGCGTTAACATTTCATTAAGTTTTATCTTCCGTAAGTATTAACGAATCCTAAAGTACACTCCTTATACCAATATCATTTATACTCTTCCCACCCCGAGAGCAAAATTTCGAATGCACATTTGTTTAAAAAGTAAATACTTACTTTGCTACCTTAACTATATCTTAGCAAGAAATTAATCCTCTCGAGGAAGGTAGCGGGAGCCCTGAGATCATCTATATTTACCCTTTTATTTCACGTTTTAACCCCCTCTCAGTTTTTTATTTTTTTTTAATTGATTGTAATTCAATACATCCATTCAGGGCATATATGGCCGGAGGCCGACGAGTTGGGTCTCTGGATCGACCTGGATTAACGACAGCTGTAAGCATCTAGTGTCAGGGAGGGAGGGGGGTGAAGATCGTATCTCACTGATGGTCGCCCATCCAGTGACTAGCGGTGCCTGGTGTTGCTTAACTTCTCTGAAGTTGTGTGTTCAGTGGAAGCCCGCCAGGCCACGACCTCCCCCCCTAGTAAAATTTTTAAATAGTAAAATTGACTTTCTCGAACTTAGTATTTAGAAAGTGTAAAAGAGCTCTATCTTCTTTCGTTTCTGATCATTTCCGATCGAATGATATATAACATGCATATGTTGCCATAGTTCTAAAGAACAACTGCCACCCCCAAAACTTCTAAAACAGTGGGCCAATCAAAGCCAAACTAAATAGTGAAGATGCACATACACATAGCAAGTTACATTTCGAATTCCAACCTTCTACCTCAAAAATGCGGAAATTGTGAAAGCAATAAATAGTAATGATGTAAAATAAATAATTCTGAGAGCAGAATTATATTTTTCTTTAGAATCCAAAGGAATAATTATTTGATGAAAAATAAGAAAGAAAATAATTTTTCTTTTTTCATCAATAATTTGAACAGCTGAGGTATGGTGTAGGATAAAACCCTCACAGACCATTTATGAGTTATTCAATAATTATTTTCTCTTATTTCTGTATACAATAATTTTATATAAGATAATAAATGGATTAAATTTCACAGAAATTTATTATTTTCATTTTATATTCATTTCCTGCATACAACACCATGATAAATATGATTGTAATAAACCGAATGTTTATACTTCTTATTATGACTTCAAATCATAGTATTTCAAATTTTTACCTCAACAGCGATGGCGGACATTGCTTCAATTCGCTTCCAATATGGCTTCGTTATTTCCACTCTAATTATATTAATCTCGTTGATTTAAACTGGCTCACTTCACATGCCGCCATTTTGAATAAATTAATGAACACTGCCATTCTCCCCTTAATTTTCCCACTTAAATTTTATTAGATTATTATATATTTTTTATTGTTAACAGTAATCACTATAAAAAATGTTGGATATTTATAAAATAAGGAAACTAACTTAGAAGTTAGAAACACAACTCACTTTACGTGCCGCCATTTTAAATAAATTAACGAACATATATAAGGAAGGCCTGTGCCCTGAAAATTTATACATTCTTACATCATCATAAAAAGGCATTGTTAATCCTATTTCTACCAATAATAAGCCTTAAATTATGACTACCTATGGTCATGACAACAATGTATAAATCTTCATTCTAGGAAGCGTTTTAAGAGACTATCAATAAGCTATTCTCCCTCTTCCCTGCAATGGAACTTTATAAACGTTTTTCACTTTTCTGTAAGGAACTCATGATGTTTTCCACTTTTTGTGACCTGAAAAGCAGTGACTGGTAATAGCAATAGTAAAATGAATAGGTATTTTCCCCCTTTCTTTTTTCTTTTTCTGTATATTCTTGCCTATTTTATTTCTCATGACAAGTCAAAAATGGGGACCGTATTGTACAAGAGGATAAAATTTTTACTCTTTTTTGGGCTCTAAAAGTGGAATCGCATTATACAAGATGCGCATTATACTAGAATAAATATGGTAACATCAATGTGTTTTGTTGTCCTGTTTTCTATAGGGGAATTTGAAAAATCAATTGCAGGTAGATTATCACACATCAGTTTATAAAAAGAATCTAAGTTAAAAACCTTATTAGATTTCCATTCATCTAAAATATGTATAAACCATACTAGTTCCTTTGCTGCCTCAGTTAAAGTAACATATTCTGCCTCCATTGTAGACAGACTTACACTTGTTTAAAAGATTTCCAAATCAACAAATAAAATAATGCCTCCCATAGATATCCTATCATCTCTGTTAGCAGCAAAATCTGAATCACTGTAACAATTTATATTTAAATTATTAATATTAGAGAGATCAAGCTTTAGACCTTCTGTACACTTTAAATACCCAAGTAATTTTAATAAATTGTTCCCAATGAACATAACCTGATTTTCTTGAAATTGTGATAATATATTTACTGCATAACTTATATCTGGTCTTGTACTGTGACAAAAGGCCACTTTTACAATTTCAACTTTGTACAAGTTTGTAATTAAATTTTTTTTGTGTTTAACATCCATTGCCACCCTTTTCAAAAAGTTTTTTTCTTGTAGCTATATATATTCTAATTGTGTTAGAAATATTAATTATTTCGACCTGTGCATGAGTGACTTATGGGGAAAATTCAAGGAAGTGTTTTGGAGCGTCATTGAGGGCGTCTTTTTTCGATTCGTGGGAAGAGCGAGGAATGCTGGGAAACGGAGTAGCGGGGGACACAACAGCGTAGTGGAGCAAGGAGAAAGGACGCAGGAATATGGAACAAAAATTAATCCAGGAAGCATGTGTTGATGTAGGCCCAGACTGAATTAAGGTTGCTGTTGCGAGAGAAATGTGGGCCACTGTGAGTCCCATGGACTGTCGAATGCTGTGATATCGAAGCCGTCTAGCTGGTGAGAGTATCTTTGTGCCATTTCTTTTCCCCTTCATGCAGAGGTCTAGCCAGTTGGAGCTGATAAATAACTGTCCTAAATGTGAAATTGAACATAGAACTCTGTCAAATTAGTGAGAATTCACGTTAAACTGAGAACTGTGTGCAGATGAATTGATAAGATGCTTAAAGAGTGTGATTTGAAGAAGTGTGATTTGAGTGTGATTGATACTTCATTCTTTCCATTTATTTTCATTTGTATATATCGCATTTTTTCTTATCCTTAATTAATTTGATATCAATTAAATATTTATATTAATAGTAATCTCACGCCTTTTTATTTCGACACGTGGACGACAATTTTTTAAAAAAACCCACTTTACGGATACGAATTAACGTATCTGTCGCACTGGCGCCCAACTGTGTAGGCAATTGTTGTGTTGCACGTGGTGCAACTATTGAGGCTTTGATTTATAAGTAGAAGTGACAGATTGTCCTCTGATTTAGTTATATAGTAATTTATTGTAAGAATGAAACAATGGCTGAAAAATCGATAACTGATTTTAAGAACTTCATACCTTCCTTTTCAAATGAAGAAGGTATTGGCATAGAAAACTTTATTAAAGTGATTGAAAGTATAGGAAATAAAGCAAACTGGGATGAAGAACTTAAGGCGGGGATAGTTAAAGGGTCAAGCAGCGAAAAAATTTGAAGAATTAGACTTATTTGCAATAGAGAAGTATAGTGAACTTAAAGAAAAAATGAAAAACATTTTGAAAAGGAATAAGAGGGTTCGGGACCCTGAAAGAAGTTTTTATTCGACAAGACAAAAGGACAACGAGAGTATACAGGATTTTGTTTTAAGATTAGATCAGTTATATAATGGCTTTGCAAAACAAGACCCAGAACTAATCAATAGAAGGGATGACACAATGTTAAAAAGATTAAAGATAATGACGAGGCCAGAGATACAAGAAAGAATACAGTTAAAATCCCCAAAGACTATTAATGAAGCCATTGAATTGGCAGAGGAGGTTGAATAATTATGTAATACTGAAGAAAATCATGTAAAGGCAACCTATGAGATGACAGATGATAATACAGAAAGTCTATTAGAGAAGACAGAAAAGATGATAGATAAAAAATTATTGATAAGTCCAAAGGGGAATCAAAGTAAGACGAGTAAAAAGATAGTTTGAGAAAAGGGAACAGAGAATAATGATAACGAATCCATCAGTTGCCAATGTAACAACACCCATACTATAAAAAGAGATGAGGAAATGAGGGCATTAAAGAAATGAATATCTGAATTGGAGGAAATGGTTAAAAGAGAACAAAGGTTTAAGGGGACCTCAAAAGGAACAAACTGTTTTAGATACGGACAATCTGGACATATTTCCAAATTTTGTAAAAGTCAGTTAAACTAATAAGCACTGCTCCAGCAGACCAGGGGGGGGGGGCAGTCAGCTGAAAGACATATATACCTGGTTGACATAAAAAAGGATGAGAAGGGATGGCAACCATAAATGTAGAAATAGGCAAATGTAAAGTACCTATGCTTCTAGACACAGGCTCAAAAGTATCCATTATAAGCAGTGAAGTAGTTAAGGACATTATAAGTGGGAAGTTTTAAAGGAGAAAATGTTATTACAGAGTAAAGGGAATTGGGAATGGAATAGTAGAAGTCAAGGAAGCTATTAATGCTAATGTCAATATAAATGGGATGGAGGCTGGATGAAGACAATTCTTAATCATGCATTTAATAGATAAAGACTTTAAGGGGATTGCAGCGATTGATCTGATATCCAAAACTGAAATTGACGTTGAGGAATGTGGAGTTAATGACGCTCTCACCCATGAGGAAGTCTTCCATATTGTAAATGCAGAAAAGCAAGTGAGACCTGTTGAGAGAGATAAATTCTTTCAAATGGTACAAGAGTACGGTGAATGTTTTGGTGAGGAGATAGAGACATTAACTTGAGTTAACAATATATCAGTAAACTTCAAAATTGATATGACAACCCCTGTATACATGAGACAGTACCCCATCCCACAGATATATCTAAATAAATTAAGAGATAAGATTGGGCAATATCTCACAGCAGGAATCATTGAGCACAGTAACTCTGATTGGAATTCCTGAATTCACATTGTGCCAAAACAAGACGATGATATCAGGTTCACTTTGGACCTTCATAGGGTGAATGTAAAACTGAAGTAATGGATTTTCCCCTTCCAAAAATACAAGACATACTTAATGGTTCAAATAAGTGCAATGTAATGTCGGTTATTGACCTAAACTCGGGATATTTTCAGCTTCCCCTTGATCAGCATATCAGAAAATGCTTTGCTTTTTCAACGCCCTGGGGAAAATATCAATTAAAAAGAATGCCCCAGTGAGCAAAGAACTCTGCACATGCCTTCCAGTCATACATGACTGACGTCTTGGGGGAGTGTGTAGGTAGAGGGGTACACTGCTTCCAAGATGATGGGCTCATATACAGTGAGTCATTTGATGAACACATTAAGATGGTGAGATGGGTGTTGGATAAGTTTAAGGATAAGGGATTCATCATAAAGAAGGGCAAATGTCAATTTTGTCAACCTAAGGTACTATACTTAGGTCACCTAAGGTGTTGCGCCTCACCCCGAGAATCTAGAAGCTATTCAGAGTCTTCCGACACCAAAAAATGTTAAACAGGTGCAATCCATAATGGGATCTATCAACTTCTGTAGATCATTTATCCCGAACTTATCTCAAATTTTGGCACCCATTATGAACCTAACAAAGAAAAGGATTCGTTTTCAATGGGATGATAATTGTGAGAGCGCATTTTCTAAAATTAAAAGCATGCTCATAAATCCTCCTCTTCTAACCCCACCTAAATATGATCGTGAATTCTTACTAGATACTGATGCATCAAATGAGGCAGATGTCCTCCTGCATAGAGATGGGAAGGGAATAAGACCCATAGCATATTTTAGTGCTAAGCTCAAGGGAGCTCAGCTTAAATACAGTACGATTAAAAAGGAATGCCTGGCAATTGTGCTCGCACTAAGGCATTTTAGACACATGGTTCTGGGTTTGGAGCTTATTGTACGATCCGACCATAAGCCTCTGGCGTTTTTACAAAAAATGCAAGGGCATAACCAGAGGTTATTGAGATGGGCCCTCAAAATTTATGAATATTGCCCTAAAGTCCAGCACATCAAAGATCAGAAAATGTGATAGCTGACATGCTCTCACGTGCTCATTTAGAGATATTCTTGACAAGGCAAATATTCAACTTCAGTGAATTAAAAAACCATGTTATAGGTGGGCAAAGGTCAGATCCCGAACTGGTAAAATTATTGAAGGGTGAGAGTGAGAAAAATAGTAGTATTAAGGAGTACATTAAGGAGGATGATGTGTTATATCAAATGGGAAGTCACTCCAAAAATGGTCGGGATAAGAGTAAACAATTATTTGTTGGGGATGAGGTGAAACTTAAGGTTATTGAGGGAGTCCATTCCAGTGGTTTTGGAGGACACAGGGTAACGAGAGCCACGTGCTGTGAGATATCACGTTATTATTATTGGGAAGGAATGAATAGAGACGTTAGAGGATACATTGAGTCTTGTGAAGTATGCCAGTGGTCACGCTTAAAGAAAGGAAGGGCACCCATGTAAGAAGGTATGAACGCCACTAGACCATTCGAAAAGGTAGCTGTGGATGTGATTGGTCCAGTCAGGGAAAGTAATGATGGAAACCGTTTCATGGTAGTCTTTATTGATGTGATGATTCGATTCCCTGAAGCCAAGGCCCATCCAAATCAATGCACAGCAAATATTGTTAGAGCATTTGAAGAATTGATTGTATGTAGATATAGCATTCCTGCTGAGATTATAAGCGACCAGGGTGCAAACTTCACATCTGAGATGATGAAGCTTGCATGTGATGATTTAGGTGTAAAGCAAAAATTCACCATGGCATACCGCCCCACCTCGAATGGTTTGGTGGAACGTTTGAACCAAACAATTATAGAGACAATTAGTAGGCTGTGTGAAAATAAACCTCAGATTTGGGATAGGTATTTGAACCCAGCCCTGTTCTCAATTAGAATTTCTGAAAATGAGAATCTCGGAGAAACTTCCACATTTTTACTGTACGGGCAGGATCCTCTTACACCCTATGCTTGGGAGGAAAGGAAGGTTGTTCAGACTGTAGAAATAAAAAAATACAGGATAAAGCCTCATCAAGAGAATTGAAGAGGCTAGGAAGGTTGCCAATAATGTGAGTAAAGATCATCGGATGAAAAGAATAAGTAGAAGGTATGTGGGTAGGAAACTGGAAGGTTTTGGGTTAGGAGAGAGAGTGTGGTTATTGATTAAAGGGAAAGGAAAGAACAAATTTGGATCCTGATATAAGGGACCGTTTCGTATAATCAGAAGAATTAATTAGGTCAACTGTTGCATTAAGGGAATACGAAACGGTGATGAAATGGTGGTTCATATTGATCGTCTTAAAAAATACTTTTATGTAAGAACACGGAGAAGGGAAGTCGACAGGACTTGCTCAAGTGTTAATATTAATAGAAACAAACATGAAGAAGAAGGGGAAGAAAGTGATGATGAGGTTCCCATCATTACAGGTAGACATAATAGAATGGAACCTGGAGTTGAAGGGGGTGAGGAGAGGGGTCATTTTAACTTACATTCGCACCCTAGGGTTGACTATTATCGCATGCAGCGAGGATTAGACTAAGGTAACTGAGAAAAGACCATGTATTAATATAGAGATTTTATCTCTTGGGGAGAGTTGTGTGACAAAATGCCACTTTTACAATTTTAACTTTGTACAAGTTTGTAATTAAATGTTTTTTGTGTTTAACATCCATTCCCACCCTTTTCAAAAAGTTTTTTTCTTGTAGCTATATATATTGTAATTGTGTTAGAAATATTAATTATTTTGACCTCTGCATGAGTGACTTATGGGGGAAATTCTGTGCGTCTCTGCATGAAAAGGGATCAAGGAAGCGTTTTGGAGCGTCATTGAGGGTGTCTTTTTTCGATTGGTGGAAAGAGCGAGGAATGCTGGAAAACGGAGTGGCGAGAGACACAACAGCGTGGTGGAGCAAGGATAAAGGACGCAGGAATGCGGAACAAAAATGAATCCAGGAACCACGTGTTGATGTAGGCCCTGACTGAATTAAGGTTGCTTTTGAGAAAGAAATGTGTGCCACTGTGAGTCTCATGGATTGTCGAATGCTGTGATCGAAGACGTCTAGCCAGTGAGAGTACCTTTGTGCCATTGCTTTTCCCCTTCATGCAGAGGTCTAGCCAGTTAGAGCTGATAAATAACTGTCCTAAGTGTGAAATTGAACATAGAACTCTGTCAAATTAGTGAGAATTCACATTAATAAGAACTGTGTGCAGATGAATTGATAAGATGCTTAAAGAGTGTGATTTAAAGAAATAAGATTTCTACATGAGTGTGATAGGCATATAACTTAAGTTTCATTTATATTGCTTTTCTTTCTTTCCATTTATTTTCATTTGTATATATCGCATTTTTTTTCTTATCCTTAATTAATTTGATATCAATTAAATATTTATATTATTAGTAATCTCACGCCTTTTTATTTCAACATGTGCACGACAATTTTTAAAAAAACCCCACTTTACAGATACGAATTTACGTATCTGTCTCAGTACGACCCGCTATATGACATAAGCAACCAATAAGACTTCTGTAAGGTAAACTTTCCATGCTTTTCATCTCTTCTTCACTTTTGGGACAATCTAATTTAGTAAATATAATTCTTTTAGCTATTGGTAATGAGGTTAGGTTAGGTTAGGTTACATTGAATCCCCCATACATATTACATACTGACATACTCTTGTTGGTGTATGTATAGCTTGCCATTATATTCTTCAAATTCAACACCTAAAAATTTACTTGTTTTACCCATTAATTTGATATCAAATTTGCTACATAACTTTGAAATAACATTTTCAACTTGTGCATCAGATTTACCAAAGATTACAATATCATCGACATATAATAATAGAACAATATTATTATCAAAAACATAAACACAATTGCACCATTTTATTTTTTTAAAATTCAAACTCTCTAATACTTTGTGGATTTCAAAAAACCACTCTCTACTACTTTGGTGTAGACCATAAATTGCTTTGTTTAACATAATACCAAGTTCGGATTATTATAATCAACAAAGCCTTGTGGTTGATACATATAAATTTTTACTTTTAAGTTTGCATATAATTACGCACATTTGAATTGAAGTTGACCATTGATCCAACCTAATAAACATACTAATATAGTAAAAAACAATCTAATCACTGGAAAATTTACAACAGGACCAAACACTTCCTCATACGTTTCACCCTTTTCTTGTTTATGGCCTTGGGCTACTAGACGTGCCTTATACCTAATAATTTCATTTTTTTCATTCTTTTTTACAGTATACGCCCATCAATTTCCTAATATTTTAATATTAGGTGGTTTTTCTACAAGCTGCCATACATTCCTATTAACATAGTGTCCATCTCTTCTGCCATGGCCTTTTACCATTCATTTTTTGAGGATGATGTAATTACTTCCTTATAATTTTTTGGGATAACAACTTCTACATGGCATGCTTCTAAATCAAAATTTGCATTATTATGACTGTTATATAAATTAACTTTTTCATTTACAGGACCAGTATAATCATTTTTACCACTAAAATTAAAATATTCACGTTTATAATCTATACCATGTGAAGAGCATTATTTTTGTGCATCATTATACGATCTTAATCTCGTATTGGTACCTTCAATGCCATAATATATATCTGTTTTAGAACCATCCGGTCTAGAAACAGCAGTTCTAATCCATTTTAAACTGTAAAATGAAAGAGATTCCATTTCATGTTTCATAGGGACCTTTCTATTTGTTCATCATCATCAGTTTCTGATTCTTCTGAAACTTGAGGAATATATTTGTCCAATTTATCATTTTTAATAGGGCCCAGTATAGCTTCCTTGCTACCTTCATTCACATCGAATGTAACATTTATGGTTTCTTTAACAGCTTTTTGATCCAGCATCCATATTCAACACCCTTTCGTTTTTATTGCATATCCTATCATTATTCCGTTTTCCGTTCTCATTTGCAATTTTTTACTTAATTGTTTGGAAACACCTACATAGAAATTGACTTAAATGACCTATGCCTGGTCTTTGCAAACTCACAAGATTCACAATCTAAATGTGTGTTCTTAAAACTAGGTAACCCTCTAACACAATCTTGTTGACTTGTATTGACTATATATTTGCTGTTTATATGGCAAAAGTGTCGATGCCATATTTCTAGGCCTTCTTGTGACGTCGTTAATCCTATAGGCGTTTTAATTGTTTCATCTATACATAGTATAAATCTAAGTCACTTCCCCGGTGTATGTGCTCGATAACCTTAAGAACTACTGCATCGATTTTTATGAAAGAAGTTTTGTTTGTTAGGGGATTTATATAGAAACTTTGTAGGCTAGGTATTAATTCATAAAATTTGGTTTTATATTAAATTATTTACGTTAATTGCTCTCAAAATGCGTCAACATGGCTGCTCATCATATGGTGATCGGCGATCGAAACGCTTAGCGCCATCTCTTGAGCAAACAAACAAACATAAGCTAATTCTACTTCATCTTAATAGCTGAGTAAATTTGCAAGAACATTGTTTATCACATGGCCCACTGTATCTTGCCTGTTCTAGAGTTAGCGATCCTAGAAATTTATACATTTGCAGTAAAAATGCAACAACATTAAATGTCGTTTATAAGGAAGTACTCAAGACTTAAAAGTAGTCCAAAAACTTCCATTAATTTTTTGACATTAAATAAAGGTTTTTTTTAAATTTACCTATACTGTAACTCCACAACTTAATATTTCAATACACTAATTCAATAAAAAAATAAAAAATATATAACACAAAAAAATTCAAAAGAACTCAATGAAATACGTACTATTTTTGCGATAGGCTGCCATGCTTTTTTCTCCTCTAATAGCTGTGTAAACAGAAACCATGCGAAGCGAAACCGAACGTTTCGCATACGATAAGGTTATTACAAGTGTACAAAATGGTGAAGGAAAGCTATTCTTTTAAGATGCTCCTGGAGGCACAGGAAAAACTTTTTTAACAGACTTAAAAACTATGCAAAATTAGAAATTTCAATAAGATAGCTATTGCCGTTGCATCTTCAGGAATAGCAGCAACATTGTTACTGGGGGGACGAACTGCACACTCCACTTTTAAACTTCCCCTCACAATTATACCAGGGGACACTCCTTTCTGGCAAATAAAAAAATAAAGTGCTACTGCAAAAGTACATCGTCAATCTTCCTTGATAGTTTGGGATGAAGCTACTATGGCAAATAAGGTTGTTGTTGAAGCTTTGCATCGCACTCTGAAAGATCTTAGAAACTCCAATCAAATAATGGGTGGCTTGACATTTTTATTCACAGGTGACTTTCGTCAAACTCTACCAGTTATAACAAAAGGTACAGTTGCTGACGAAGTAAATGCTTGCTTAAAAATGTCTTTTATTTGGGAGCATGTTATTCACCTTTCACTCACTAAAAACATGAGGGTCCTTTTAAATAATGATCAACAGGCAGATGCATTTTCTACAAAATTGTTGAAAATTGGTTATGGCAGTGAACCAGAAGTAAATGGTAGGATAAAACTTGATTCTTCATTGTGCAATTATGTCGAATCACTAGATTCTTTGATTGAAAAAATTTACCCCGATATTTCTAATATTCAGTCCAAGTCTTTAGGATGGTTCCAAGAGAGGACTATATTAACACCACGTAACGATTCTGCTAACCTAATAAACTTAAAAATAATGAACAAAGTTGAAGGAAATGTAAAACAGTATTGTTCCATCAACACAGTTTTACAAACTGAAAATGCAGTACATTACCCTGTGGAATTTTTAAACTCATTGCAACCTTCTGGTTTTTCACTTCATTTATTACAACTTAAAATTGGTGTTCCTATAATGTTACTTAGAAATTTAAATCCTCCAACACTTTGTAAGGAAACAAGGTTAATTTTGAAATCACTAAAAGATAATGTGATAGAAGGTTCAATTATTACTGGAAGTGGTCTTGGTGAAACAGTTTTAATTCCAAGAGTCCCTTTAATACCTACAGACTTACCTTTTCAGTTCAAACGCATTCAATTTCCAGTTAAACTTTGCTTTGCCATAACAATTAACAAATCTCAAGGCCAAACATTGAAAGTAGCTGGAGTAAATTTGCAAGAAAATTGTTTCTCACATGGCCAACTGTATGTTGCCTGTTCTAGAGTTAGCGACCCTAGAAATTTATACATTTGCAGTAAAGATGCAACAACATTAAATGTCGTTTATAAGGAAGTACTCAAGACTTAGGTGTAGTCCAAAAACTTCCATTAATTTTTTGACATTAAATAAATGTTTTTTAAAATTTACCTATACTGTATTTTTATTTCATGATTTAAAAAGCCCAGGCAACGCCGGGCGCGGGTTTGCTAGTTTATATTATAAAAATTAGGCTTACAATAAAACAGACCATTTAACTTAAATGCATAAAATAATTTTTGTCCACGCCTGCTATAAACAGTCATTTTTTTATTGTGTCCCACAGATTTAGCTCCTCCTTTGTTTAGACATGGACCCGATACTAAATTTCGCCTAAGCTTAGGGCTGTACATAACATTATTCAAAGTAACATCTTGCCTTACCCCATCAGTTACAAAACTGATTTCTATCATTCCCACTCCTTCAATGGGACTAGCAGTTTCACCTATAGCAAGAGACATATTTGTGTTACTGGCCACTTCATATGAACTAAACAACTTAGGTTGTTACAAAAAAGGGTAGATGCGGCATTGTCAAAGACCCATGATTCTTTATCATTTACATAATTTTCCTGATTAATAAAGGCTTCAGTTAAAAATGATTTATCAAATGTCTTTTCCACAAAAGTCTTATCTTGAAATGACATTGAGAAGCTAGATGACCAAATTTCTAACTTTTAAAACATCATCCTACTTTACACTTATTTTTTATCCACTTAGGTGATTTGGCAACATCTCGTTTTTTCTGTATAGTAGTTTTTACCTTGTATGCGTGATGCTCTTGTTTTCCTAAGTCAATAGTACATTGTTTCACCCTGCTTTCTTCTGCCAGTAGCTCTTTAAGCACTTTGTCAAACTTAAATTGATCATCATTCCATTGATATATAATTTGAACAAACCCTTGCATATTTAAAGGTAAATACCTTATCAGTTGAAAGCTCTGATATAAGTCCTTCAGCGGGTGTCCTGCTTCTTTCAACTCATTCATAATTTTATTCAAACTAGCGGCTTAGAGACCAACATCTTCTCCTTGCTCTATTCTACAATTAAAATAATAATATAGTAGTTGTATGATTCGTGCTTGAGAGTCTGGCTTGAAGTGTTCTTTCAGTTTTCTCCAAGCTTCAGCAGCATCATCTGTGTCAGAAATCAATGTTCTATATTCCTTGTCTACACTTAAATAGATTGTTGAGTAAGCTCTACCTTTTCTCATATTATATTTTTTCTTTTCTTTAAAGCTTGCTGTTGCGTCGGGCTGCACTTCTTTTCCATTTATAAAACCCCAACAGCCTCTATCCATTAGAATAACTTTCACATCATTGATCCATGTATGGTAATTGATAGCATTCAGTTTATCAATGGAGGGCTCCATACCTTTTTAATTATAGTAAAATGAAATCCAATAATTTCACTTGTTTATTTTAAACTTCTTATACTTCAGATCTTCTCTGGAATAGACACCCCTCTTCTAAAGACTTGGAAACATATGTGTACTGTAGGCTCATAACCCTGTCAAGCATACAACCATCTTAGGCTTCCAATAAATATTGTAGAATTCATCAGTGTTTATTTTATAAAACACATATCTTTATTAGAAGAAAAGTCATCAAATAAGGAGATAAAGTACATGAAAATTATTAACTGACATTGACACTCACTAAAAGCAGAAGATCTGATAGAACTTACATTGATACAAAGACACTCATTCAAAACATCTTAAAGAACAGCAGTAAGAAAAAAACTTAGCATCACAACAAAGATGTATCATCTCATTGTTGAACATGAGGAAGCAAATTCATTATTGAACATAAGTAAGTAAAAACATTATTCGACAAGATAAAGCAAATACATTATTGAACATGAGAGTGAAGATTATAGTTAACGGAAAGCATGAAATGAAAGAATTAATAACGTACTACAGAAAATTAAATACAAGCACAGTGAAGTGGAACCTTGTTTATTTATGCTGGAACAAGACTGCCGTATTGTAGGGATGATCCGGCTCGAAAGTTTAAATTTAATCCGGATAATTCCTTGGAAGTGTCCACAAACGTTCAAAGTATGTACTGGAATCTATCGGACCAGCTAATATCTTCAAACAGATGATGGCTTTCATGAAAACCTCCACGATGGCCAAGTGAAGTGAAATTAAAATCTCCAGTGCATTAAGTATTATGTACAGATATAGAATGGTTACTGCCGTTAACGTAGGGCAAAAATAGAACTAAAAGGGCTAACTTTTAGCAGACAATTGCTACCAGGATATACCGGAATAAAAACTACCAACAACAGACGGTTGCTAGGCAACTGGTCACCATCAAACCAATGCAGCCGAGTGACAATATTGCCGAACAAAAATCAATGCTTCAAGTAGCGATCGTCCAAGTTTCCAACGAAAATATTTCAAAAGTCAAAATTGTTAACTTACAACTAATACATTAATCAAATTCTATGAATAATTAAGTATTAATTAAGACTATGATTAATTTTCAATAAAACTTATAATCAAACAAGCTTAAAATTATAGCTATTTTATTTAGAGAGTCAAAATAGAAGTTCATGTCAGTAAACACAAACAGCACAGTCACGACGTCTCAAATCACCACAGCACAAAGCTGTGACACATCGTTCAATTACAGCCCCCATGGATTTCACTCGGAAGACGGAATCCATCTCAAGTAAGTCCCAGACGGCACAGCTTAGTCACTGGATGATATGTGGTGAATCTTCGTTATGGAATGAATCTTCTCATGGAGGCCTCAACCACTCGAACTTGATCGTCATCACCTGCGAATACAGCAGTGGCAACTGCTTTAGTCCAGCAGTTCTGTGGCTTCTGATCATCCACGATGATATGTCTCCGACTGTGATATCATCATTCTGGTGCCACTTTTGTAAACGAATCAGTTCAGGTAGAAACTCCTTGTTTATCGATCCCAGAAATGATTTGCCAATTGTTGGGCAAGCTTCCATTGTTTCTTTGAGAATTCATCGCTCTCATCTATGACTCTGGAATGTTTGGACCTTGATCAGACCCATCTTGCTAGAATGATTCAGTCAAGTTTTCTGGATCATCTGATGTGTGGATATATAAGTCAGTGGATGATAGTTCTGTACCTCTCCTGTAGCGTATGGCAAAGTGCTTTTTTAGCTGATGACTTGAGGCTTTCCCAGCTTCCTCCCATGTGAGGTGCCACTGGAGGGATGAAGTTCCAATGAGGGTTTCTTTAAGCTCCTTGGCTGCTCCAATGAAATTGGTGCTATTATCGGAATACATATGCTGCGGTCTTCCTCGGAAGTCGGCAAAATGTGAAAAAAACGTCCTGAAGTTGTGACAACCCCCTCCCCCCCCAATGACTTACTCTAGGAGGGCCCACATGGCTGGACACATCAGAGGTTCGGGCATCGTATGGAATGACACACTTTGGTACAAGTTAAAGTACACTGACTCTCAGTTAAGAATAAACACCAGTTTTTTTTTAGTACCCTATAGGCAGATGCTTACAATTGGTGCGCTATCTGTAATTGGCAAACATCTAAAAACTACATTGGCTAAGACCAATTAACTGGAGGGGCCCCGTGATTGTCATAAATACGAGTTATCACAACTAAATACCATGCACAGTGGCCAACAACAGATCACTTTAACTGTGCAGGTGGGGGCAGTCTCATGACAAGCATAGGGGCCAAGAACAAACAGTCCTCCACAGCACTGATTTACGAGTCAAAACTGCTCCTGCAGAAACGGGTGCCCTGAAAAGGCAAGATGATCCGCTCACGGCTTGAAACACCTACGGAAGCACAAACCACCAAATACTCTTTATTCAGACGTGCTGCATGCGTCGGGTGATCCCTTTTATGATTACGAGGAAATCACAGGAACCCCTATAGCCCATTTCCTCGCAGGATGATACCCAGATGCAGGTTACAAATTTCCACCTCCTATCACCCTGTGCATAGGCCAGGTCGCTCACAGCGCCCAAAAGCTCCTCTTATAACAAGACTGTGCCCTGAGCATACGAGAAACTTAACACAATTACCATCCGATACAAATCTTTAAAAGGTAATTAAAAATACATGTTCTCTTGCATGACTCATAAAAAAAACACCGTCCACAGCTGTCCACGCTTATTTTTGGGCTCCCTGCCTCTGTTTCACGCCTCAAACACTACAGTTCCTTTCAAAAATGGCAGTGTTTTTTCAAACCAACCGATGAGTAGGCTCGCAAAATGTGTCGGAGTGGCGTATCTCAATCACATTGGGTGAGGGGAACAAAGAAAAAAGTTAAAATCATCACCATGTTCGATGACATCTGTATTGAACAAGATGCGGGCTTTCCAGCCTGCAGCTATAACCCCCCTCCTCTCTCATCTACAAACGTCCAGCTAAACACAACAATACTGTAAATCACACGAGAAAAAACGAAAACAAATGCCAACAGATAAAAGGGGCATTACCCAAGATAATGGTTCAAAGAACGTCATAAAAATTAACACGACAACACAAAAACCACTACCTCTGCCGGGTGCATGAATTCAGACTGACATGTCATGTCACACGCGCCCAACAGAGGAAGAAGAAAAAAGATAACCATAAAGTTTATGTTTCAAAAAAGGAAATCTTAAAGGTCGCAGAACCCCATTTGGGCCTGCTTCCTCCAAATGGTTGCTAGGTTGAAACTTTCCTGGTTCTTAGGCATTCGGTCCGGTGGACTTACCAAACTCGCCGGCCGTGTCTGGAGCACCACTCTCGCAAAACCCCCAGGTCGAACCCGTACAAAAGGAAACTCCCCAAGAACCCCATCGTGTGCCTGAGTTAGCATTTCACTACAAAGACTAGCCGGGGCACACACGCTGGCTCGTGAACTCTGGTATCTAGTATTCCGCCACCCTACCAAACCATCAACTAGAGAGCACACCCCCTCCCCTGCACTTACCTCCTCTCTCTCCTTCTACTGACTAACAATTGGCCTAAACCACTTTTCCTCCATCTGCACCTTCTTCACCTATTCCTTTAATACCGAGGACCCCAATTCCACCAGAACTGCATTGCACTGCGAGAAAGAACATCAGGAATGACAGTTTTCGTTTCTGGGACATGTTCATAAGATAGTGTAAATTCCTCAAGCTCGAGGGCCCAGCTTAAAATCCTTTGATTTGTGTCCCTCATCTGCTGAATGAATATCAGAGGTTTATGGTCCATAATTACTGTAGCAGGATATCCTAAAATAATTGGCCTGAAGAACCCAGCTGCTTTCACAATAGCCACAGCTTTCTTCTCAATTACCGAATATCCTGTTTGGACCCCTTGCAGCTTTTTGCTAAAGAAAGCAATGGGGCAGACCACACCATCCACTAAACACTGCAATACCCCCCAATTGCACTTCCTGATGCATCGGTAGCTAGGATAAAGGGCTTGGTGTAATCAGGAGCCACCAGCAAGTGTTCTCCACTTAAGATTTCCTTCTCGCTTACAAAGGCACGCCTACAGTCTTCCCCCCCACGTGAACGGCACTCCCTTCCCTGTCAGGATGGTCAAGGGCACCAACATTATTGACAGATTCGAGATAAATAGTCGGTAGAAGTTCATGGTGCCTATAACCCCCTCTGACCTCCCTAACATTGCGTGGCTCTACAAGCCTCATAATGGCAGTCACGTTTTCTGGATCTGGGTGCAAACTCTCCGGCGTGATTACATGCCCTAAGTACCGTACAGTGGGTGCAATAAACTGGCAAATGGCTGGTTTGATAACGAGCCCCTTCCTCTGGAACCTCTCGAGCACCTATCACAAAACATCCACATGTTCTTGGTAGGTCTCTGTTGATATAAAAATATCATGGATGTTGCCCCCGATGTTCTCTCGAAGAGCTGACACCACGTATTGCTGGAATAGGCGGGAAGAATTCTTTCCACCTTGGGGCAACTGGGTTAGATGGTATTTACGCCCGTTTGTCTCTGCATCAAGTCCATTTGCCATCGCATTAGATGGATAATTGTCTCATCTTCATCAGTTGAGACATTCACTGGAGGGACTTGTGCCACTGTTCTTTCCTCATCAGTCGGCAGTCCCGATAGTACTATTGGAGGTTCAGTTGTGCCGATGCAATGCTGGGTAACGTATTCCTCATTTGTAAGATTTTGTTTGTGGCTTGAACCTTTTAACTATGAGCCTATTCTCTCCTGGTCAACAGATGATGCAGCCTCTATTTGTCAATAAGTAGCATTATGTTTTAAATCTAGATGCAGTTGCTCAATTGCAATTTCTGCCAGATTTGTTATTTCTTCTAGTTTCGCTTTGGACCTCTGGCGAAACTTATCTTACTAGATTCCGATTCAGGTCTTTCACTTCGGCAACCAGCAGTGAGCCCTTCATGTGCTCCACATCGATCATATCACTATCTCTGTGTGCCTTGATATGAGTGAGTGTGTCTTGACATTTTTGCATATGATATGTCAGGATTTCTATGTCATTGTTGATTTCGTCAGTTTTCTTAGCAGCTGCTCTGTCGAATTTTAGCAAATCGGGCACCAGTTCCAATTCTTGCTTATTTATATGGTTGTTGAGGTTTGCATAGGATGACACCGACTTCATGCTCTTCTAGCTGCGAGAATTTCCGCAGTATATTTCACGAGAGCCTCCTTGTTGACGCTCATCCATAGCAGGAACCTCAGACAAAGAAGCTTTAAGGTTATCCAAAATTGCTGTTGTTATTGATTTGGATGTAGATGTCATCTTGCATCCTGCCTTAAAACCAGGCGCTAAGTATTCAAGTAGATTTGGCTGTGATGTCTCCCTCTTGGGACGGTCCATGCTGAGAAAGGCTTCGAATTTCACTTAGGCCTACTATATGTCCCAGTCGCGGGATCTGGCTCGAAGGAACAATTAATGTAGGGATGATCCGTCTCAAAGGATAAATTTAAGTCGGGATCAGCCAATATCTTCAAACAAATGGTGGCTTCCATGCAAACATCCACGATGGCCAAGTGAAGTGAAATTAAATGTCCAGTGCATTTAGTATTGAAAGTGAATATAGTTTAGTTTGATACTAACAGACATAAAAAGGTTACTGCTGTTAACAAAGGGCAAAAATAGAAATAATAAAGCTATTCTTTAGCAGACGATTGCTACCACGATATAACAGCATAGAAATTATCAATAACAGCCCATTGCTAGGCAACTTGTCGCCAACAAACCAATGCATCCAAGGGAAAATATTGCCAACCAACAATCAACGCTTCAAGTAGCGATAGTCCAAGCTTTCCAACAGAAATATTTCCATATTCAACATTGTTAAATTACAACTAATAGATTAATCAAATCCTTTGAATAATTCACTATTAATTAAGATTAAAATTTATTTTCAATGAAAATTTTAATCAAACAAGCTTAAAATTATAGTTATTTTATTTAGAGATTCATAATACAGTCGAACCCTGATAACTCAAATCGTCAGCAGACCACATAAAAGTTTTGACTTATTAGGATTTGGAGTTAACCAGTTAGTCAAAAACGAGGCTACATGACCAGTAAAAAGATTACATAGTCCTCATAATATTTCTATGAATTTGATTAGTTTTAATAAGATCCATGTACAAAACAGTACAGACCCAGTAAAATATGGTCCGTTCCAACATGAAATCAATTCCAATGCTGTTTTGGCAAGGCTTCTGAATTCTACTTCCGGTTTGTAAAAATTTTCGAAAGGCATGTCTTGGCATTTTATTTATTTATTTTTGCGCATTGATTTTTCATCTGATGACATTTATGATATATGAAACTTTATGAATAGACTTTATATTTGAAACTTTACAGAGAATTCGCTTTTTTTTTGAATTTCCATTACTTTTACTCGACTAAGGGAATGAGACAGTGAAGTTTCGAAATGAAAATGGCGACGGCCAATCAGAAGTGTATGATTGCTTTTAAAAATTCGTTTGCGATCATTCATGCAATGAACTTTATGGTCAACATGAACACTTCCTCTAAAAATGAACGCGCAATTGTAATCAATTACTACGTCTAAATATTCTCCCATTGAATGATTGCAATCAACAAGTTCGATTCGCAGTTTTGTGTTTTTTTTTATTTTTTATTTTTTATTTTTTTTAATTAATATTACTATAATGGAATCCAATACGTCCATCCAGGGCCTGTATGGCCAGAGGCCGATGAGTTGGGTCCCTGGATGGACCTAGATTGATGACTGCTGTTTGACGGTCGCAGCAACCGGGGGGGGGGGGGGTGAAGAATCGTGTTTCACTGATGGTCGCCTATCCTGTGACTAACCATGCCTGGTGTTGCTTAATTTCACAGAACTAGTGTGTTCATGCTAAGTTTTGATTTTCATAATGGCTGCCAGTGACTGCGAAAGACTCCCGCATCATTTTCTTTGTCATGGGGACGTAAAAATTAAAGTTGAAAAATGAAATAAAATTTCAACAGGCAAAACCTGTTTTTTAAAAAAGGTTTTGCTTACATTTAGGAATACCTATTCACTATAACCAAAATTTCTTTGAGTTATCTGGGATTTATTAAAAAAATTTGTTTGAGTTAATGAGTGAATTTTCTGTTGAATTAAATGCTCTGGGGGATGGGACTTTGAATATCCTTTGAGTTAACCGTGAATTTGAGTTATCAGTATTTGAGTTATTTGGATTCGACTGTAGAAGTTCATGCCATCACTATACACAAACAGCACAGTCATGACACCTCACACACGCCACAGCAGAAAGCTGTGACACATCCTTACAGATTATAGTCTGCAAAAAAGTGAGAAAGTAGAGAAGCAAATTTTCCTCATGTTTTCAGGTGAATTTGAAATCAGATTTGGGATAATTCACATATTACTTGGGAATTCAAATCTAAAGGAATGATGATGGAAGTTGCAAACCTCGGCAAACAAAAAATATAACATGCCCTAACTAGATTTTGTTTAGAAGATGCAAAGGAAGCTAAAATACCTGTGAGTACAAATTATCTTAAAGAAAAAGATGACCCTCAGATACTGGCAAATAATCCTTACAAACATTAGCTTACTTCGTGCCTAGACATATTTCCGCTTTGTAATAAGTGCACTTCAGGTGTTGGCTATTCTGATTGACTGCAGTGTTGCGATTTATCATTAATTATTTATTGAATAGGAGATCATAAAGCGGTACATGGAAATCGATGAAACTTTACTAAATAAATTTGCATTTTGCGAATTGATTTAACAAGGCGCAACACATTAATGCATTTTTATTGGTGAAATCGTTTGTTGTTTACTCTTTTGTGCCTCACACAATTCTGTAGTCGGAAATGAAGTAAGGCACATAAAGTAGTGCATGCGCATTCCTACTTCCTGCGTACCCTGTCTATACCGAGAAGCAATTGGAACCCTATTGAATCTATCTACTGTTACACGACCAGATATAGCCACAGCTGTTGGGATTGTGTCAAGTAAAGATGCCAGATTAAAGGATTGGCACGCACTTAAACAAATATTTCGCTACTTAAAGAAGACCTAAAATGCAGCTTTGAGTATTGCAGGAGACATCGCTCAAATCACGCTTTATGTTGATGCAGATTGGGCTGGAAGTGGTCCGGATCGAAAATCAACATTAGCATATGTTCTACAAACAGGAGAACACGACGATCATATGGGCGAGTAGAAAACAAGCAACAGTATCTCTGTCATCGACAGAAGCAGGATATATAGCTGCTTCTGAGGGTTGCAAGGTTGCAATGTGCTTATTACAACTACTAGAAGGCATGCATTTGGATATGGAAAAGAAAATCCATGTATTTAAATTAGACTTTTAGGATTCGTTGATGGAAACTGGGGAACAAAACCTGATATAAGAAAGTCCACTTCAGGATGTGTCTCAAAATAAGCTGAAGGAGGCATTCAAGGGGAATCCAGGGACACCAATTGTGGGACTCTTCACAACCAAGTC
Organism: Rhysida immarginata; assembly: GCA_023313115.1. NCBI lineage: Eukaryota > Metazoa > Arthropoda > Chilopoda > Scolopendromorpha > Scolopendridae > Rhysida > Rhysida immarginata. The sequence goes on from JAHWFO010002326.1 coordinate 427,112, forward strand.
AGAATACATTGCTTTAGCAAGTGACAAGTAACTTAATAAACAAGTTAATAAATTAATGTGTTTGCCTAATGTTTTTTTCCATTAATTTCGCGAGAGTAAATGGGGTAAAACCCAAGAGAAAGCTAATTAATATAAAAAATAATAATAATGAACATATTTATTTTTATAAAATTCTAAAAAACTCCCCTCTCCTCATAAAACTCCAGATTAAAATATTATTAGTTTTTGAGCACATGATGATACTCCTCAGTATACCAAAAATATGTACAATGTAAAAAACCTTAATTATACAAAATGAGGAATTCTTACATGTTCTGAGGCCAATTAATTAATTACAATATGTAAAAACAATCATGGAGCATGAAAAACATGGTGGAGGTGTGTAGGTCCTTGGAGAATTTTTTCATAATAAAATATGATGAAAAGTTGATGAAGACGAACTTGGAGATAAATTTTGAAGACATCAATTTTGAAACTCGAAATTTAAGGTGAAATTCTGAAGAACGTATGAGTGTCCAAATATAGTCCAAAATTTGGATAACCAGCTAATAAAATAGTCCAAAAAGAAGAAAAAAACGAATGTTCATGATTAAAACATAACACTTAAAGTTTTCGAACGGAACCAGCCGTTCATCTTCAGAGCACTTACAATGGAGAGTGATACAACAAAAAGGATATAAAAAATAATAAAGAAGAAGTGAAGTTACATGACAACCAACAATCACATGACATCCCAATCTCTGTGAATGTCATGTGACGCTTTAGCTGGAGTATTCTTTGTTTTATTAATATAAAAGGCGTCTTTAATAATTCTCTTTTTCCAATTTTCCTCCCTCCCCAAAATTTTGACTCCCTTCCAATTAATTTTATGGCCAGTACAACAGCAGTATCTAGCTAAAGCGTTTTCACAATAATTAAGTCTGATCGCTCTCTCATATTCTTCCAAACGAGAAAAAAGTGAGCGACCAGATTGACCAATATAATTTACATCACAGTTTGCACATTGGATTTTGTAAATAACATTATATTTAGAGGCTAAATTTCGAAAAACCTGATCATGTTTATACAGTTCTTTTAAATTTTGTGGATCCGAATTATTATTGATAATGTCGTCAAATTTATTTGTAAAATGCATATTAACAAGCTGTCTTCTAACAGTATTGTTAATTTTAGGAACAATTTGAACGTTTTCATTTTTAAAACATTTCTTAATAGCCTCAAATTTACAATCATAGTTGATGGAAATTCTCTTTTTTTCATTAATGAATTTTAAAATACTAGGATCCCCCAATGATCGAAATTCGTTCACATTTCTGAGAAGAAAAAAAATATGTATAATTATTCTAGCCTCAATCTTGCTTATTAATATACTTTGAAGAATGAAAAATAGATAACAAAATAAATATCCAAAATGTTGTGCATGACATTTCTGACACTCCCGATTCATGTCACCGCAATGATAACTTTGAAAATTTCTGGGAATAATATTTAAAGCAATCTAAATGTATCTTTTAATATATCTATCGCATCATTATCTAAATATAGTATTTATATTTAAGCTAAATTGTCTCTCCCTATCTCTGCGTATCCCCCTTCTCCCATCCCATGTCACTGTGGAAGATTAAGGTCTGTTTCGGACCAAAAATCGATAACTTTTTTGTTAATATAGAAAGAGTGTTAACAAAATTTTTAAAAATTAAATAAAATTCAAAAACTTCAATGTTGGTTTTATTTTATTTTTAACTAAAAATATTACTTTAAAAATATATGAAAAAAAACGTAAAATAGCTTTGAAAACGACGAAAAATGCATAAAATGCTTACCTACTAATTATAAAAATATTTTGAATAGCTGGTTAATAACAATTTTTAAGCAGTTGTTTCTATGGAATAATGTATAGGTACATTAAAGGTACTATATTATACTTGGGGACCTTCAGGTTCTGAAATTAGTTCGTTCTTTCTTGAGTATTTGTTATACGGTTTTCTAATGCTTTCAAATGAACACCAACAACACAATAATTAAAATTCTTTCAAATGAACATCAACAATCATTTGAGTTAATTTGATATTTATTATTTAAAAAAAGGCAAAAAAAAAGGCACTGCTACATGTGTTGACAAATATGGTGCACAACCTGTTCCTTAATTCTACCTTTTTTGAAACGCTTTTTACCTGCGTTAACGTGAACAAATACGCAAACAAAATATATTGTGCACATCTAGAGCGCAGGAACTTTCCAACCATATAAGTTTCATGCGTATTCGTCCACGTTAACACAGGTAAAAGTGCATAACAAAAAATGTGTTGCCCTATTTATATATAGATTTCTCTTCCCATTTTGGAAACCTCTCATTTTCACCCAATTAATTATATGTGTTGGACATTCATTCTGAGGCATTTTTGCCATCAATTTTTGTAAATACAGTGCTCCCTCTATATAACTGAACTCTACATAACGCCAATTTTATAACGGCAAGTTCACATTACGAAGTTTTTTTCCAGAAAATAAAAATTGCAGACTCAGTCATGTCTGCAGTGTTTATTTCCCAGAAAAAACTGTATTATGTGGACTTGCTGTTATAAATTTGGCGTTATGTAGAGTTCCGTTATATAGAGGGAGCACTGTATTTATTTATTTATTTATTTATTTATTTATTTTTTATTTAAGAAGAAGAAGATTTTTTTCACTGAGCCCGATCCAGAGCCTGTATGGCGAACACGCCGACGTATGTAGTCTCCGGAGGGAATACTAATTTATAGTTATATGATTTCGATTACAATATAAATAGAAAGATCGTATATTATTGTTGCATTATTGACATTGATGTATTTAATTAAAATGTCGAGTTCAATTCAAAAAGGCTATTAAAAAATTTGAAATGTAAAAAATTGTTAGGAAAAAAGTTAAACTATAGAGAAAATTTAAATTAGAAGGGAGAATAATTATTGTTAGTAGATAGATTGTTAGTTAAAAGAGAATTTTTCAATAATTTCCAGAATGATGAACTTGTAGGGGCTGAAAAGTTCCGGCAAATTATTCCACAATTTAATGCCTGCCTATGAGAGGCAACGGCGCTGGTAATTACTTTTAGTAAAGGGGAGTTTGAATAAGTTTGATTGTCGGATAGAATAAGGGTGCAAGTTATGCTGGAGAGTTATTACAAGAGCTGAAGAAAGGGTTAGATGATGATTATTAACCTTGTAGACAAACGAGCAAAGTTGAATTATATAAATTTGGTAGATAGTTAAGATACCTAAGCAACTGAAATGTTGTGAAAATGAATTGGGTAATCTGATGTTAAGCAGGGTTCTTAGGAACCATTTTTGTAGACGGAAAATACGTAGAAGATTTGCGTTAGTAGTGGAGCCCCAAAATTGGATACCATAGCAGATGGCCGAGTGTATTAGGGAGTTATAAAGAAAGATTAAGATATAGGGTGGAAGAAAATGCAAATGTAAAATCATTCCTTGTCTTTTGCTAAGCTTAGCTAATAAGGTATGGGTATGTAAATCCCAAGAAAGGTCATCTCTTAACTGTATTCCTGAATATTTAAATGTATTAGTAACTGATAGCAAGTGTGAGTCATAATAATTGGCCAGTTCTTTAAGGTTATGTGATTTATTGCGCTGAAAGGATAACATGTATTTTGTTTTGTTGAGATTAAAGGCAAGCAAATTAACTGAGTTCCAATGATTTAAAGTGAAGAAGGTTTGGTTAATAGTGGTGGATAGAGTGGTAGTATTAGAATCAGCAAATACAAAGTTGCATCGTCCACATATAAGATTAATTTTCACGTGGATAGTAAAATGACTAAATCATTGATAAAGAAGTTAAATAGTATTGGGGAGAGGATAGAGCCCCGTGGGACACCACTATTGCATACTAGTAATGATGAAGAGATATTTTGGACAGTTAAATAATATGGGTGGTCAATAAGAAAATCTGCAATAATTCAGGTGAGCACAGAGATCTGGCTCTTCGTATAAAATTCAGTTTCGTATTAGATTTATAACTCCAAGGAATCTTGGATTTATAATGAGGCAAATTATTACCTTGTGTCTCTTTCTCATAAATGTTAAACATCAATTGATTGTAATTTTTGATGATTAACAAATCGAGGAAAATCAGAGTTTCATTTTGTATAGCATTCACTTGAAAATCAAAATGGGAGGTAGATGAAATTTGAGACTTAAGAAAATTAATATCATTCAGATTGGTAATATTGAAAATATCGTCTACGTAACGTGTCCAAAGGATAATATTGGATGACACAATAGAGTCATTAATTAATTTTGTTTCCCAATGATGTAAATAAATGTCAGCTAGAATGGGTGACAAAGGATTGCCCATTGGTAAGCCATTTTGTTGTTTGTAGAGCTTATTATTAAAAATAAATTGACAATTATCCATGCATAATTTTATGGCATTCAGGATGCTAAAAACAATCTCAAAACTAAAGTCATTAATTAATTAATCTATCCTTTTATTATGGGGTTTACCCTGAGGTTTTGAAAATGAGTTATGTCATCCCTATTCATAAATCAGGGTCCTTAACTGACGTTAATAACTATCGTCCCATAGTAATTCAGAATGCTCTGGCCAAGGTTATTGAAAAGATATTGTTGAGTAATATCAACAATTATTTAACCAGATTCATATCTTGCGATCAACATGGATTTATGGCTGGTCGTAATACTGTTACAAATTTGGCGACTCTTGAACAGGATATATTATTGGCCTTTAAGCGTCATCAACAGATGGATGTTATTTATTTAGACTTTACAAAGGCATTTGATAAAGTCGATCATGTTCTACTTCTGAGTAAGTTGAAACTTTGTGGCATTACTGGTTCCTTACTTGCTTGGTTCGAATCTTATCTTGAGCAGCGTCAATTGACAGTTAGATTTGCATCTTCATATTCCTCTTCCTTTATTGCTCGCACAGGTGTCCCTCAAGGCTCACATCTTGGTCCAATTTTATTTAATCTATTTATTAATGATTTAGTTAATTTGGTTGGTGTACGCCTGTTGCTTTTTGCAGATGATGCGAAACTCTATTTTCCAATTTCCTCATTACAGGACTGTGAATTGCTGCAAAACAATTTGCAGATAGTTTATAACTGGTGTAACTTGAATCGAATGATCTTAAATCCTAATAAATGTAAATGTATGTCTTATTATAAATCTCACACTTATATTAAATTTGATTATTGTATACTGGATAACAAATTATCTCGTTGTGATTGGGTATTGGACCTTGGTGTTAATTTTACTAGTTCATTGAGTTTTGACGTTCATATTAGTCGTATTACCAGGAAGGCAAATAAAATTCTTGGCTTGTTACTACGTTCTTTTAAATGTTTTGATCGGCCTTCTACCCTCATTCTTCTTTATTGTACATATGTTAGACCAATTCTTGAATATGCTTCTATTGTTTGGAACCCTTATCATCAAGGCTTAATTATTGAATTACAAGCAGTTCAGAATCGATTTATACGTTTTTTAAATTATCATTTTGGTTTTGGTTTACCTAGAATGTCTTCAAAAAATACGAGTTCTTTTTCGGGTGTTATTCCTTTACTTCAGAGAAGAACGATGCATGATGGCATTTTTCTTTTTAAATTGGTGAATGGCTTAATCGATTCTCCAATTTTACTGAGTCATATTAATATTAAGATTCCCAGTATTACACGTAGTATCGAAATGTTTTTTTATCCCTCGTCGTACTACGAATTACGAGTATAATTCTACCATTATCCGTATTCAAAGATTGGGTAATTTTATATCTAATTATATTGATCTTTTTAATTGTAATGTCTCTGATATAAGGAATTTTCTTTTATCCTTAGATGGTATTTTTTAAATATTCTGTGTTTTTTTTTTTTTTTTAATAGTTTGATTTTTCTGTCACCATCAATAATTTATTATTTTTTAATATTTTTTCTGTTATGTAATTATATTATGTTTTCTTTTTTCCTCTTTTACTTGTATATATGGGATTTCCCGTTGGAATGTAGTAAAATAAAATAAATAATAATATTAATAAAGTGAGTCCTAATCTGCAGTTTGATGATATCCAACACAGACTGGGATTTCGTTACAATTAAAGACTATTTTAATGAACCTTAAATTTCAAATGGATTGGAATTTGCTCACTTTAGATATAAAAGATATGTACAACAACATTCCGGTCCAGTCTGTGTTAGATATCATCAAACGGCAGATAAGGACTCACTTTAGTGTGGAGATTGTTATTAGCATCCTGAATGTCATAAAATTATGCATGGATAATTGTCAATTTATTTTCAATAATAAGCTTTACAAACAACAAAACGGTTTACCAATGGGCAATCCTTTGTCATCCATTCTAGCTGACATTCATTTACATTATTGGGAAACAAGATTAATTAATGACTCTATTGTGTCAACCAAATATTATCCTTTGGACACGTTATGTAGACGATATTTTCATTATTACCAATCTGAATGATATTAATTTTCCTAAGTCTCAAATTTCATCTACTTCCCATTTTGATTTTCAAGTGAATGCTATGCAAAATGAAACTCTGATTTAGCTCGATTTGTTAATCATCAAAAATTACAATCAATTGATGTTTAACATTTACGAGAAATAGACACAAGATAATAATTTGCCTTATTATAAGTCCAAGATTCCTTGGAGTTGTAAATCTAATACGATAATGAATTTTAAACAAAAGCTAGACCTCTTTGCTCACGTGAATTATTGCCTTTATATTTACAAAAATTAATGACAAAAATGTTTCTGAATGAATATCCAACACATATAATTAATTGGTTGAAAATTAGAGGTTTCCAAAATGGGAAGAGAAATATTTTAAAATTCATTAATCAAAAAAAGAGAATTTCCATCAACTATGATTATAAATTTGAGGCTATAAAGAAATGTTTTAAAATTGAAAACGTTCAAATTGTTCCTAAAATTAACAATACTGTTAGAACACAGCTTGTTAATATGCATTTTACAAATAAATTTGACGTCATTATCAATAATAATTCGGATCCACAAAGTTTAAAAGAACTGTATAAACATGATCAGGTTTTTCGAATTAGCCTCTAAATATAATGTTATTTACAAAATCCCATGTGCAAACTGTGATGTAAATTATATTGGTCAATCAGGTCGCTCACTTTTTTCTCGTTTGGAAGAACATGAGAGCGCTCAGACTTAATTATTGTGAAAACGCTTTAGCTAGACACTGCTGTTGTACTGGCCATAAAATTAATTGGAAGGGAGTCAAAATTTTGGTGAGGGGGGAAAATTGCAAAAAAGAGAATTATTAAAGAGGCCTTTTATATTAATAAAACAAAGAATACCCATAGAGATTGGGATGCCATGTGATTGTTGGTTGTCTTGTAACTTCACTTCTTCTTTATTATTTTTTATTTCCTTTTTGTTGTATCACTGTCCATTGAAAGTGCTCTGAAGATGATCCGTTCGAAAACGTTAAGTGTAATGTTTTAATCATGAACATACGTTTTTTTCTTCTTTTTGGACTATATATTGGCTGGTTATCCAAATTTTGGACTATATTTGGACATTCATACGTTCTTCAAAATTTCACCTTAAATTTCGAGTTTAAAATTGACGTCTTCAAAATTTATGTCTTCAAAATTTATCTCCTAGCTCGTCTTCATCAACTTTTCATCATATTTTATTGTTAAAAAATTCTTCAAGCACTTATATACCTCCGCCCTGTTTTTTATACTCCATGATTGTTTTTACATATTGTAATTAATTAATTGGCCTCAGCAATGTAAGAATTCCTCATTTTGTGTAATTAAGGTTTTTTACATTGTAGATATTTTTGGTATACTGAGTATCATCATTTTCTCAAATACGTTTAATATTTTAATCTGGAGTTTTACATTTTTATGAGGGGAGGGGAGTTTCTTAGAATTTTTTAAAAATAAATATGTTCATTATTATTATTTTTGTGTTAATTTGCTTTCTATTGGGTTTTACCGCATTTACTCTCGCGGAATCAGAGGAAAAAAGATTCATTTATTACGATTTTGTACCCAATTCTTATTTTATTCAATAATAAACAAGTTAGGAAGACAACCTAATGAAGTGGGATTTTGTAATATGATAAAACAACCAACAATAATATTCAGTATGCCCCTAAATTAGCCAACGACTGTCATTATAAAACTCTTGGCAAAAATTATTCTCCCGAACAACTGATGTCGTAGTTTATGCACTTCGGTACACATCAAGAATAAACTAGCATTCCCCTTCACTAGATCGCTGCTGACGATGCTGTACTTATGATGCTGTGGGATGTATCTACTTTACATTTGGGCAATCCTAATATAAATATGGTAATGCCCATGCTAATAATAATCCGAAACCTTCTCCAGCCATGGCAACACATGAACTAGTTTTTCAGTACCATCCAATCCTTAATAGTTAAGAAGAGAAATAGTAAAAAGGACATCACAAAGGGAATAAACAATACGAGGCCTTTCGGTCATTTTATTTTCAAAGACCTTCCTCAGGTATAAAAAATCTTTTTGAAAGTTATAACTGAAAATCTTCTCTCAGTAAAAGATAAGAATATAAGTTTAAATACATTGTTGAGAGGTATTATTTAATCAGTTGATTGTTTACATCATTAGTTGATCATTTCAAATTGTTACAATCAGAGAATATTTGTACATTGTTATTTATAATTGATTAAAGGTATATTTACATATTTTTATATTAAACTGATTATGATTATATTTACAAAATATAAAAAAGAATATAATTAAAAATGTCCTATGGAAACATGGACATGTAATTGACGACTCTCCTCTTCTCCATTTCATTTTCCTAGACCCACCTAAACTTGCTTTTAAACGTCCATATAATTTTAAAGATATTGTGGTCCATGTCGCCGTCACTAAACCATGTCATGAAAAATAGTGTGGCATAACCATTTCCTTAATCCTGCCACTTCCATTCCAGCAATTCTTCCTGCTTTACCATCAAGGATAATCAGCACCTGATTTATCTCTTACATTGCAAGATTTATCAGAAACAGTATCGTGGAGAAACTGGTAATATGATATGTACCATATACGCAAAGCATAAATTTCACATCCTTAACAATTCCGATAAACACTTTAATTCCCCTGGCCACTCCTTACAGAATGTTAATCTTTATATTCTTCATAATAACTTTCATAACAAAAAGAAAGAAAGCAATTTGAGTCTTTTCTGATTTGGAAATTCATTCTCCTAACCCGTAATGGTGTTAACCTTTTCAAATGCACCATATATTCTTTACCTTTCTGCCATTCCCCTGCCGCTCCAGGTATTTCCTAATTTGCTGCATCGCTTTCTAAAATTTCTATATGTGCTCTTGTCTTTCCCTTTATACCCCACTTCCACCAACCTCTCTTATCAAGTATTCCATTTTTGTCTTTTTGTTTCTTAATATTCAGCTTTCATTAGTATTTTTTTTTCAATATTTTTTTCTGCAATATTTTTCATTTTTATTGTTCAGTCATATTATTTTCAATTGCAGTCAAACCTGCTTATAAGAGCACTGTTGGGGCATTGAAATTTGATTTTATAATCGTAGAGCCTTTTATCCGGAGTTCTTGTTTGAGGGTTAGACTGTATCATTTACTCTTTTCAGTTCCTGTTACTTTGATTCTTAGGTGCTATCTTATGCGTTTTTCTCACTGTCCTTTATCATCTCCCAATTGCCTCTATCTTGTCATATCCCAGCACATCTATTTCATTTCCAGGCTTCCCTTTGGTACTCTTCTGTTCTCCCTAGCAAAACATTTTTTCCCTCTTACCGTAACGTATGGGATATTATATGCACCTTGTGTTTTCGTTTTTTAAGAAAAATTCACAGCCCAATAGCATATTATACGCATTTTATGTAACTAACATAGCAAATTAACGTCAGGGAGTGCTCCGCTATATTTGTTTAAACACGCAGTACATTATGAGTGTCTAATTTTTAAAGACTTTAGACTTTATATATTCCCATAAAATGAAGAAATAAATATTCAAAATACATGATCATATTGAAGAATTCATTCGTTACAGTTAAACTTACGTTTTAACTGAAATAAATGTATTTAGATTCCTTTAAATTCGGAATCGTCTGTGTCATATGAATTCTTTGTTAGGCCTAATTACCTAGTCTTCCTAGTCTTGAATTCTCATGATTGAATCATCCACAGGAGGCATAATTCCTGATTTCACAAAAGCATTCAAATTGAATTTTCTTGTACTCTCTGTCATGCAAATGAATGATTGATAGATATCCATTTTATAGACAATTCAAATGTTTTGTCTCCACATCTTTGTAAAGATTGATTAGTAGCAGACTTGATAAAACTGCGGAATAGCATCCCCTAAGTTCTCTGATATCATCAAGACTGGTTGCATTCATGTATTGCATTTATTATTGTGTCAGCTGTAGTTAATGGCAAAGTAATTTCCCTTTCACGCAGAATAACAGTCACTAAATCATTGTGCTAACAGATATCTCAGCATGGTGGCCATCTTGAAAAGTTGCTGAGAAAACATGATATCCCTGGTTTTATGGATGGAAAATGGAAGAGAGCCACCGAATTCACTTTTGCAATAGCTTTTGCAATAAATACATGTGAAGTATATATATATATATATATATATGTTGAATATAAAGTGAATAAATATACAGGGTCAGGACACATTAATATGACCACCTCTCCGCGAACATGTTGGAACGTCCCATGGTATGCAGATGAAAAATCGTTGCATATCATTAAAAGCTGACAACAGCAAACGTGTAGTAGCATTCGTTAACACTGCAATTGTCGCCGTCATAGGCAGAGCAAGCGACATATCGGACCTCCAAAAGGGGATGATCATTGACTACCGGGCTAAGGGGGGCAGCATTTCAGAAACGGACACCTTAGTGAACTCTCTAGCGCTGTCGTTGTGAACGTGTACCGCGACTGGACGAACCAGACAGTTTCGAGCAACCGAAGAGGAAACTGTGGGGCCCCACAGGCCAACGATCCTAGAGGTGAGCGTCTGTTACGACGCCTGGCCAAGACCAATCGGCGTGCCACCGTTGAGCAACTGACACAGCAAATGAACAGTGGGGCCACTAGGCGTGTCAGCACCAAGACAGTGCAACGATCCCTCCTGAAGTTGGGGCTCCAGAGCAGGCGTATGGTAACAGCACCCATGTTGACGCCTGTGCATCGCCGAAAACTCCTTCAATTCGCAATGGACTATCGCCATTGGACCTCGGCCGATAGGCAAAGGGTTGCTTTCTCTGACGAGTCGTGGTTTCTGGTGAATAGAATGGACGGACGATGGAGAATTCGTTGGGAAGCATCTGAGAACAGGCATCCCGACACCATCGTTGGTAGACGACAGGCTGGTAGGGGAGATGTGACTGTTTGGGGATGTTTTCGTTGTATGGTCTGAGTCCACTGATACCGCTGGAAGGTACACTGAATGCTGTTCGTTACCTGACGATGGTCGCAGACCAGGTACACCCCTTCATGTCGACAGTGTTTCCTAAGGTAATGGCACCTTTCAACAGGACAGTGCTCCCTGTCATACTGCCAAAATTGTCCACGACTGGTTCGAGGAGCATGAGGATGAATTCCAGCTACTCCCAAGGCCACCAAACTCCCCGGACCTCAACCCCATTGAACATTTGTGGGGCCATCTCGATCGCCGTGTCCGCAAACTGGACCCTCCACCACGCACGATGATGGAATTACGGGATGCACTGATTGCCGAATGGTCCCAGATACCTGCAACCGCCTTCCAAGGACTTACTGACTCTCTGCCACGTCGACTAGCTGCTGTGCTTGCCGCCAAAGGTGGATATTCCGGATACTACCAGGTGGTCATATTAACGTGTCCCGACCCCGTAATATATATTGCATTTACTGTATAAGATTGTTTAATAAAAACCAGGATTGTTGTGTCTGATACTTCTTTTCCTCTACATCCGTCAATAACTATTTGGGATTAGATGCAGTTAGTTTCTTTTGTTACTTGGAATTGAATCACGAAGCAAGAAGCAAGTGAATGCGGAACTCTGTCCATAGTAAAAAATCTGCTCCAACGTGGTTTCTGTTTGGCTCCCAAAACCCCACCCTGCTTATGGCAACAGCCATGATTTCATATGCACACGTACACTTTCCTGTTTGTTTATGTTTCGTATATTACTTCCTTGTATGAAGTAAAGGAAGTATTGTAATCGCGAAAATTTCGGTTTTCAGATTTCAACGGAAATATACATTTTGACCTCCATTTTGACGTGTCTCAGCGTGACATCTGTACGTACGTTCTTGCTGTAATGCTTAGAATGCAATAACCAGGTTTCGTGTTGCCTGGTCCGTGGTATCATCCCCAGCATGGACAGTTAGGAGAAGCTTTACGTATTTATGCATATATGCCCTTAGGCATCCGACGACAATAACTACTGATCTTACAACTAACTGTACGAAGTAACTGGTGTAGGCTAGAGGGAAAGGGGTCGCCCCTCAAATCATTGTAAATTCATAAAATTTTAAGCTCCCAAATAACGACAATGCACTGAAACGTTGAACTAAATTAGCCTGGGTTTTATTCAGAAACTCCGAAGCTGCATTTTTTCTATATTTTTATACGCATAGTCAGTCATGCACACTCTTGTGCTAGGGCCATTTAATTTCATATTCTGTAGTTGTACAATATTATCATGCAGGTTTGCAGGGTGTTGAAAAAAAAAAAAAAAGCAATAGCAGAATATAGGAAATTTAATTGCCTTTCTGGCCAGTTTGTAAAATTGTGATTAAACATATAACAATTGTGAAATCAACAGATAGAGGAAATTATCCAAGGTAAGGGATAATAGAATGTCGAGTCTTTAAATTTTTTAAGACTTAATCTACCGACTACAGTTTCACGGAGAATCCGCTGAGCACGAGTTCTAGAACTAGGCTTGAAAGGTAAGTATTAATGTCACAATTAATCTTGTTCCATTTCTTTCTTCTTTCACAGTTGTGAATTTGAACTATTTTTTCCTAGCATATCCTAAAGTCTTTCCCTTTCTTTTTTTTTTCTAGGTGTAGCCCAAATTTGAACGGATTGTCCACAAATCGTAACAGGAGTGCTTGAATTAACGGGGGTCAGGTAAATAGGGGGGTGGGGGACTGGGACCGAGAAAGTCTTATTGGGTTCTATTATTTTTGTTAGTAAGGTACCTTTAACCAAAGGTAAGCATACGACTCCTTCTATTTCTTCTTTCATATCAGCTGCATTGATCTTAAGCGTGGAGTATCTCCGGTGAGCGTCATGCTCATCACGGTGTTCAATTTCGGGTGTTTTTTACTGAAAAGATAGAAACGGGACAAGACAGAAAGTTTCTTCTCACAAAAAATAATGGCCAAAAATGACCTTTTTAACAAATATCTTTTTCGGAAAAGCGAATGATAGTGTTCTCCTTGGCACAGGAACGTCAAATTAGACTCGCTCCCGGCGTAGGCACTATCCATGTAAAGCCTCTGATCTGGATTTCATCTTAATGGAGTTAACTAATTATTGTGTTGGCCATTTCCCAGCACTTCATTCCCATCGCTTTAGCTGTGCTATTTGTTCTGGCCTTCTCGTTGCCTTCCTTCAGTCTAGCTGGTTTTGTTATGGCAAGTGATCGTGGTTCAGGGTAAACAAACAATAGACCTCGACTTCTCTTCCGTTCTCCATCCGTCTTCAATCATGGTCACCAAGAAAAAAAAATTTTCATCTCACTTCAATTGTTTCCAAGCTACCACAACAGTGTCTTATGCCAATTATTGTGTAAGTTCATTGTTACTCTCAATCCGTAAGATGTATTTAACTCTTCAAGCAACAGCTTTGTTTTGTTTTCTAAAACATTTATTTCTCGTAACATTTAATGTTTCAGTAGATATTTATTTCACTTTCTATTTTTCTATGATTTTCATATATCCACCGAGCTTGTAGGATTTATGAAACACAAGGGGTTTGTCACAATCTGCGACGCACTAAATTATAGTAGCGGTAGTGTCTCCAGAGAACCCAAAGAAAAAAAAATACACTTAATCATCTAAATGTATTTTGTCCATCTCTTTTTTTTTTTTTTTTTTTTTACATTTTTTTTTCGTTTTTTTTTATTTTTCTTTTCTTGGGGCTACAGCGCGTACGTACTTGTGTGTATCTCTCATTTCTCAAAAACGTTTAGCCGTAGAATGTTAATATTTTGTATTAAGGAGTGCTGTAGTTGGTCACTTCCCCTTTTGATTGCAATAGGCTGTGTATTTGTTGTGTCCACAAGAGATTTCCTTTCATGTCTATGGAGTTTTGTTTGCGTCGAGAAGTTTGTGACGTAAGAGTTTGAAAAACTGTATTTGAAGAACAAAAACAGCTTTCATATTTTGTTTCAACAATTGGAGTTTTAAGACAACTGGAAGGGAGACGGAAATGTGTGTCTCAAGAATAAAAATGAGCATTATTTCCCCAAAAAAAGCATTGAATAAAGCTTCGTACAAGGGAGTCCCTTGGTGACCACAACAGATTTTTTTTTGTCAATAAAAATATCAATTGACGATACAGTATATATTGTAGAAGCTATTCAATCTAAAACGGATAAATCAACAGAAATCGCTTCGAACGCAGATGACAAAAGCCGTGATTTCATATTCAGGGTCATATGCACGTATACAGTTTCCTTTTTGTTTACTTTCACCTAATAATAATGTCAATTGGAGCTACAGTAGTGAATGTAGAAGCTATTCATTGTAAAAGAGATAAATCATCAAAAATCAGATTGAAAGCGGCTTAGTAGCGTTCTCTAATTATCTTGGCCAACATCAACAACAGCCAGTTTTCTTGGCCAATTTTCATTCTGTTTTTTAATTTAATAGAAATATAATTTGTGGTAGTTGAAGGTATAGTCTATCTATATATATAAAGAAGGATGTTTGTGGGTCTGTGCGTCTGTGGGTGGGTCTGTGGGTGGGTCTGTGGGTCTGTGTGTACGTTTTTTATACAAATCTACAGTTTTATTCCGATCTTGATGAAATTTCGCATACATGACCTTCAAAGCATGAGGAAGGTCACTGTCTACTTCAGATTTCGAAAAAATAATAATTATTGATAAAAAATCGATATTCATGGTTATAGCAGGGCATATTAATGAGAAATATCGCATGACCAACAATGCAAGACAAAGTTTTTGCAACAATGGTATCAACACGCAATTCACAAACACTCTGCACGGACCAACAATATATATCTCATGACCAACAATGCAAATAAAAGTTTGTGCAACAATAGGTATCAACAATGGTTTCAACACGCAATTCACCAATAACAATGAGCTCAAAATGATGATGCAATGATAAAGCAATCCTTTCCAAGAATTATAACAATGAACATAAAATGATGATGCAATATGGATAAGTTTCAATTTGTAACAATGCATAGAATTCCTGTTATTCAGGTTTTTCTTAGAAAAGAGAGTTCTTAGTACTTAACAATTTCTTGAAAATCTTTAAAAATGATCACTAGCTGGAGATAATGAAGAGTTAGCAGACTATTGAGAAAGAGTGGAAAGACGACAGAGAAAGCAAACCTTTAGCTCCGTGCTGTATTGAGCAAATGGGAAGCAAGTAAATAGAAGAATTGGCGACCGCTAGACTACCCAAAGTGATGAAAGGCCAAATTTTGCTTCAACACAGCGAGAGAAGAGTGGAAATTGCAACAACATCAAGTGTAGATCTGAAGTAAGATTATCTGAGTAAGAAATTATTGGAGCAGTCCATCCATTGTGAGCCTTTAAAAAGATTTTTTTCGAATTTTCATTAAGAATTTATACTGTATTATTACTAAGCATTTTCATGTGTTTATTTTTAAGATATTGCAAAATTTATTTTAATTTTTGAGATTGTTCTGTTTACATCCCAAGTGTAATAATCCCGGGCAACGCCGGGTACCTCTTCTAGTATTGAATGTAGAGTGTGTAGGACAAAATGCAATTGGACAAAATGTTATTTGGAAACTGCATCTCTTTTTTTTTCTTTATTCAGAACTACATGCAAATACACTGTATTTTTTACATATAAATGTCAATTGAAATTATAAAAAAACAGTAGAAACCAGATCTAAAGCGGATCTTAATTGTAGGACGCGAAAGTTTCGATCGGCCGGTGAGGGGGGGGGGGTGGAATATCGAACGCAGCTCGATCTAACGCGGTCGCGAAATCGTGGCTCCTGATGACTGTGTTTGAGCGGGTCCGTACTATTTAGTTAGAAATGGAACAGATATAGATAACTTGTTTTGCTCCCGTAGTGAGCATGAACCTGTATAAAGATTACTTTGTGAGTTTTCTGATGGTTTAGAAAGTAGGAATTCCTGATCATTGAGCCAGTTCCCCATTCCAACATTGGGCTTCCATTTGACTGTTTAGTACACAGCCTTTAACTATTTAGTAAACAGGCTGTCTTTAGCACATTGGAGAGAACGTTGTTGTATCATGTCTTTGGTAGCCCAGTTGATAGAGGCAACGAGGTAGATATCGTGGTTTTCTGTTCAAATCCAAGTCAAAGAAATTTTTTCCTTTGTTCCTCATCTTAATCTAAGGACATTGAAATTACTTTTTTCAAACAGAAATGGATAGACAGATTATAACCCTAATCATTATAAATATCCAAATTGTCGATTTGGATTTCATCTATACTCTGTTCAACGAAAGAAAAACTGGGCGTGTCTAATTAAATTCCCAATTTCAATTGTTAGACATTGTTGCTAAATAAAATTAACAATGTTTAACAATTTAAATGGGAAATTTAACTGGACACGCCCAGTTTTTCTTTCGTTGGACAGAGTATAGTTGGATGGGTACAGCCATGGATGAAAGAAACAGGACGGACGACTCCCTATACTTCAAGTTTGATTTCAGAGCGATCTCTGGATTTTTGCATGAAAACTAGCATCTGTCGTCTGCTTACGAAGAAGAGGAATTGTTGTCCATAGGCTAATGATTATTGTTGACATATTGCTAGGAGACCAGAAACAGCTGCGATTTCTTTGAAACTTACATTATAAATTTAGATCATGTGTACAGAAATGATTTAAGGGAGGAAGAAATCTTTTCCATTTTCATTTTAATATCTTTTAATGTAATTTTAAATATAACTTTTAAAGCAAAACTTTATACGTATATAATTAAATTGTTTAAAGACTCGTATGTAATTTTAATATTACATATTTCAATAAACTAATTCAATAAATAATAAAAAAATGCTTTAATACAAAAAGATTCAAAAGAACTCTTAATATTTGCGATAGGCTGCCATGCTTTTCTCCTCTTAACAGCTGTATAAACAGAAAACATGTGAAGCGAAACCAAACGTTTCAGTATTGTCATAGCCAACAATGATAACTTATCTATGTTGACTATGGTATTATTCAGTTAAGAATCCAGAGGGCGCCACTGAAAGAAAAACTCGCGCACGTCTCATAGGAGTCGTCAGTCCTGTTTTGTTTCATCCATGGTATGCATCTCACGATGGAGGTTTGGGTTCAAATCTTTTAGTTAAATTTTTTATCCTGAATTCATTTTTAATAAACAGTGTGTTTACTAAACATATAGCAAAAATTTAAGGGGTGATTCTTCGGGGTTTTTTAAGAAACTTTTGTCGGTGATGATTTTCGGAAGGCCGCTTTGTTTTAAAGTACAAAGCAATAAATGTTTTTCAAGGAAAACAATCTTTTATTACCTAATATTACATGTAAAGCTTCTTAATCTACAATAACTGCTGACAGTGACTAGAACAAGTTAGGATGCATGAATCCAATCTTCTCCTCATTCAAAAAAGAACTCTTTCAAAAACACCAGGGCTGTTTCTTATTTCATTACACCCATCAACCATTCGATTTCTCAAATTATCTACATTTTCCACTGAAGTAGTGTAAACTAACAACTTCAGCTGGCCCCTTAGATAAAAATCCAAGGGATTTGAGTCCGGGGATGGAGCAGGCCAAAGGTAAAAGCCCACCTCGATAAAACCTTGAACAATATAGTGGATCCAATATAGTGGGACCAATATAGTGGCCTTCAAAGGTTTTATATACAAACTCACGAGCAGCTGCATTAAACGATGCGCTGGAGCACTGTCATGCAAAAAACATACTTACTTCCCATTGCCATTGGTATATTCTTTAGAAAGACAGGTAGCGAATGTTCCAAAAAGTTTTGAACAGCCCTGTTCAATAATCAGAATATTGATAAAAGCTTTCAGTATTGTTTATGTTGATAACTTTATCATCTTATATCTTCGAAACAAAGCAGCATTTCCAAAAATAATCAAAGGGCAAACGATTCTTAAAATAAACCAAAGAACCACCCCTTGAATTTTTTGCCATATGTTTAATAAAATCCTGTACATGTACTTGAAAGTGCATATTTTGGAAACAAAAATCCTCCTTAGAACGTTTTCCAATTATTATTATAATAATATTCGCCATTAATAGTATAGATAGTCCTGACTGTGAACAAAAAACCACGCTTTAACCTATGCTAAATGGACATATTTGATAGCGACAGCTTCCGTGTCCACGGTGGCTTAGTGGTTATAGCATCGGGATGGTAATCCGAAGGTCCATGGTTCGAGTCCAGACTGTGGTATTTTTTTTACTATTTTTCTCTATTTATTTATCTATCCATATCGGAGGTAATGGTGTGAAAAATCCTAAGACCGTTTTCCAGTTGTTATTATAATTATACAGAAAAATCATGTTACAGACGTACATTTCAAATTTAAAATCCCCCGCCGAAATCTAGGTGTTTCAATGTTAAAAAGTTTCAGTTTAAAGTGCTTCGAATTAATGTACACTTCAGATTAGCGAACTTACCTTACGTTCCCTCAGTTAATTATCCTTTCATTACAACGTACATCGTTCGAATGTCTGGCTCTGATTGATCAATATGTTAAACGATCATGTAAAAGTGACAAATGACAATGCATCAAAATGAAACGATCATCGTCACTTAAACAAGGGGCTAATTTAGCGAAGTTCACATTTCATTCGTTGGTCAGTGTAGTATACGGATGCTTCACTTGCCAAATCTATTACACAGTGGCTACGTACAGTGCAATCTTGTACGCCTTCCGTTCAATGCAAAGGAAGTGACAGCTTGTACCGTCATCTACCTACAGATTCAGCTGCCCAGTTATCGAAACAAGCAACATAGTGGAATCGCTTAGCTTCGACCAGTTAATATGGGATAGAATGAATATTATGAACGGCGCTGATGATTTGCAAGCCAAGAAAAGATATATTTTCTTCAAATTTACGAGATCTGTATATCGCTCACTAGCGTAGATGTCCCTGCCCCCTTCAAGTATTCTTCTCCTGTTAACTCGAGTTAGCTCTCATGGCTTTGCTATCAACATTTTGACTCTATTGCAATTTATTTCATGCAATCAGGAATAAATGAAGGCGGTTCATCTGTTTCTGATGGAATCTTTATGCAAATTATTCGGGGCCACGGAGTGGATAAGTGACGCTTCCAACATAACATCTTTGACTTTTTATAATTTATTATAATTACTCATTTATTCTAAAGCTTATTTAATAATAATTAAATAAAAATATTATTCATAATAATAATAATAATAATAATAATAATATGATTCATTACTATAATAATAAAAATATTATTTTCTTATTTTTATTATAAATATTCGTTTATTCAATAATAATCAATAATAAACAAGTTGTTTTTACAGTTAAAAATTAAGAATTTTACAGTTTCTTCACATAAAATTTAAAAATTAAAAAAAAAAATTATTTTTTTTTATTATTTAGTTTGATACCTCCAAATGCAAATGCCAAATAAATTATAATAGTGAAAATAAAAATCAAATAAATTATCACAAAAATCACTTAATATCCACCGGAAGTCTTTGGAAATCCAAAAGATGAAATCCAATGGACGCAATATACAGGGTGTAAGGCTTGGATTCGACATGCGTAAAATCAACGGCAGAAACCACAAGGCAGAAAATATTCTGATATCACTTCCTGGTCTCTTCTTTCTGCCCAATAGAAAATTCTTTTATCTTTGTAGGCTATGATTGAATCCAACTCGAAAAAAACAGCAGAGTTTTCTGTTGGGCAGCAAGAAGAAAGCAGGAACTGACGTCAGAATATTTTCTGTCTTGTGGTTTCTGCCGTTGTTTTTACGCATGTGGAATCCACGCCTAACAGTCAAAGTTTTGCAAACTTATTATTATTATGTATCAACCCGGTAGAAGAACCATGGCTATTACAGACAATGGTACCGCACCATAGGTTGACCCCCACAGGCAAAAAATTGCCCAAAAACGGGGTTAATGAGGAGAAAAAGGAGAAAGAGAACATATGAAAATGAAAAAGGAAAGAGGACAAACTAAATTGACTAAAAAAAATTTACATACTTATTGTTACTATTAAAACTTGAAGCCATTTTGGCTCTTAAGTCACAAAATTTCAAATTTGTTCTGTAAAATCTATTTGATAATGTTAAACCAGAACGGTTAGTAATACTAGCGGTAGATAAGCCAATGCTCTCCAAGAAAAATGGAGCCTCAAAATTACCACTAAGAATATTAATTAAAAAACGCTGATTAGCAAATTCAGCTTTAAGTCTTAAAGAGAAAAGAATCAAATTATTAGATGATGAAGAACGCGATAATGAATTAATAATATTAATTATGGATAAAATTTTATGTTCGAGTCTTAACGAGAGATGATCCATATTAGTGAACCAAATCTCCAGACCGTATGTCAATTTACTTAAGATAATTGAGTTAAAAACAGTGTTAAAAAAAGTAAACGAAGGTAAAATTTTGCTCAATCTTCTAATAATACCCCGCATGCGTGAGATCCAATGGGTAAGAGTGCGAATATGTTTTTTAAAAGAGCACTTAAAAGAATATGAGATACCAAGGTCAGTCACTTCCTGCACTCTGATAATATCTGTGGAATTGATTTTATAATTATATAAAAACGGAGAACTCGATCTATAACAGGAGAGTACAAGTGTTTTCGCTGCGTTTAACTTCATACCATTATGGGCAGACCATGTCGACATCTTATCGATTTCTTCCTGAAAGATCCTACAATCAGTGAAATCGTTAATACGGCGGGATATTTTAATATCATCAGCATAGGCTAGTAAGGTAACATTCTCTAAGTTCAAGTAATAATCCAGATCAATAAGATAAATAATAAAAAATAAAGGTCCCAGCGGGGAACCTTGAGGAATACCACTGGTGATTTTTTTTTTCGGAGGAAGATTTATCCTTATATTTTATCCTAATTGACCTGCTATCAAGCATACTGCGAATTACATTTAACAGTGGAACAGCGAAACCTAAATAAGGCAACTTCTGTAGTAGACGGTTATGCGAAACACTGTCAAAGGCCTTACTAAAATCAAAGAAAACTAGATCCATTTGCTGTTTCTCATCCAAAGTTTCGGCAATCGTAGATACAGTAATGCCCACGTTTAAAATTGTGGATTTACGCTTAATGAATCCAAACTGCCAGCCAGGGAGAACCGGTGAGAGATAAGAATATATATGTTTGGCGATTAACGACTCAAAAACTTTTGCTAGGAAACAAATTAAAGAGATAGGTCTGAAGTCTGAGGATTCCTTAGGGCGAGCGCATTTTGGGATAGGGACGCAGTATACTTTCTTCCATGACTCCGGATACAAACCGGTCTTTAAAATTAAGTTAAAAATATGAGTAATCGGATTTAAGAGGATAGCAAAGCATCCCTTATATACAAAGCCAGGAATGCCAGAAATCTCCAGTCCACGATGGCATTTAGTAGAGTAAGCAACAGATAATATTTCTGAGTGAGTAAAGGAGGGTAAGTGCAATTTCCCAGGAATCACTCGAGCTCTTTCTTCCAGGAGTGATAATGATCAGGAGTGATCATTATAGTACTTATGCAAGTGATCATAATAAGCATTTTATGTCCCATAAACATTAGTCCAGAAATGCATAACTGATGAGCTACAGAAGTGAACATATGCAGCCTTCACTGCAGTTACAGTAGCTGTTCAAACTGATGGCCTCCAACCTCAATGCATGTTTGGCATCTGCTGTGTAAGTTGTTGTACGCTCTGTCGAGTAACACTGGAGTGTATTTTATGTCTTCAGTGGCTGCCACCAACCATGCTACAAAATCCGCTTCTGACTCCACTGGGGTTTCAAAAACGATGCTCTTTAAATGTCCCCACAAAAAGAAGCCCAGTGAACCTTCTGCCATGCCACTGGAACCCCTCGCCCAATCCATCATTCACCAAATGTTTCGCCAAGATAGTCCCGGACAGCGTACGCTAAATGGGGTGGCGTACCATGATGCTGAAACCACATGTTGCGATGGGTGTCCAGAAATACATCGCCCAACAAGTCTGGCAATACTTCTTGAAGAAAGATAAGATAAGTGGCTGCTTTGAGATGATGTGGTAGAATGTAAGGTCCAATAAGACGGCCGTCGACAATACCAGCCCATATGTTCACTCCAAAACGTTGCTGGAAACACCTGAGCCATGTAGTATGTGGGTTTAGGCGTTTCCAATGGTGCATGTTCCGGCTATTGAGAACGCCGTCTCTGGAGAAGAATTCTTCATCGCTGAAGAGAACCAATCTGGGAAACACTGGTTCCCGCACACAACGTCATAGGAACCATCGACAGAACGTAACGCGAGTTGGAAAGTCAGGTGGCCCCAATGCTTGAACTCTCTGCCGATGGTATGGATGGAATAGCTGTTCGTGCAACACTCACCAGACAGAGCCGGCTGCTCTCCTCCCTAGATTTCTTTTTATCTTTAAGCACGGGTACCTATCCCGATGACCGCGTCGTTCTGGCCATGCACGCGCAACTTCGCAACGTCCTGCGAAAGCGTGCGGGGACGACTGCCAGTTTTCCCAAGATACGCTCATAATTTATCTTCATTTTGCTAAATTAATTTTTTTCCATTTTAGTTTTGCACGATTAGTCTTTCATTATTCCACCTTTTTTGTTTCATTTTATTTTATTTCTCATATTTTATTTCTCACTAGATTTCGCTCCGTTTTAAAGTCTCAAGTGAGTGCGTATTTTTAAGCTTAAAGCTGAAAAAAATAATATATTCCGCTGGAGTGTTTTGATCGGTTAGTTTTGGAGAGCCACCCTTCACCTCTAATTTAATAGAAAGTTGGTTTAAAGAAAGTAGAAGTAAAGTATTTAATGTTTAGTGAATGCTACTTATACGAGAAATTATTTCATAATATAAGATTATCATTATCACAAAACAAAAGAATATTCCGCTTCTGCATTCGCATTTGTTGATGGATTTTTTCAACCCCTAATCTCATAAGTCTCCTCTCATACATGCTTTTTGATTTACCCTAGTTTGAATTCGACGAAGCACCTCGTCCTCGAATCCCAGGGTGCGACGGGTTCGGCCAGCACCAACACGATGCACAATAAAAGTTCCTGACTCATGCAGACGCCGTGTACGTCGAGCAAACATTGTGTATGCTGGTTGCTGACAATATGCATATCGCTCGTGATAAAGTCGGCAGGCAGCTCTTCCGTTCCCTTGCACTTCGCAGTGTCGGTGTACTCACCAAACGTGTAGCCAGCCATAATTGCAGACAGATAGATACTAATGACTGATTGCACAGTTCACGTGGATGTAATAGGAAGTTAATTTGAAGTTAATTTGCATATTCCTAGTTAAAGTACGCGATTGCTCACGTTGGTTGAGACCATTCATTCACAGGTGGAGTGGGTAGCAGGGTTCGATGGTGAACACTGCGAATGAGCCACATCCACTTCTGTAACTCATCAGGTATGCATTTCCGGACTAATGTTTATAGAACATAAATTGCTTATTACGATCACTTGCATAAGTACTATAAGTTTATAACACTTTGACTGTTACATGCTGTATTGTTGTTGTCCTTATTGGGAAGTCCACAGTAGATCAAATGCTAGCCGTCCACTGGTAGAAACAAAGAAATTAATGGAATAGCTGGTCATCCAACCGTTTTTAATGTCCAAAGACTGCTTCAGTCGTAGATGATAGTCGCTTTTATGGCACAGTAATAGAAATTTAAATTAAAATAAAATTTAAAACAAACATAAGTATAGTTAACAGAACGTTTTCGAAAATTATCTTCTCTCATCCCCATTTCTAAAAATCAACAGGTTTCTTTGCATTAATCATTGCTAAATGTTTATAATCAAAATATTCTATAATAAGAACAAAGAACTGTATTCTAAAATTCATCTTTTGGATTTCCAAAGACTTCCAGTGGATATTAAATGTTTTTTGCTTTAATTTAGTTGAATTTTATTTTTATTTTTACAATTTATTTGGCATTTATATTTGGAGGTATCAAAATAAATAATAAAAAAAATTAATATTTTTAAATTTTATGTGAAGAAACTGTAAAATTCGTAATTTTAACTGTAAATCAATTATTATTGAATAAATGAATATTTATAATAAAAATTAGAAAACAATATTTTTATAATAATAATAATAAATCTATTAGCTTTTGAATAAATGAGTAATTATAATAATTATAAATCCATTACTTATAAATAAAAAATAAAAAGTCAAAGATGTTATATTGGAAGCGTCACTTATTCACGCGATGCCCTGAATTATTTGCACAGAAACAGATGAACCGCGTTCATTTATTCCTGATTACAT
Organism: Rhysida immarginata; assembly: GCA_023313115.1. Lineage (NCBI taxonomy): Eukaryota > Metazoa > Arthropoda > Chilopoda > Scolopendromorpha > Scolopendridae > Rhysida > Rhysida immarginata. The sequence continues at coordinate 451,880 of JAHWFO010002326.1, forward strand.
GAAATAAATTGCAATAGAGTCAAAATGTTGATAGCGAAGCATCAGAGGTAACTCGAGTTAACAGGAGAAGAATGCTTGAGGGGGGGAGGGACATTTACGCGCAGTGAGCGATATACAGATCTTGTAAATTTGAAGAAAATATATTTTTTCCTGACTTGCAAATCATCGGCGCCATTCTTAGTATTCATTCTATCCCATATTAACTGGTCGAAGCTAAGATGAAGGTGCTTAAAACGTTGCATTTCTCCACTATGCGATGCTCATAAGCCTTGTTGCTTCTTTCGCTGAGAAAAAAAGCTGCGTCACTTCCTGTGTATTGAACGGAAGGCATACAAGGTTGCACTGTACATAGCCACCGCAAATTTATTAACTCCACTTATACTGAATTTTATTAAATTTTAATGTCAAAGCACTTGGTTGACTTCTAACTGTATATATTCAAAAAATAATAGTTATTAATTAAAAATACAAAATGAATAAAAAATAAGATATAATAAACAAAAATAATTAAAAAACAGAAAAAAACGATCATGTCTCTACTCTCTTGATGTCTCTTCTGTCTATACTAACATTCCTCATGATGATGGTATTGAAGCTGTTCGCAACAGTCTCAAGGCTAACAAACCTTTCCAAGTTCCTTCTACTGACACCATCTGCCTTCTCCTTCACACAATCCTAACCTCCAGTTTCTTCACTTTTAACAATGAGTATAATATCCAGTCCAGTGGCACTGCTATGACCTCCAAATGGCTCCTAACTATGCCAACATTTTTATGGGGGAGGTGGAAACCAAATTGCTTTCCACGTCTCCCTTGAAGCTGTTGGTGTGGCTGCGGTTTATTGACGATGTTTTCCTGATCTGGCCACATAAAGAAGACTCACTCCTATCTTTTATCACCCATTCTAACTCCATCCACCCCTCTATCAAGTTTTCTCACAATTATTCTATCACAACTGTTTCTTTTTTGGATGTCTCTGTCTCTATCACTAACAACAAATTATCTACTAATCTCTATAAGAAACCCATTGACAGGCACCAGTACTTACACTATGATAGTTGCCATCCACCCCATTGCAAGGATAACATCCCTTTAGGTCAGTTAACTCGCATCCATAGAATATGCACTAATCAGTCTGACAAGGACTTCCATGCTAACACCCTTACCCACTCCCTTAAAACAAGAGGCTACCCCAAATCTGTCATACGTGCTTCTATCTATACACATCGTAATTCCTGTTCTAACAACAATCTTAAAACTTCTCCAGCCTTGGCAACACCTACGTTAGTTCTTCCTTATCATCCAATCCTCAATAGTATTAAAATATCCTAAGGAAACATCAACATATAATTGACAACTCTCCTCTTCTCCATTCCATTCTAAGTTTCTTTTAAACATACATCTAATTTTAAAGATATTCTGGTCCATGCTGCTATTACTAAACCACGCACTTCCACTAAGGGAAGGGATGTTCTCCTTGCAATGAAAAGCGTTGTGGCGTTTGCCATTTTCTTAACCCTGCTACCAAACGTCATAGTAATGTTGATCTTGCTTAGAGGAATCTCCATACCGAATTTCCCTCCTTTATATGCATAAATACGAGTAGACCTTTTGGTCCCCTCTAATTTCCGCCCCCGAAACTCCGACCCCAGTGGGCCAATCACAACCAAACTAAATTGTGAAGGTGCATTCACCCATAGTAAGCTACATTCCAAATTTCAACCTTCTACCTCAAAAAATGCGGAAATTATGAAGGGGACGGACAGACAGACAGACGCACATTGTGAAAACAATAAGTAGCTCCATTCTTCCGCTACTTAATAAAAAGTGTGAAACAATTAGGCTCTCATATATACACACCGAGATATATTAAAAAATTAGTAGAAAAAATGGAAAATAATAAATATCCAAAAAATATTTTTAATCAAGTAAAATTTAGAAATTACCAGAATAGCAAAATGTATTATGACGAGATGTGAAAATAGTATATTTTTTCGCCAAAGGAGGGAGCAGCGACGTATATGTTTTCTTAGCACGCCGTAATCATTAATTTGTGGCACTATATAGGGAGCCAACGAAGTAGAGTTTCCCTATCTAGTACTTTAAGTTTTCCATCCACCAATCAGAGAGCGGATTAAGTTCTTCGTCTAGTTGTATTTCAACAAGTTATACTTCGTCCAACAAGAGAAAAACAGGGTGTGTTTCCGGTCTGATATCGATTACTCACTCATCCGCAATGCTTTGTGGGATCTCTCCTTCAGCGGCTGCACAAGTCAACTTGTAATGGCGACGCCCGTGCAACAACTCTTCAGCCAAACAAGGAAAAACAGCCAGGCTAGGGAGATTTGTGTGGAACGTATTTTGATACTTTAAAGGAAAATAGTGTTTTAAAAGCTCATCTGCTTTGATAGAAGAAACTTCCAAGGCAACGCAAGTTTCTTTTTCTTGCGTTCGAACAATTGTTCAAGAAGGAAACGAAGCGTCTTCATGCGAAGCTACCACCCCCCTCTCCTCGCTTTTCGACTCCTGGAAAGAAAAGGCCCAGGGAATCTCGAACAACGATATATATATAAAATTGAGTTAAAAGATAATTTTATGAAGTGTACAATATTTTTAATTATAATTAAAGCAAAGCAACTGAATAATATTAAAGCTTCTGCTGTAATATTATAAAGCGCTTCTTCAATGAGACATGAGACAGAAGTGATTAAGCGCATGAGGCCCCCTTTCTCTGATTGGCTAAATCTGAAACTTCCTGTGACACACCCTGTTTTTCTCTTGTTGGATGAACTATAATGTATATGCTGAAATGCAATGGAGACTGATGGGCAGCATCGGTGATTGACTTGCTCGCTGTGCATTATGGGTCTCGCACCTGATTGGTGGCGTTTTTCAAAAATCTCCTGAAATTCCAACACAATTGGAATTTCAGAAAACGCCTGGGCGACGCCTGAAAAAATGCTGAGCGTTCTAAACGGTGAATGTGAATTGACCACGTTTTTTGAGACGAGCGAGAAACTCCTCCTATTCCAAAATGCCGGCGATAAACGGCAGATGTGAACCGGCCTTTAGTCGTGCTCCTTGAAATTCTCGAAAAATTCTGGTGGAATATCCCATCCAACCCACGAGATTTGAGGCGCATTCACCATGCACGATCTATTTACTCCATACACCCTATTTACTTCTTGGAGTGTGCTCCAAGCGTTCGTCATGCAAACATAGAGTACTCCATCGTATTCGTCATAGTTGGAATGCACTCTATATGCTCCTTTCGATCATTTAGAGCGAGCTCTAAACGACCCAGGTCGTCAATAGGTGGAGATAGCAGTTTTTTATGGACACAAGAAATACGTTTCTTCTTTGATCGGACAATGGGCCTTTTTCAAACGAGAAAGCGCGAGATTATTGCCGCGCTCATGTTTGATCGAAAACGAGTCTGACTAGTCAACCGCAGCTTGCTGCGAAGGAATGAATGCTTATTCAGTCCCTTTTTTAAATGCACTACCACAGATATCATTGAAGGATGTAATAGAAATTGTTAGATCCAAGGCTTAAGGAACCGAGAGAAATCTGGAAACTGTTGATCAAATCAAACCGTTCATTGTTTTCAGGATGCAAATTACAATTTTCAGGATATATATAAAAATTTTAAGTTCCTTCTTCAATGATGATCATTACTTCAAATTCATTTGGCAAATGAGGTTTATTTTGTCGTCGTTGTTGTTGTGTTGTTGAATAACCCGCAATAGACTACGTTCTTTTCAACTCATTATTATTCCTTTCCCGAGTCCAAAATGCGCCGTTTTAATTCTTCATTTTTTTCCGAAAGCTTTTTGATTGTACCGACCTGGTTTCATGTGGTGTACGTTTTTATATGTCTGCTTGTGAAATTTGTAATTCTTCTATGTCCTTTTGTGTTTCATTTATCCAAGTATTGGCTATTTTCAATTTTGACATATATTTGAAATTTTTTCCTGTGAGCCTATTGGGGTTTATTCTTTCAAGATTTTCATAAAAAACTATTCTCCTTTTCCTAACGGTACAGTATCGGTATTTTTTTCAATATGTGTATATATTTCATTATTGCGACGTACTTTAAATATCGACCCCAACATTTTTCTTAATATTTTTCTTTCAGCTACTTTCAGTTCTTGAGTTAACATTTTTTTGATCAGGGTCAGACACTTAGCTGTATAAAGTGCTTCTGGGCGTATTACTGTTGTTTAGTGCCAAAGTTTAGCGTTGAATGATATTGACTTCTTATAGATATCTCTGGTGAGAAAATAGGCCGATTTCATCTTACTGACTCTTGCTTTAAAAGCTTTTTTCTCTGATCCGTTTTGTTAAATTCTCTTAAATACTTGAACTTTTATTTATCCTGTCAAATTGTCATATTGGGTAGTCTTGACGTTCGTCATAAACTTGGTTTTTGGAAGGAGATTCTTAAACTATCTCTTTTAACTTTTTGTCATATGTGTTATTATTTTTATTGCATGGATTGCAATAAACAATCATTGCCAGTGCGTTTACATTTATATTGTTACTTACACACTGATATGCAATATGTAAAATGTTATTAAGATCCATTAATTAATTGATTGATTAATTGATCTTGCCATATTGATATAAAAATATAACAAATAATAAAAACAAAAAATGAAAATAAAAAAGTAATAAAAAAATAACATCCCAATATAATTTTAATTGCTTTCAATTAATAAAATTTATTATACAAAAAGTATATGTTAAATTCATGAATTATATTCAATATAATTTATATCAAATTTTAATATTAATTAACGAAATAAATAAATAAATAAATAAATAAATAAATAAATAAAAGCAATGATAGTATAGTGATTTTTGAAGTGATTTTCTTTAGTCATTCGTTTTGGTCTATTTCGCAACACAAATTTATTTGGAATAGCCTCCTTCCTAACTAATCTTAATCCATCAAGTGAATCCGTGAAATATCCTGAGGTAAAATCCAGTGATTAAACAGTTACGGCTTTATTAATCTATAAATTAGCACATACAGTGCTTTCCCTTGTGTGAACTTCACCCGTCAGCCTCGTTTTCAATCTGCCAAGGACGCCGCCATTTCTCAAGTCTCGTAAACGTGAAAAAGGCCCATTGTGAGATTTTCGGTGGACAAGGAGATCGCTAACAAACTAGAAATAAATAATGTGCATAGTTTTATGAACAAATGGTAAATGTAATAATGTTTATTTGGCATACACTCGCAGTACTTAAAAGCGTGCATGCAGTCCTTTGTTATTCTTATAATAAACATTATGGGAATAACAAAGAATTTTCAAGTATACTTTGACACATAATCTTCTTCGCTTTGCATTTTTTTGCCCATAGAAAATTACTAATGCAAGATGTTCATCCTCGCTGCTGTCTTCATTTTTCATTGATGCTTTAACGACGGATTCAGCCAGTAAAATTGATGAAATGATAAACCGGTCAGCCATCATGAAATTGTTTCTCTCTACACTCTGCTCGTTCATCATCGATACACAAACGCATCAGAAAAAAAGAGCTCTAAGAAATGAGCTTGCCCTTGTGACGACATTAGGAGTAAAAAGATCGTGCATGATAAATGCGCCTATGATCAACATGTATGGGTGTTCCTGATTCATGACAAGGAATAAATAGGCAAATGAAGTAAGAATGTCTTTCAAGGATATCTGTGAACCCATACAATGCCAAGAAAACATACCCGAGACCATAAAGCCTGGCTTCCATTTGGCGTCGGATGGGCGTATGTTAGGCGTCTGCGTCTTTTTTGGGAATTTTTGAAAAACGCACTCGTTTTCCAATTAGCGTCTGTTAAGCGTCTGCTTCTGTTCCGCCAGTCACGCGTCTTTTCAAGATGTGGCATGGATAGATTTTTATACTTCGTCCAACAAAAGAAAAACAGGGTGTGTTTCCGGTCTGATATCGACTACTCACTCATCCGCAATGCTTTGTGGGATCTCTCCTTCAGCGGCTGCACAAGTCAATTTGTAATGGCGACGCCCATGCAACAACTCTTCAGCCAAACAAGGAAAAACTATTCCCAGCCAGGCTAGGGAGATTTGTGTGGAACGTATTTTGCTACTTTAAAGGAAAATAGTGTTTTAAAAGCTCATCTGCTTTGATAGAAGAAACTTCCAAGGCAACGCAAGTTTCTTTTTCTTGCGTTCGAACAATTGTTCAAAAGGAAACGAAGCGTCTTCATGCGAAGCTACCACCCCCCTCTCCTCGCTTTTCGACTCCTGGAAAGAAAAGGCCCAGGGAATCTCGATATATATAAAATTGAGTTAAAAGATAATTTTATGAAGGGTACAACATTTTTAATTATAATTAAAGCAAAGCAACTGAATAATATTAAAGTTTCTGCTGTAATATTATAAAGCGCTTCTTCAATGAGACATGAGACAGAAGTGATTAAGCGCATGAGGCCCCCTTTCTCTGATTGGCTAATCTGAAACTTCCTGTGACACACCCTGTTTTTCTCTTGTTGGATGAACTATAGGCGTCTTTTTCAGGCGTCTTTTTGATCTAGCCAATCAGGTGCAATCTATTTCGCTATGGATTCTGGGTAGTTGTCTTCGCCGATTCAGATGGAGAATCATGGCTACCGTAGCTGCTGTTCGCCGACACGGGTTCTCGTGACTTTTCCCTCGTGAATTTATTAATAAACAGGTCTTAAAAATTTGGTGAATCATTAATTTATTAAGTAAAAATGATATAATAATGAATTCAAAGCGTGAACGTGATCGGAGTGGTTGATATCCTCTTTTTCCATCACTTTGAGAGAGCGACAATTGTTTGCAGTGACTCGACCAATCATATCAGACCAGATTCAGGATAATGGTTGAAAATCGCTAAATGGAAAACGAACGTGTTTGCGTGCTAATCACGACGTTTCTGCAGGCGACACTTGCAAGAGGCTCAAAAGTCGCCGCACATTACGAGACGCCAAAGAGTCACTAAATGTTAACCAGGCTTAATATTGCTATCATCAGCTTGTATTTTTCCAACAATGGTTGCTGTGTGATTCTCTTCGGAGGTTTCCTACTGAATATAAGGTTTCCAAGCAAATGCAACTTATTGAAGAAGGCAACCCTTTGCCAATCACCAGAGATTCAGTTTCTTTACTGCAAAGTGAATTGTAGCCGTTTATGTATCTTGGTAATGTGCAGTGGTCATCCATGTATTTTTGGAGTGCCATACACAAAGGGGTTCAATGTACTGTCCTTGGCAACACAGGTCTCTCAACTGATTGGTTCATTTGGATGGTAAGTTTCTTATTGTTACATGTCAGGTGGTCTGTATCAAACACTTCCTAAAAAGACGGATATATATGAGAGAAGGACGAGACCCTGGAATACAATAAATAATAGTTATAAATTAGAAAAAAAAATTATAATTAATAAATGATAAATGAAATCAAAATCAAAATAAAAACCTGACGTTCCTTTATCAAAGCAAAAAGGATAATTCTCTAAAAGCAAAGAGAATATTAGAGAATTTCCTGAAGTTATGAAAGAAGTACTTAAGGACGACTTTATATATAGTTAGCATAGGGAGCAGTAAGACGGTAATGGCTGAAATACTAGAAGAGAACAAATGGGAGGCCCGAAAATGAACTCGAAGACGTACTGGGTTAGGACATGAAAGGACAAACAAGAGGTGATAAGAGGGCGGGGAGAGAAATGCAATAGGATAACACATACAGAAAAAAATGATAGAAACTATAAAAAAGGATTAGGAGTGGTAGAGGTCCCGGTGTAAGTGTTCTGGATATGAGTTCCGCATATAACAGCTCTGGGATAAAGGTCACTGCCCAAAGGGGATACCACACACAAATCCTACTGATTCCAAAGAGTACAGGGACGAACATAAAATGAATATAGACGAAGAAAATTATACAAGAACTTTAAAAAGAGGAACATAGAAATAATTATGAAAAACATTAAAAATGAAATGAACATAGAAGATAATTATGAAAATACATTAAAAAAAAGAGGAAATAACTGATAAAAGCTATCGCCTGAAGTCCCAAAAGAGCCTGCGACAAATGAGGGAATAGCTGAAGTTGGAGAGGAATATGGAATAGGTAATGAAGAAATGGTGCCCTTGCTAAGGTTAATGCCATTAAGGGTTAAAGAATTAAATTTCCAATTAAGAAAAGACTTGAATTGCTTTATTTCTTTTTTGTTATGGAAGCCATTGCGAAGAATATAAAGGCTGACGTCCTGTAAAGAGTGGCCAGAGGAATTAAATTGTTTAGCGAGGGGGTGTCAGCATTGCTAAAGCATGTCGAACATATGTCTGGCGAATCTGGTATGTATGGTAGTACCCGTTTCTCTGACATACCTCTTTTGGTTTACTTTGCAATGTAACAGATATATTAGGTTCTAAGAAGTGTAAGTCGGGTTTTGGTTAATCTTGAGAGTAAAGGATAACATCCCTTTAGGTCAGTTAACTCGCATCCATAGCATATGCACTAACCAATCTGACAAAAACTCCATGCTAAAGCCCTTACCCCAAATCAGTCATATGCGCTTTTATCTATAAACATCGTAATTCCCATTCTAACAACAATCCCAAACCTTCTCCAGCCATGGCAACATCTACGCTAGTTCTTCCCTATCATCCAACCCTCAGTGGTATTAAAAATGTCCTAAGGAAACATCAATATATTATTGACAACTCTCCTCTTCTCCATTCCATTCTACGAGAACCACCAAAATTTTCATTTAAACGACCATCTAATTTTAAAGGTATTCTGGTCCATCTGCTATCACTAAACACGCGCTTCTACTAAGGGCTGTTCTGCTTACAATGAAAAACGTTGTTGCATTTGCCATTTTATTAACCCTGCCACCTCCATTTCCAGCCGTGCTTTCTCTTTAAGCCCCGTTTCCACGAACCGAGTTTTTCTCGGTTCGGTTCGCGGAACTAGATCCGTAATCCCGTGGAACCGAGACTCGTTTCATCAACCGCGTTTGAAACTCGTTTGAAACTAGCTTCGTTCAAACGAGTTTTGAGAACTCGTTTCATCGACGAAACCAGCTTCGCATCGCAGGCTCGCATTTAATTTTCAAAATGGCGGAAAGTAGAAAGCGAAAGAGCGCGGTGGAATGGGGAGAGCAGGATACGATTGCGTTAATAATTTTATGGGGGGAGAAAATTGAAGATCTGCGACGTGCAAAACGTAAAAAAACTGTTTTCGATCTTTAGAGCGGATGAATTGTTTTAACATTGATTTGAATGGGGAATGTTGCCTCATGTCAGATCGCCGAATTAGCGAAGAAACATCTATAAATAAATCCGGCGATCAAATACGAAAAGGGAAAATAGAAGGAAAAGGTAGCGAAAGAAGAATGCATAGGAGAAGTAGGAAAAAGAGCTGTCCGCCCCCTAGAAATGACAATGGAAGTACCAAAGAGGTGAAGAGAGAGAAATTGGAGCATTGTTGTGAGAAAAAAATTACGAGAGGACAGGTGATTGGAAGAAAAGGGGAGGTAGGAAGAAAAAGAGAGAGAGGTTTGGATTCTGAAGCGGAACAATACTGAGCCACCAATGTGACGATTTCGGTCTGATCCATAGCTTGTATTTCTTTCTTTGATTTTGTGTAGCTAATAAAGAAAGCAATTGACTCAGCAGCGATTGATTTTGCAATTGTCGACAAATAATTGATATATTATGATGCTGCAAATAAAGCATCAATGTTCTGCATTGGTTTATCTGTTCATTGATATGCAGTAAATGCTTTAGCCGCATTAGTATAGTCACTAAAATAAATCTGCGTCTTTGTTGGGCATCCATATTTGTTGACAATCCCAAAATGCAATGCGTACTGCAGTACGAATAATCCCACAATGCAATGGGTCAAACGAGTTAGAAGTTCGGTTCGTGGAACAAGAGGGGAAGCCTAAAACTAGATCCGCGAAACTAGTTTGACGAATCGAGTTTCCCGAAACGAGAATTCTCAGTCCTCAAGATTACCCTCAAGATTAACCAGAACCTGACCTGCACTTATCACTTTTTTTTTCCAAGATGGCGGCCCGACTAGACATACATCTATGAGCTCTCCATAAACTTAGTTAAATGGAGAGCAATTATAGGTCCTAACTAATTAATAACTTGCTGATATTCCAGTTCAAAGAAATGAGTCTGCCTCTTCAACTATATAAAGAATTCAACAGGATAAGTTTTTGAATTATTACTCTTCTGCTGTTTTCTACGTTCGTTGGACTCTACCATTTTCAATCAAGGTGATATTTTTTTCGTCTCAGTCAGTCTTTTATACCGATATTGATTACATGTATTTAGAAATTTCTTCTGAATCTTTACAAATTTGTCACAATGCCTCGTGATAATGCCAAAAAACATACTACCTCTAAACTCACTTCACAACGGTCTTCTTCCACGGACTCACCATCAAAGCTTTCACCGAGGAGTCCATTAGACATCGATTGAAAAATTAATAGTTGATTTTTTTAACAACTCTGACTCAGTCGATGCAATCATTCCCATTATTATTCTCATTATTATATCTTAATTATCTTAGTTTTTAATTTTTAATTATTTTTGATTCAACACAATGTTCTGAGTTTTTTTATTAACAATGTCACATGTATTTAGCAATGATTTTTCCTTTCCGATCTCCCTAGTGTGTATTAATTCCCAAATTAATGATAAATGTGAGAACCAGCCCAATAAGTATTTCTCTATTTTTTTTACTTAAATATTCACAGCCTCAATACCAACTTAGCCTGTACATTGGCTAATCTTAAGACTCTTATGTTGCAACCTAAAATCCTTTACCGAGAGCTGGATCTACGACCACAGCGATATTTCCGATATCCCTGGCTATCAGACCGCCTCAGTCGGCCGTAGCAATAAGCGGGGCGGAGGTAACTGTGTCTACCTCTTGCGTTCGCTTTTCTTTCTCACTTTTCCTGATTATACCTTGGTTACACCTGACTATGAGGCCTTAACCCTTTTAATTAATAAGAATGTAATCATTATGTCGATTTATCGCCCTCCATATGAAAATTTACCAGCTTTTTATACGTTTTTTAACTTCTGCACTATTTGATTTTCAAGTTTCAGGGAAAATAGTTGTTTTAGTGGGTTACTTCAACATTGATTTTAATAAGCCTTCCACCTCCCTAAATCTTCTTTTGGATGTAGTTCTTCGTTCTGGACTCTTACCTACTACTTTCTCTTTTTCACACTATTCTCTCCATTATAATTCTTATTCTGTCATAGATTCTTGCTTTTCTAATTCCAATTCTATCCTTGTTAGTGATTTTATGAATTGGGCGATTACCGATCATTTTCCAATGCTTACCATTCTCAATGTGTCTTTTTCTAATACCACTCGTAATAACTGTTCTTCAAGAATATTTACTCCTTATAGAATTGCAATTTTACATTCTTACTTTTTCTTAACAGATTGGAACTCTATCTTATCTAGCTCAACTGATACTAATTCATTATTTGCATCATTCCTTTCGCATTTCCAACTCTGTTATGATCGGTATTTTTCTTTTAAATCTCGCTCCAATGTTTCTTCTAAAACTAATGTTCATAAGCCTTGGATAACCCCAGCCATATTATTACTTATTGAAAAGAAAAATACCTTATATAGAAAATTTCGAAGAAGCCCTTCTCCTAATACGCTTAACAAATTTAAACGTTGTTCTAACCATGTAAAATTTATAATTAATAAATCTTAATCTTAAGACAGTCTTATTTTGAATCTCTGTTTTTATGCCTGCAATCTAGTAAAGAGAAATGGGGTGTGCTAACAGATTTATCGCATGGACCCAGATTACCTCATTCTCCTTAACCACAACTTAATAAGATCACTTCTTCCTCTTTATCCGACTTTCTTAATGTTCTTTTGCCCCCTTCTTCTTCTTCTAATATTCCATCGCTATCCAATCTTAGCTATTCTTATCAAGGTCCAACTCTTCTTATAGCTTTTACGTTACCCAACTCGAGAAGAGGTTTCTGACGTTATTGGCGACTTAAAATCTTCTCCCGATCCTGATCCTCTTGGATTTCGTTCTGATATTATTATTGGCCTTAAACATCTCATTGCTTATCCCCTGGCTACTATTTTTAATTCCTCCATTAGTACTGGTGTTTATCCCCAGGCATTGAAATTATGCAGAGTGGTCCCTGAAAGGTGACTCCAGTCAATATCAAAACTATCGTCCCATCGCTGCTTTGCCAATATTTGCTAAAATATTTGAAAATTTATTCTATATTAGGTTTTCTCATTTTACATATGACCATAATTTCCTTAATTCATGTCAGCATGGGTTCACTGCAAATCGGAATATTGAAACTGCTTGCTATTATCTACTTGAATTCCTTTCATCCGAGATGGCAATGAATAAATATGTTACTTCAATTTTTTTGATTTTACTAAAGCCTTTGATACAGTCCCTATTCACCTGTTACTGTACAAACTTAATACCTTCTATGGAATTCGTATTTGCCACTTTCCTGGCTCAGTGATCTACTAACTAATCGTAGTTATTATCTTATCCATCTCGGAAAAAACTCGTTTACATTTATCAGGAATTACGGGGCCCCGCAGGGGTCAATTCTTTCACCCCTGCTATTCAACTTATTTGTGAATGATCTATCAGCCATTTTTAAGTCTGTGACATATTGTAATAATTTTCCAAACTTGTGTTATTTTTCTAATTGTTAAAACAGGCGGCATGGAAGACTGACTTCGCGTATTTATTTAGCAACTAAAAGTATGTTATTCAGTTTTGTAAAGCATATTATTGTCAATGATATTTATTCTGTAAAATTTATTTTAGAGGAATTTTACTTTAGTCAGTCGGTGTTTTAGGCCTCGTTCCTGGCCCTTTGTCTTTGTTAGTTTTGGCAGGAAAAATTTTGTTGATAAGAAGGAAAAGGGGGGAGATGATTAGTCATAGGGATTAGGGAACCGGGCGTGGCACAGTGGGCGAAAATGACAATCTAGCCGGAAAAAAATATTTTTCGTGTAATTCTCGTTGAACACAGGATGTGTATTATTAATATGCATATTACATACATATACCTACTCTCTAAGTAACACTATACATCATTATGCGTATGTATAGGGTGATGCAAATATCATTCACATACTAATACCGCATTTCCTTTCTAATATCAAAACATTCCCCGACACATGCAACCTGTGTAACATGCTAAAAGATAGGAAAATGAATTTTTCCCCTTTGATTAAATTTTTACTACGATTTATGGTATATTATCATTGTTACCGTTTAAAATTTACGTCAACAAAGGAAAGACATTAATAATCTTGTTACGTCGTTTTTGGTAAACAGCTTTGTTGGGAGCGCGAGTGGAAGGAATCGGGGAGAAGACGAGGCGAATTTCACAAAGTTAGTCGCAGAGTTTAGTTTCTCCTGAAGATGACGGGATCCAGACCCAAAGAGAGAGGGAGGCGATCCACAATGGAGAAAGGATTGATGACTAACACGGGAAGTTCGTTTTTGATAGGATTTATTGGAAAATAGTCGTCAGATTGATGAAAACATTATCTTTTGGAAGAAAATGGCGACCGTGAATGCGAAGTCCGAAACCGCATGTTATGAAGATTCATCTGGTAATGGTTGACAATTTTGGGCCAATTTTATAAAAATAAGAATGTTTTTTCTGTCTTGGCTTTCCCTTTTTTTCTTTTCTGCTGACAGATCTTTGGATCCACTACTTGGTACAATTCCGGTGCGAAAATTTAATCCCTAATTATGCAGAATGAAGATTATCCGTAAAAAATATGTGCGAAGAAGGTATTTTTCGTCGTGGTTAGCGACGGGTCCTTATTAATAATACTAACCTTTCCCCGTGGAGAAAAAACCGTCCCTTCCCCCCTTTTTACCTACCTTCCTCCCCCCGTCGTCCATCTTCTGCCCACCGAAGACATCTAACGTTTCCCACCTTCAGCCATCGACAGGAATCACGGAGAAGTGAAGAGCAGCTGTCCTTTACCAATCCGAATTAACTCTCACGGATGGGAAGTCAGACTTTAGCTTTGTTTGAACTTCAGCTTAACGCTAAATTGGGATTAATAATAATAATTTGGAGTTGACCAAAACATATGATAAGGTATCGCAAGAAAAGAAGAAGAACTCAAATTAATTGTGAGCGGGAAAGAAGGGTTGTTTATCTGAATCGTTTTTAGCCAGAAAAATCAATTTTCCTATTGTTTAAAAAAAAAACAAACCATTACTAAAAAATATTTTTCTATCTTTTTATTTATTTTCGGAGGGTATGCGACGGAAATTATCTTAATTTCTCTCATGATTTCATAAGAGTAAACTATTAATTTTGAGGAGCTTCGTCCCTGTTTTGTTTAAAGAATTATCCAGAAATATGAAATGATGTAATGAGATTGAATCTTAATTAGAAGTTTACCATTAAGAAGAAAACTTAACCTAATTGTAATTAAAAAATATATTAATGAGAGAATAATAAATAGTCCAGTCTTATCCGACTTTTGACTCTGCGTTTTCTTTTCAAAATAAGATTATTCATTTTACCTGTTCGCAATTAATAAGAATAGGACCATTTTTACAAAAGGGTGGTAGTTCTTTAACCCCTCCTGGCTGTTAACAAACGTTACACTGTAATACGTAGAAAACGATAATTTTAAAATGATTCTTAATTCAGTAACTGACATAATCAATGATCAATAATTCAAACTATACTAGATGTAGTAATAAAGAGAACTTACATTTAACGTTTGAACTGTTTTACCGATAGTCACAAGAATGTCTTCAGAACAATTCTCCAAACCTAGTTTACTGATGACAAACGATGGTAGCAAGAGTTTTGATCTGTTCTATCCAGGAGCACGTCAGTGTTCTCCATGAGTAATTTGGAATGTCATTTTCTTTGTAAGATAAAGTAACATCGGTTACTAATAGAGATATTTTCCATGGAAAAAAAAGTCTAAAATTAAAAGTATGCAAAATGATTTTTTTCCGGCTAGATTGTCATTTTCACCCACTGTGCGTGGGAGCGAGCGCATGAAACACCGATTGGCTAAGTTATTATTTTTATTTTTCTGCAGGACTTTTGTGGAAGAGAAAAGGGGTTAAAAAAATTTAAGAAACAATGGAGATATAGCTCAGACAAGGACAAGACGTGTGGACTGATATTTGCATTTGAGTGACCATGTGACCACGTAGCACGAGGTAGCGTAGTAGCGTTCGGCTCCGCGTCGGGTAGCCGAGCCACGGCTCGACTCGGCGTGGATGCCTGACCGGTACGATGTCATTCAGAAAGCGTACGACGGCTACGTGTAAAAGACCACAGCAACCACGAGGCAATGGAGCCTGAGAGACATCAGCGACGGCGGAGATGGCAACAGCGCCTTTTCCGAGGTGGCAAGTGGAAACTACCTGCTGTTGGACGACAAGAAGGGAATCGGCGGGAGGCCGTGCTGGTGGGGTGATTCGTTTGCATGTCGTGGGGTACTAAGCGGCTTAGCGAATTGGTAGCCACGCGAGCCGAGCAAGGTGAAGCGGACAACGACGGCAGCGGTGGGGAACACGAGTCCCTTGGAGCCTGGTGTGTGTCGATGGCCTAGCGAGGTGTGGAACGGAACTCTGGTATGATTACAGTATGTGAAAAAATTATTCAGAACTACAGTATATGTGTTGGACAAAAAACTTTTAATTTCAACGAAGTAGATTGATGTTATGCATAACTGGGTAACAATCTTAGGGGTTAGGGATTTTAATTTCTTTCTTATGTTATTCTGTGATTTCTTAAGATGTAACAAATGAATGTAGTTTGATTATACTAGTTACGGATTTATTATGCCATTCATAGTTTCTTTTCTTTACTTATTATGCATTATGTATGCATTATTTCATCTAATTAATTTACGTTATTGACAAATAAAACAGTTCTTTAAAGTTTAGACAATCTTCCATGCTTCCAGTTAATCAATTCTTCATAACGGGTTTTAGTTAGGTTGTTTCGAGATTTAATTCTATTTAAGACGGGGAGGTAGCTTATTAATTAGTAGGTTAAGGGTTTTGTTTTGTTAATTTGTGGCCACAAGGTAGGTTATCTTTATTATGTTATAATTAAATAATATGCCACTATACGATCAGTTAAGGTTTAGCGTTGGTTTTGAGAATAAGTAATGACATACATAGCGTTGTGTGCGACATGGCAGTGGCACTTCTTTAGCCATGCACTTGGGTACGGAAAATGACACCACCCAATTAAAAGGCTAATTAGGTGCCAAGGAAACACGCATTCCCTGCATTGTCACAAGTATTTAAAACCTATTTTATATGCAGAAGATATTTCTTTGTTGTTATCCCATACTAATATTTCTTCTTTGCTCTCAGCCCTTAACTGAGTGCTCGAGAAGCTAAGACAATGGTGTAACGAAAATTTTTTAGTTGTTAATATTGATAAAACAAAAGTAATGTTTTTTCACCAGTGGAATAAACGAATATACCTCTGTCGCCACCAATATATTTTGTACACTCTACTATCTCTACTACTACAAGTTTCACATATCTGGGTCTCACCCTGTCACCAGATCTGTCTTGGGATGCCCATATCGATAACTTGATCTTCTTCAGTATCTAATTACTTTTTTTCTTTACGTATTCTTACAATCCACCAAATCCATTTTTTATCTTTATGTTCGTTTATTTATAAAACCTCCAATTTGATTTACAGTTATCGACCCCAATTACGATTCGGTGTAACTTAAATAGCCATAATTATGACACTCGCTTAGCAAATGAGATACGACTTCCAGTTTCTTTGTTTAATTACCGAATCCATTGTGTCTCACACGTCAGTATAAAATGCTGGGCCTCTTTGCCTTTGGAAATTCGTGCACTTGCCCCTTATTCTAATTTCCGGAGAATATTAAGCAATTATTATTTTCAGCATATTACATTCAATATGAAGATTTTCTATTAGGATTTCTTTTTTGTTAATATTTAGGTATATTTAATTTGCTATCTTCTTAGATTTTTAAGCTTATTGTGTACATGTGCCTATGTAATTGGTTGTTACTTTAATGTTTAGGTTTTTATTACATATTACTTATTTATTTCTAAATTTCAGTTAATTTATAGCATTATTTTGAGAGTTAAGCTTACTCAACTGACCTTTTAATTATATCTGGTCGTACCAGCATTATGATTTTTCTAATCTTTGTATGTTTAATTAATTATTTTAGTTAACTAACCCTTTGTTTATTTTGTTACACCATTGTATTGTGCCCATCTAGCCAAACTCGTCGGTTTCTACCATACTGGCCTCGTTGGGCACTACCGTAATTTTTTTGTACCTTTTTTCTAACCCATAAATAAATAAATAAATAAATAAATAAATAAATAAATAAATAAATATGTGTTACATTGCAAAGTATGCCAGATGCAGTATGTCGGAGAAACGGGTAATACCATACGTACCAGATTCGCCAGACATAAGTTTGACATCCTCAGCAAAGCTGACATCCTTGTCACCAAACACTTTAATTTCCCTGGCCACTCTTTAAAGGACCTTAGGCTATCCTTAGGACCATTCTTCATTATCTTTCCCATATTCCTCTCCAACTTCAGCTATTCCATAATTTGTTGCAGGCTCTTTTGGGACTTCAGGCGATAGCTTTTATCAGTTATTTCCTCTTGTCGATTGTCTCCTTTCATGACTTAAATATAATTCTCTAATATTCTCTTTGCTTTTAGAGAATTATCCTTTTTGTACAATAATTTATAAGTATTGTTTAACACTTCCTAAATGGAAATCCTGTACAATGAAAATTCATGTGTTGTTACATCATCATAAAAAGTCATTGTTAATCGAGTTTCTACCAATGATCATTTAACAATATACAGGCGTTCGGATTTTCATTTACAGGCTTTCTTTCTAGGCGTTGTTGAGTGTGTACACATCTTTGTAGTCAACTTTCACCTCTCATATCAATAGTGCATAGTGCACCACAGTTTTAGTGCCGTTTATTCTTGTTAGAGCCATTTCACCAATCACTGAACATTTTAATCACACCAGCACACAACAATTCACAAACCAGGTACATCCGAAATCCCCCCCCCCCCCCCCCCCCACACACATTCCTTTGCTCGAAAGCCACTGAACATCCACTTTTGCTGCTCCTTTTTACCCAAGACCGAAATTATTGATACATGTGCAGAATACAGACATCGTGCGTTTTTATACCCACCATATAAGATCATGCCACATGATTATTTTTAATTATTGGCTGCACGCGGCTGATTTCAAAGTAGGTGATCATATTAATTTGGCTTGACTTATATTTGATACAGCATATTTTGTAAAATGTTTACATAATTGTAACTTTTAAATTTATTTTGTAAGCATTTGTTATGCAACATTTATGAAACATTTTTTGATATATAGTAATAAATGATATTTATTAATATCAACAGCTAGAACAGTATTGGGCCTATGAATTATGTCATGGAAAATATATAAAGCAGTATCATGAAGAAAAGGATGTTTCTAATGCGAAGGTAATAAAAGATAAACTCAAATATTATCTTTTTAACATTTTTAAATTTTAAATATATTTATTTAATATTCCAGAAACTTATAAGACAAGAGTATATATTAGGACAGTTTGATCTCGCCCAATATTCAAAACAAGGTTTAATTTTTCCCATTCTATTATTTGATTTCATAAGAAAATTACACTTTATTTCTAAATTTATTTTTTTATTTATAACAGTTGAAAAACTTAAAGAAGAAAATGCAAGTGGAAAGCATAAAAAGGTAGTTAATATAATATAACGTTAGGTAATTATAATTAAGGAAAAAAAATAATCTGTAGAGATAAATTAATATTTGTGATTTAATTTTTTCTTATCTTCATAATTGCTTTTTATCCAGTTATTCAATCCCTTTATATAGGATGTAACAAAGAGGTTACAGCCAGACTATTGTTTATTTTATTTATTTATTTATTTATTTATTTATCTATTTAATATGATTAGGTAATACAACGACGCCCAACTAGGTCCGCTATGGTCAAGGACCGACGAGTTAGGACCTAGTGGGCCCCTATAATTCAAACTATAATAATGAAGACTATATACACTGAGTTAGCAAAACTCATGGGATAGCAAGCACATTGATTGATGGGCATGGCTCACGAATTCACAGGGATAACGGATTCTGGGAATGGACCATTAGACGTTGTGGGAAGAGCTTGGATAAGTGATTAATCAGAAATGGCACGTCGTCGCGAGTTGACGTCTTTTGAACGGGGTATGATAGTAGGTGCCCGACGCATGGGATGTTCCATTTCGGCAGTGGTGCAGGAATTTGGCTTTCCCCGCTCAACTGTCTCCAGGGTGTATCGGGAATGGCTGGATGAAGGCATCACAGTCCACAACAGACACCATACCGGGCGTCCAGCTGCCCTGAATGAACGTGACCGGCGACACTTGGGACGAATGATTCAGAGAGACAGGAGCGCAGCAGTGCAGCAAATCACAGACCAGTTCAATACTGGCCGCACTAGAAACGTCTCTCGGTGGACAATCCGTCGGAATCTGCATGCCTTCGGGTTTGGCAGCCGTCGCCCTACACGGGTGCCAATGCTTACCCAGCGTCATCGAACACTCCGGCGTGCATTTGCCACCAACCATCTTGGCTGGACTCTGCAACAGTAGCGTAACGTCATATGGTCAGATGAGTCACGATATCAACTGTACCACGCTGATGGGAGGCACCGTGTGATATCACGAAACGATGGATCCCGCATGCCAACAGGTGGTGGTGCAGGGTGGTGGGGCGTCAGTGATGGTCTGGGGTGCATTTTCCTGGTTTGGAATGGGCCCTCTGGTTATCCTGGACCAAACGTTGAATGGTCCACGGTATCGTCAACTCGTCGGAGACCATCTGCACCCGTTTTTGACATTTCAACACCCTGACGATGTAGCAGTGTTTCAAGATGACAATGCTCCACCACATCGCTCCAATGTCGTCCGCGAATGGTTCGAGGAGCATGCAGGAGCGGTCCAACGACTGAGCTGGCCAGCCCAGAGCCCTGACATGAATCCCATCGAGCATATCTGGGATGCTGTTGAAGTCAGGCTCCGGGCACTGGATCATCTGCCCACGAACGGGCAGCAACTATCTTCGGCTCTGCAGACTATCTGGTGTCAACTGCCTCCAGAAGTGTACCAGGGACTTGCAGACTCACTACCACGCCGTATTGCTGCACTCCACAGGGCCAGAGGTGGCCCGAACAGATATTAAGTAACTATCCCATGAGTTTTGCTAACTCAGTGTATTTAGTTAGTAATAAAATACTAATTCTTGATGTATAATATAATTGGGGGTTAATCAACAATTTAAAATTACAATCCACAATACTCGAAATTATCTGAAGTATATAACTTATAGAATTAAAAAAAAAACGTGCAACAAAAAAACAAGTTAATTTTAGCTTGAATACTTAATAAACAAAACGAAACAATAATAATTAAATTTAACACTTGTTAGACATTGAACAAAGAACATATAATTTCAAATGTTTAATGAAACCAAAGAGACTTGATTCGGAACGAAGCTCAATAGGAAGACGAGACCTATATAAGATAAGCATCTTCTACGGTAATTGTGCTTGGTTAGCGGGAGCCTTAGTGCTCGGGAAGAGCGTGTTTGATAACGATGGTTGTCGGCATTAATAGTTAAAGCTATTGGGGTCGAGTCGTACTGAATTGAATTGGAAACTTTGAATATATCCAAATGAAATACAAGGTGCATTCAAGTTCCAAGGTCTCCAAATTTTTTCTGACAAAATACTTAACCCAGAAAGTTGTAACTACTGTTACTTCTAGACGTAATCACCGTGAAGTAAAACACAATTTTCACAATGGCAGCGCCGTGATTACATGGCTGCTGAGACCTCTTCTTTAGGGATACTGAGTTGGGTAAATCATAAGAAGTCATAATTTAGGGCTTATTATTGGTAGAAATATGATTAACAATGTCTTTTTAGGATGATGTAACAATGTATGAAATTTCAGTGCACAGGCTTTCTTTATAGGAGGTGTTGCCACGGAGAGTGTCCTTCATGATTGGAAAAAGCCAGAAATCTCTAGGAGCGAGGTCTGGTGATTATGGAGCATGGGAAACCATCCCAAAGTTGTTATTTTGAAGAAACTGCTGAGTTAGGAGTGCCCGATGAGCAGGGGCATTGTCTTGATGAAAAAGCACCCGTCCAGTCTTGTTTGTCGTTTCTCTTGCAATGCTTGAAGGAAATTTGTTCTCAAAACATTTTCGTATGAATTAGCTGTAACAGTTGTACTCTTTGGAACACAGTGTGTGAGGATTACGCCTTCCCTGTCCCAAAACATGGCCATCATAACTTTCTCAGCAGAGGCTGTGACTTGAAATTTTTTCGGTGGCAGTGAATCAGTGTGTTTTTATTTTTGCAGATTGGCGTTTCTAATGTAATTTTCTTAAAGAAAAGGCAGCATGGTTAACAACAACAGATAACTTTTATTTCAGCACATGTTGCTTTACAAGATGGCTACATACAACAAGAGCAAAAACGCAAGAAAAACAAGTGTCATCCCGCAGCAAACGTACAAATCATAAATTAGATTACAAAAATAATATAAACAATAATAATAATAATAAATACATATCAACTATTTCCCCCTTTTAGTTTGATTAATAACGAAGTCTTGGAGTCTGACAAGCAAGCGACGATGTCTTTCTGATCTACGAATTTCTTGCTGCGGCTCTTCACTAAGCTGATTAGAACTTCTATCTACCTCACCTCTTTCGTGATCAACTCTAATTTGTAATTCTCCCAATCCTCCACTATCCCCTCCTTCACCAAGCTGAACGATCTCTTCATCAAGGATCATATCCTCACCTAAAACAATATTCTCAGCAGTACCAGTATCATCGAAGTGTGAATCCAACTCTGAATCATGCAAGTGTCTGGAACGATGCGCATACAGAACAAGCTGTTCAGACTGACGCTTACGCAATTGATCGATGTGACGTTTCCATTCCACACCATTGTGTAAACGGACCAAATAAGTCACAGAAGACAAACGCTTCAAAACAACTCCTTCTACCCATTTATTGGAACCACGATAAGCACGAACAAAACAACAGTCGCCGTCCTTAAAATTTCTACGAACCGGGAAGAAAACAATGGAGAAATCCGAACGTGGAAGTAACAATTCCAATCGTAAACGCATGTTTTTAAGTTTGAAAAGTTCGGACGGTGCCTTTCCCGTACTTATAGTAGGGGTAGTCCGATAGGACAACACAAATTGAGAAACTGCAGAACGAAGTGGTATTCCTTCACGAATCAATTTCTTCATAGTGCTCTTAAACACTCTAATAAAACTTTCTATCGCACCATTTGTAGCGGGATGGTACGGAGGAGAAAACGTCTGGTAAATACCATTTTTGCTAAGAAAGTGCATAATCTCTCGACTGGTAAACTGTGTACCATTATCTGAATGAACATGGAAAGGAAGTCAATTTTTAGCAAACCACTCTTCTAGAACAAACTTAGTTTCCAATGCTGAAGGACTCTCAAGTATGGCTATCTCACGCCACTTAGAAGCTGCATCAACAGCTAGTAAAAACCATTTATTGAAGAAAGGACCGGCAAAATCAATGTGTACTCTACCCCAAACGGTGGTAGGTACTGGCCATCGTACCT
Source organism: Rhysida immarginata (assembly GCA_023313115.1). Lineage (NCBI taxonomy): Eukaryota > Metazoa > Arthropoda > Chilopoda > Scolopendromorpha > Scolopendridae > Rhysida > Rhysida immarginata. The sequence goes on from JAHWFO010002326.1 coordinate 474,638, forward strand.
CCGAAGTCTTAGAAGGCATAGATGCTTCAAGTTGACAAAAGGAACAGGATCTCACCAATTTTTCAATATCAGCATTAACACCCGGCCACCACACTGTAGACTGTGCTAACAATTTTATTTTAACCATGCCTATGTGAGTACCATGTAATTCTTTCAACACTAACTGTGTTAACATTTTAGGAATCACAGTCCTATCATAAGAGAAAAAAACTTTATCATGAATTGTGAGTGAGTCTCTAATTCTATAAAAAGGCAACAACATCGGATCTATTGTAGAATATGCAGGCCACCCACTAAGTACGAATTGATGAACAGTACATAGTACTTTATCACACTCGGTATGTTCTTGCAAATTCACAAAAGTCACAGCAAGCAAGGATAATTGAATCTGGAAAACATTACCATGTGAAAGAACAGAATCTTCTGTAAACGTAAGGGAAGTTTCACTCAACCGTAATAACCCATCAGGAATAACATTAGCTAAAATTATATAAACAATATAATTAACTGACCTTGTCGAACTGTGGATACTTGTACACAGATGAAGGGCGGATACCACTTTTCCACAAAAAGAGATTTTAATCCTCATAGATGTATACATTTCGGCTACTAAGTAGCCATCTTCAGTATGAATCAAATAACAACACAATTTGTACAAGTATTTATAAGAGAAATAAACCAATCAGAGAGATTTTCCAAAATTTAAAAGTCTAACAACCAAACTTAGAACCCGATTGGCTCTAAAACCGCGGACTTAGTAGAGGGCTAAGTTCCTCCTGGATCAGAATTGGAATATAGTTATTTTACAAAGTTTAATATGGGTTTCCAAACTGTTAAATCTAAAGGTCCATTATCATGATTCATTAGTTTGTCTCCTTGATTCTTCAAGATCTCCATGGACTCCAAAAAATTCAATTTTTTGCAGTCGTCCACGACATGTAAAATCTTTAAGTTTTCCTTTTTCCATTCATGTCCTGTCTTCAATATGTGGTCCGCAACAGAGGATTTCTCTGGTCTATAATTTCTAATGTGATCAAAGTGCTCTTTAATCCTCGTCTCTATCCTTCTGCGGGTCTGGCCAATATACTTAAGATCACATGTCCCACATTGGATTTCATAAATCCCGGATCTTTCATGTGTCTCTATTTGATCCTTGGTGTTGCCGAGGAGTCTTTTGAGAGTGTGGCTGCTTCTGTATGCAACCTGCAGGTCGAACATCTTGCAAATCCTTTCAATGCCTCTAGTCAGGTTTCTATTGTAGGGCAGACTGATAAATCTTTTATCTTTTCTATGGGCGCAATCGGTGAGGGTTGTGTATCTTTCTATCTTCATCTTGAAAGTTTGCCTCTTGATAAGTTTGTCCACTGTTTCAGTTTTAAAACCATTGAAGATAGCAGCTTCTTTGATCTTGTTGTACTCCTCCTTCCTTTTGTCTTGCGTCATTGGGATTTTTAAAGCTCTAGTTATCATGTGGTTATATGCTGCCAATTTATGGCCGAAGCAATGATTTGAGTCACTCCTAATGTAAGCAGGGACATAGTTCGGTTTCCTGTATACATCAAAAGTTAGCGTCCTTCCTCCCCTATGCACAAGTATATCCAAGAATGGGAGGGAATTGTTGAGTTCCCTTTCCACAGTAAAAGATATAGATGGACATAAGTTGTTAAGGTCGTTTATAAGTTGGTCTACGTGATCACTTTTACAGATTGCAAAGACATCATCCACGTACCTGTACCAGACTTCCGGGAAATAGGAAAATTTAGTAAATGCAAGATTTTCAAGATGGTTCAAAAACAGGTTAGCTAAGAAAGGACTCAGGCTGCTTCCCATAGGGGTACCTTTTTCCATTTTATAAAATTTTTTGTCAAATTGGAAGAAGTTATTGTAGCAACTTATGAGGATGTATACATCTATTGCTAGCAACTTATGGAAGAAATGTATACATCTATGAGGATTAAAATCTCTTTTTGTGGAAAAGTGGTATCCGCCCTTCATCTGAGGAATAACATTGTCTTTAGTGGACACATAACGAATATCAAAGTCATAATTATTCAGAAAAACAGCCCAACGAATTAGTCTTGCTGCTACCAGCAAATTCTGACCTCTTTTTGAACCAAAGATTGCCAACAAGGGTTTGTGATCTGTTTCTAAAATGAAAGAACGCTCATACAAATAGTAATGAAATTTCTTTATGCCAAACACAATAGCAAGTCCTTCTGGGAATAATTACGCTGTGCAGTAGACAAAACAGCACTAGCAAAAGCCACTGGGTATCTCCGTCCATTAATATCGTGAGAAAGAACTGTTCCCACACCTATAGGAGAAGCATCGACAGATAAAATCAGAGGTTTATCAGGATCAAGGGGAGTTAAAATTTTTGCATCTTGCAATAATATTCTAACGTGATCAAAAGCTCTCTGTTGATTAGGACCCCATATAAATTTATTACCTTTCCTCATACAATAGTAAAAAGGTTCCATAATAACCTGAATATTCGGCAAAAATCGGTTATAATAATTAATCAATCCAACTAGCGTTTTCAATTCTGCTAAATTTTCTGGGGCTCGGACATCCAAAATTTGCTGAACCTTATTCTGCAAAGGTTTGCAACCATCCTTACTAAACTGATATAATAAGAAACGTACAGTGCTTTGAAAGAATTTACATTTGGATCGTTTCAAGCGAATTCCAAACTTTTCACACAATTGAAAAAATGACACTATTCTTTCCAAATGATCAGTTGCAGAGCTATCTGACAAGCGTATATCATCTAAAAAAAGGCTGTTCCTTTAAGAGCTTAAAAATGTTTTCAACAGTACGCTGGAACATTGCAGGAGCACAAGCCACTCCATAAAATAAACGTTTTACTCGGAATAATCCCGTATGAGTGTTGATGATCATAATCTCACTTGAAATTTCATCAAGGGGCAATTGATTATAAGCCGATTGAAAATCAATTGTCGAAAACCAAGAACCACCAGCTAAATTTTCTTCAATCGTTTTAAAAGTAGGCAAAGGATAAACTACCTTTTCTAAAAATTTGTTGACCGTCAAATTATACAATCCTGCTAACCTGATGGAACCATCTTTCTTCTCTACCGCAAGAATCGGTGTTGCCCAGTTAGAATGCATTACAGGTTCAAGAACTCCTTCCAATACTAATCTCTCCAATTCCTGGCCAATTTTATCACGCAAGGCTAATGGTGGGTTATGCGCGGACAAGAAAATAGGATTTACCTCTTTTTGTAAAGGTAAAGTTAATTCAGCCCCATTACATACTCCTACTCATTGTTTAAAACCATTATCATCTCTACACAAGACAGATTTTAACTTATCCTCTATACCTTGAATAGAGTGTAAAGAAATATTTTCTTTTGTAGAATTCACACATTCATTTTCCTTACTTGTTTTGAACTAGCAGAGGACCCGGCATTGCCCGGGATAATTACGCTTGTAGGTAAACAGCGTTCTGTGATAAGCAGTTTTGCATAAAACCCATTTCTTAAAAGCACTAAGTAAATCCCGACCCAATAAGGAAGTTACATATCCCTTAATTACATATAATTTGCATTTTCTTGACTCATCATCCCACTGCACATTGACACATATGGTACCTAATATCGTTAAATCATGACCTCCAAAAGCGCTCAGCTTTAATTGTGATTGTTCTAATGGAATCTTCTTAAAATGGTTTTTCATACTGATGCTCACTAATAATAGTAACATCAGAACCTGTATCCACTTCAAAAGTCATGGGTTTGTCATTCACAGTCACTTGAACATGAAGGGGTTTTACTTGCATAGGTGAATTTTCAACTTGGAGTACTCTTAAGGTGTTACAGTTTAATTGTTGATTTTCATTAACAATAGAACTATTCTGCTTAACTCACCTACTGATGGCGTTTTTCTGCACATGATCTTCAAATGGCCTCTTTTTAAAAGCTTTTATTAACTTTGCTGTGTTAGTTTGTTTAGGTCAAATCTTGTAATCAATATTAAACCAACTTTCCGACAAGCTAGGGAGCTGCAATTTGACACACTTATGCAGAATCGATGACAATTTATGATAAAGAAAAAAATTTTCAAATCGGTTCATTGGTTCGTGTTCTAATGGTACTAACTCATTACTATGAATTGATTGTTGTAACAATTGGACATTTCGTTATGGCTAGAGGTAAATGTATCTATTGATTATTGTTGCAAAATTAAGCTTTATTGTTGCCACTAAATAAAGCATTATAAAAGCTTGGTTTGATAAAACCCTTTTTACATAATCTTGTTCTACACAAAAGCCAGTTGTAATCCTTAAATTTACACTGTGGTTTCAAATGTGATCAACTGCCACAACAAAAACATTTTTTTTGAACAGGAGGAAACTGACTGTCTCTTTTAGGGGCATTTTTTTTGTTATGCGAAACCTGCCTCTCACGAAAATTATAGTGTTCAGTCCTCCTACGATTTTCAGTCTTAAAGTGCTGCATCTTGGGAATCGCACATGGAACTTGATTTACACTATTTAATTCGACTGCTTGCTCACCTCGTATGTCCAGAACATCTTTTTCTGTTGCTTCCCAAAGCAATGCCAACTCAACGATTTTCTCATAGGAACGATCTTTCACAAACAAAAGTTTTCTTTGAAGGGTCTCAGAAGCAATGCTGTTCATGAGCTGGACACAGTCTAGCCATTAAACCATCTTGAAATATACAATCGTCCGCGACGGTTTTCAAACGCAATAAAAAGTCATGTATCGATTCGCTCGTGTTTTGAGTCAGTCGGTGAAATGAAAGCGAGCCGTAGAAACTGAGGGTTTCGGACAAACGTATTTCTCCATGATCTTTATCAGTTGAACAAAAGTCTTTGATTTCGGCAAATCAGGAAGACACAACTGTCTCATCAATCTATAAGTTTTCTCATCCACTGCAGAAATCAAGAATGGCACTCTCTTCTCGTCAGCTTCACCATTTACCTCCAACCACTGTTCAAAGCGTTCCAAGAACAGCTTCCAATCATCCCCGAAAACGAAAGTTACTGACGCACCGAAAAAATTCATCGTCACAGTTATTCCTCAGCTCAAATTTGTGTCTCACCTTGCTCAAAAAAGTTCATCAACTTCAATCGCATCCCTCGTCGCCAAATTAATGTATTTTTTTCAAAGAAAAGGCAGCGTGGTTAACAACAACAGATAACGTTTATTTCAGCACATGTTGCTTTACAAGACGGCTACATACAACGAGAGTAAAAACGTGGGAAAAACGAGTGTCATCCCGCAGCAAACGTACAAATCGTAAATTAGATTACAAAAATAATATAAACAATAATATTAATAATAATAAATACATATCAGTTTCGTTTCGGGGTTAAGAATGGAATCCACGTCTCATCCATTGTCACAACTGATGAAAAGAAAGCACCATCCATTGGTGCATCACGTGTCAACATCTGCTGAGTAATTGCCACCCACGCAGACTTGTGTTCGTCGGTCAGCATTTGTGGGACACACCTTGAAGAAACTTACCGCATTTTCAGCTCGTCATGCAAAATGGACTCCACAGACCTCACAGAAATGCTAAGTTTACAGGCAATATCACGCACACCTAAACGACTGTATTCCATAACAACTCGTTCCACACGAGCAATAATGGCTTCCGTCCGGCTGGTTCGTGGTCGAGGCTGCTTCGGTTCATTCTCACATGATTCTCGAACTTTCGCACCCATGAACGCACATTTTTAACATTCATAACGCCTTCATCGCATATCTCACTCAATTGGCAATGAATTTCGATGGGTGTTTCACAGTTTTGATAGTTGATAGTAGGCTGTCGTCGTAATATATCAAAGGTGAAATCGGTACATTACGCTTATTTCGCTAGTAGGAAACCATAACCTTGGTTTTCTCGCTATTCAAGTGTATTATGTTGTTAACCGTCCGAGTATTCAACTCGGCTAATGCACTATTGAGTGAAGCAATTAATTGGGGAGCATCAGGGCTAAACGTCACATCGTCTGCGTTTAAAAGTATTCCAAAGGATGTAAGAGAGGATATAGAAGTAAGTAAAGCATTGATAAATAGAAAAGAAGGGGGTGAAAGAATTGAGCCTTGAGGAACTCCCAAATTTCGTCATAATATGTAGGAAGTTATACCAGATATTAACATCATAAAATAAGAACGGTTTGTAAGGAAATCCTTTAACCACAATAGGTGTGACCCATGTATACCATAGAAGTGGAATAATTTATGCAATAAGCAGTCAACAGGAATCGAATCAAATGCCTTGGCAAATTCAATAAATACTACTGCTACGAGATTATTTGAGCCATTTCCAAGGATATACAGGGTGGCCCAGATTAATATATACAATTTTTAACAAGGGCGTATGCCTTACGTATTTTAATACCTGCATGTAACTATGATGGAATACATTGTCAAAGGATCGAAGAAGAGAGTCACACCATGCGGCCCTCCTTGGCGATGCAAGCTTCCAGTCGCAACTTCACGTTGTCACAGGCCTTCTTGCACATGTCTAGGGGAATTTTGTGAAATTCCTCCGTTATTGCTTCCCGAAGCTCTGGAATGTTATGGATCCTATGGCAGTAGACCTTGTCCTTGAGATATCCCCATAGCCAAATATCGAGTGGGGTCAAATCGGGTGATCTGGGGGGCACTCAACTGGTCCGGGTGTCCCAAACTTAACTGCCATATGACGTTTTACTTCTGAGTAATTGTTGGTCGCTGAGTACAACCCCACACAATCTACCTTCTCTTTCAGACTCAATCGCTGCGCCGCCATCTTGATATGGACGATCCTCATGATTCGCGCCTTTTTCGCATCCTCTTTCTCACATAACGCGCGCAATTTGAATTGCGTCAGTCGTGTGTGACGCGCACACGGCGCTTTCAAAGATTGTATATATTAATCTGGGCCACCCTGTATATTCAAGAAGCTCATAGCAGGCAGACTCAACATTTCTTTTGGGGACAAACCTGCGTTGGCAAGATGTAATAGTTATGAAACATTCCTCATATGTAGAGAAAGAAAATGTTATAAGGACATGGGTCCCAAAATACTTTATTTCCATGTTAGAATTCATTTTCTACAAATCTTCATTAATTACATTACTCATGGGAAATGCACAGGAACAGAATGTACCAGCCTATCCCATGAAACTCTTTTGGAGAATACATTCATCAACCCGCTGTCGATTTGAATACCAGATGCACTGATGTACCCCTGGAGAATTGCGTATTCTTTCACAGCCTTCCACAATACGAGCACGAAGACACTCTGTATCTTGTACTAGGATTCCATCAAAGCTAGGACACAAGAGCTCTCAAATGCCCCACAAATAAAAGTCTAGTGGTTTTGGCCTGCTGGATAGTGAAGAGGCCAAGGAATTGGTCTACCTCTGCCTATTCATCTATAACTTATCCTTTTGAAAATTAGTTATAACATTGAAATAAAGCGTTTCCGGACCTATATCCATATAACATATTTTCTTCCTCTACGTGTGAGGAATGTTTCCTGAAATTTTTACTAAACCCTGTGTACAGTAGGGACCCATTCGAATGCGGTTCATTGAAAAGTGAAATCAGCTCTAAAGTATTTTTTACTTTGTGATGTCCCTGCAGGTGTTGGTCCCACTGTGCCAGCAATAGGGTTGCCACCCATGCGGGGATGAGTCTGCAGAGGGTTTTGGACTTACTACTGGAAAAAGAAAACGACACGACCTCGATGGATAATGGCAAACATCATAATGTATTTACCCAAAACCATATATGTATAAAACAACACCATAATGTTATGAAAGGGCTCCTTAAATTAATACAAAGTATCAATATGTATCATATGTACAGACAATAAATTCTGCACAACTCAACAAAATAATACTGCTAATGTTAGCACATGTTAATAACTCAGTGGCCTCCAGATGCCACCATAACACCTAAAGCTTTGCGAGTTTCTCTTACCAGCACAAAAGCACTGCATAAAGAGTCAGAATTCAAGGCTCCATGAACCTCTAATGGATGCCAGATCCCATTTGTTCCCAAGACCACAAGCTTTAATCCTCAATCCTTCCAGTCAAAACCTTATAAACAATGACAAACTTAGCCAACAGGTCGTGTGATTCCTTTTCATAGCATAAGCTCAAAAAGGGGGAAATCACTATAACCCCTTAACGTCCATTACGCACTCTAAAACAGCCCCTAGCTGCCCTTCTCGGTTCACTAATAATAACATGTACAGCTTGTAAAAAAACTTGCTCCACTTAAGAGCGTTATCCTAATCCAGGCAAAATCATCCTATTAGTATTAGCCAAAATTAGCAACATTTCTTCCAAAAATTACAGAAACTCAACAGAGATCATCCATCTGTACATACAGGCTAAATAAACGCCAGTTTGCTTCTATTTGTCACAAATCAAATCGCTGTAACATGGCGGTTAATAGGGCACAATGCCCACAGGCAGCAACCAACGATGTTATTATCCATATCCAACACTATTTCTGTCAGCGCGGTCCCCGTCAAAATACAAGAAGGCACTCACGATCGACATCCATAATTCAAGTATTACGCAAGGATGCTAAACTGCACGACGTGCACAACGTCTTGAACACAGTGTTCGATCCGGTTTAGATCACGGGAAAAGAATGTCAATGGTTTATCTCAGGAAAACTCACGATGGGATCGGGGCGCAAAATTACGACGGACACGGAAAGGCAAACATCAGTATACAACAATATCATTGTAGTAGGCATTGAACAACACTTAATGGGCAAAATTGACCTTCGGACCAGCTATAAAGCTCCTCCGTCCAGTTCAACCAAAGCAAACTTAGTAAAAAAAAAAAATCATTGGACTCCACACAAAACTAAACTCGTACTAATTAATTCTAAATTTAACACTTTAAAACAAAAAGCAATAATATCATGAGACACCAGCATCACTGCTCAGAAATGAATCCAGCAACAATGCTAGCCTCTCAAAAAGAACATAATTGTTGTGATTGTAATTACACTTAGCAACAACAAGTCAGGCAGCCAAAATGCCAGGACTGATAGGATTTTAAGGATTTTGAGGATAAAAAAGAATGTTTTCTAAATAAGCATTTCGTTGTTAGGGTTAGATGAGGTTGATAAGGAAACTACTGCTTGTTACGGCAAGGTGTACTTCTAAAAGAAATGTGAATTTCAAAATGAATAAAGTATGGAGAGAGTAGTAATCCTATATAGAGGGTGGGCCAAAGAAAACTCGCACTGAAAATTTCCACAAAGTCAAATGGAAATGGTCCACAAAGGGGTGAACGATTCTAGACGGAAGAACGCTACCATTACCATATTTTTTCGAATACAGGCCGCGGCTCTAAATCCAAAAAACATCGAAATTTTCGGGAGTGCCGCCAAAAGTGAGTGCGGCCTGAATAAAAATTTTTTTTCTGAAAAAAATCATTTTCGGTTATTTTGGATAGAACAAAAAAACAAAAAATCGAACTACTTCGTTTTAGCATCCCACAGTATCTTAAATAGTAATTTAGATACCAGTTACATCTTTATATATAAAAATTCAGGTTTGGGATGTGTCTCTAAATGTTCTAAAAACTTTTGAACCACATATCCGATTGAGCTCATATTCGCACCATATGTTCATAAGGTTCAGAGTAAGGTTTACATGACCCCAAAGGGTAGGGGTGGGGGTAAATAAAATATATCTTGGTTTATGTTTGTTTGTTTCCTCAAGAGATGGTGCCAGGGAAACTCCATCAAAATTTCGTCAAACAAACAAACTGAGCAATGCCGGATATATCACTTAGTTATTTATATAACCTTCTAAATTATTTTAATATATTTAATGAAACTTTTATAAATTTATTAATCAAATGTGTAAATAATTATAGTAGTTTGATTTTAAGAGCGAGTATAACCTCTATAGTAGTTTGATTTCATCAGCGGCGGCCATGGTTTTATCATCGAAATGCCGACCAATAGCGCGATAGAGCATTCTATGACATCACAACACCTTGGAATAGAGTGGGCTAGAAGGCATCTCCGACTGTCACTGACAATAATTTGAACACGTGAATTTCATAATAATTTATGAATGAAAATGTATGTGACTGGTTAATTAGTGTTCTGCAGCATTAGAATATTAATTTCACTATTAGAAAACAAAGGCTGGATAATTTAAAGCCATGAACTCAAATCGACCGTGTTTTTATCGGGTAATTTTTGTCAATCTACGATAGATTTACCTTTTCAAAAAGTATAAAATAAAATAGAAGTTTCCTATAAAAAGATAGGAAGCAAATATAAAAGAAAATAGACATAATATAGATGGATTGTATTGGCTAACGACCAAACATTATTCCGCTATTAAAAAAAAATACTCATCTACAACTGTGAAATCAGGAGCAGTTTTTTTTTTCTGGTGGGAGGAAGGGCTAATCTTTATTAATACAAGAAAGAAATTCAACTATATTTATCGTACGAGACAATTGTACTTATTTTATACAAAATTTATAGTAAAATAGAGTCTAATTGTTGTTCGTGGTTTTTTTTTTTGTTTTTTTTTTAATATTCATTTTAATCCCCCCCCCCCCTCCCCCACTGAAATGAGGAGTACCATCAATAATGATTTTTGGTGAGCGTAAGCGTAATGATTTTTGGTCGATAGTCAATACATGTATATACACCTATATGTGATCAATAGTCAATACATATTTTATATTTGCTTCCTATCTTTTTATAGGAAACTTCTATTATATTTTATACTTTTTGAAAAGGTAAATCGATCGTAGATCGGCAAAAATAATCCGATAAAAACACGGTCAATTTGAGTTCATGGCTTTAAATTATCCAGCGTTTGTTCAATCGTTTTCTAACAGTGAAATTAATATTCTAACCCTGCAGAACAATAGTTAACCAGCCACATACATTTTCATTCATAAATTATTATGAAATTCAAGTGTTGAAATTATTGTCGGCGATACTCGTTATCGTAATGGTATAATTAAAATACTTACCATAGAACCAATTTCGGCTACCATTAATTTCTCGCTATATTCATTCATGACACGTCGTGCCAAATTGTTTGATATATGCCATAACCTAGCATTGAAAGTTCCAATAGATCATCATGGTTCCATTAAACCATGCACCTTAGAACCAATTTGGACTATCATTAATTTTACACTATATATTCGTTCATTACATGTCATTTCATGCTCTTTTAATTATATGCGATAGCCTAGCGTTGAAGTTCCACTAAACCACGTACCTTTGAACCAATTTGGACTATCATTAATTTTACGTTATATTTCTTCATTACACGTCATTCCAAGCTTTTTTATATAGTATAGTTGTACCGCTAGATTTAGAGGAATGATCGATTAACAGAATAAGGGGAATTCGGCTCTTGCTCAAGACCATTGTTGAAACGATGAATTATTCCATTTTGTTAGATTTTCGCTGACGCATTTGTCTTCAGAGCAATGATTAAATTTAATTGTTATTTTACAAGAACAACCTCAAAAAGCCAAATTAAACCTCCAAATTGGTTAAATAATAACTCAATCACTACAATATAGAGCGAAGGGACTATCAATTCTAAGAAAAATTCGAAAGACAGGTATTTAACTCTTCACTGAAAAAAATGCATTTTAGGTGATATACCGAGACTTCATTTACTGAAAAAAATTTTTTTTATAGGCTCACAATGGATGGACCTCTACAGGGAAGCCTTCTAGTCTAAATAATTTTTTACTCACGTAATCTTACTTTAGAAGTACACTTGATGCTGTTGCAATTTCGTTTCTTCTTTCGATGTCTTGAAGCAAAAATTTGCCATTCATCACTTTGTGTAGTCTAGCGGTCGCTGATTTCTTCTATTTACTTGTTTACCATTTGCTCAAAACAGCACGGAGCTAAAGGAGTGCTTCCTCTATCGTCTTTCACTCTTTCTCAATAGTCTGCTAACTCATTATCTCCAGTTACTGATCATTTTTAAAGATTTTCAAGAAATTGTTAAGTATTAAGAATTCTCGTTTCTAAGAAAAGCCTGAATTCTGTGCATGGAATTCTATATTGCACAAACTTTGTCTTGCATTGTTTGTCATGAGACATATATTGTTGATCCTTGCATAGTGTTTGTGAATTGCGTGTTGATACTATTGTTGCAAAAACTTTGTCTTGCATTATTGGTAGTGATGGGCAAAAGTTAACTAAATTTTAGTTAACTAATTATCTATAACTAAACTAATTAGTTAACTATTAGTTACAACCCATGATGGGCAAAAGTTAAATAATTTTAGTTAACTATTTTTTATAAGAAATAATTAGTTATAACTAAACTAATTAGTTATAACTAAACTAATTAGTTATAACTAAACTAATTAGTTATAACCACGGAAGTAGGATAGAAGGTAAGGAAACAGCCATAGGAAAAAAGATTGCCACCAGGCGTCTCCATCGGGTTATTGGGCTTTAAGCACTGTGTGTAAGCGTCTTTATACAGTGCTTTAATTGGGCTAAAACTGTAATTGATAGAGTTAATATTTAAGTGTTAATATGCTTTCAAGCGCATTTTTTCACATTTATTTAATGACAAAAACTTGAAAGTTGTAATACCATGCTCAATATTCAAGCATCACGCCTATTTTCAATAAAAATTTTATTTTTACAAATTAATAAAGTAAATAAAATAAAAAAAAGTAGATAAACCATTTTACAAAAATATTGATTTATGAAAACAATTTTGAAAATTTTCGTTTACGTTTTGATTCTCTTCCAAGTTCAGAGTTTACTCTTTGCTGTATTGGTGTCATCGTAATAAAATATAATAGAGTATTATATAATCTAACATTTCTTCTTTGTGCTCATTATACGGAAATGAAAGTTCTATATTGCAAAAAATGTAATCTGCAGTGACATTATACACTTGAATCATTGACATGCTTTGAAAAATATTTCTCAACATATCTTAGTTTACGGGGTGAGTCAAAAGGATGAGAATAGGAAGTTGAGGGTGCTCTTTCTTATGGTGGGACTTAAAAGGGAACCCCACATAGCCTAACCGCTTTAACAATGGAATCCTTGTATGGCTATGTATGCTGAAATTTTTACGTTTTCGCGGTTTATTTTGAAAGAAACACAATTTCGCACTCTCTTATTTTGCAAGCATCTATAGTAGCTTCAGATGAGTAACATATTTCAGTTTGGTGGAAATCTGTGACATATATGTTCGAGGGATTCCTTGTTAGTGTCTAAATTAGGACATATGCAAATCGTATCTACTAAATCGTAGGAGATACACAAAAAACACCAACTACAAACTCGTTTAGCGTCAAATAAGCAACAAAACCTATCATATGTCCGCTTAGGTACCTACAAACATAATAAATTACACAATTGACCATATCAATAGTTGTATTAGGATTTTCTATGTTGTCTTCATGCACAAAAATATCATTACATTTCCGGTCTGTGTGATTAATTATTCCATGTAATTTAGTTTTTAACTCTTCCATTGGATTATTTGAGCACTTCTCTTTTTAAAAATAATTTTAAAATCTTGGAAGGTAAGTGGTGGTTTTTCATGCTCCTCTGTTCTATTCTACTCTATAAAACTAACGCTCTTCGCACTTCGCGAACTTATAACATTTTGCACTAGCGAACTTTTTTTTGCCAGACAACCAAATAGGAGATTCCTTGTTTTCTATTCTACTACCGCGGTTATAGCTAAACTAATTAGTTATAACTTTAATTAGTTTACTATTAGTTACAAATCAACTGAAAGTGAACTAATTAGTTTTCTTGCCGTAATTTCTCATGAAAAAAAAAATAATCATTTTCCTTTTTTCCCCCTCTGCCCTATCCCTCTGCTATGGAAAAAGGGACAATCAAAATGTGTTTCAAGGAAAATTATTACAAGGGAAAATTAATGTGTGGATTACACACACACGCACCAATAAAGCGATTCTTTAATTGTTGTAACGTTTTGCTAAATGTAAATTGTGTACTATAGAAAAATTGTAAAAGAAAATATCAAGAGCTCCAGTAATTTTCATCTACACGTTAAGGTAAGCATTACTCCGCAAAGTACAAGTAGCAAGGTTTGAATAGTATGAAGAAAAGTACCAATTATATATTTTATTTATCAGACTGCCCATGGTTTTGAATATGCAAACTTCAGTGCTGAAAAAGGGCGAAAGAGAGAAAAAGGTTATATGGATCCTGAACAGCCAGAGCAGACTCAGAAGAAAATAATAGCATCTCACCAACTGCAACAGCATACACTTAATCAGAAGATAAGCCAGGCAACGTTTGAAAAGATGTTGGCAGATTTAATCGCGGAGGATATGATGCCAATGAATACTGTTGAGAGAATTGGATTTAAAATATTCTGTAAAGGACTAGCTCCAAATAACTTCCTACCTAGTAGACGAACTGTAGGAAGAAGAATTTGAGCTGGAATTAGAAGAAGTGCGTAAAGCTCTCAGAGCGTCAGAGACTATTTCTACAACAGCGGATCTGTGGACTTCTCGCCGCAGAGCGTATCTCGGAGTAACAGCACATGTTATTGATAAATCAACTCTACATAGGTCATCGTATGTTTTAACGTGTGCAAGGTTCAAAGGATCCATACATACAACGCCATTGCCAGAAAGTTATTCAATGTAACGAGTTTGCGATAGAGAAAATGGTTCATGATTGTGTCACAGATAATGCATCAAATTTCAGTAAAGCATTTCGCATTTTCTCATCTGAAAATAAATCTTATGAAGAGGAAGATCAAAGTAAAGTTTATGATGATGACAAGTTGAGATTTTACCACTCTTTGACGCACATGATGAACGTGAACCTAACGATTCATGTGAAGAGGGTGACATCGTTGTGCTTCCACCTCCAAGGAGGTGTGTAAACCATACTATCAACTTGATAGCTACGGCAAATACTCAAAATGCACGAAATGATAAGCAGTACAAACGTGTATTCGACAAGTCTGTCGGGAAGGTTCAAGCATTGTCCAATGCAGTTAGCAGAAGTTCAACGAAAAGTTCAACAAGCTTGGGACTATACTGATGCCAAAGTATAAACTTCTTCTATTTGATGAAAAAGAGCAACATACATAAAAACTGAACTGATAAAAGCATTGGAAAAATTCAAGTACGAAGAAACAAATTGTTGCATGTGTGATGATGGAAGAAAAAGTACAAGTGTAGATGATGTTGAAGACGACAACGACAACCTCTTCAGCTACCTTCAAGTTGCCAAAGGAAAGGCGAATGGGGAGGGAATGAGCGGCATTGCTGAGGAAGTACGTGATTATCTACACTCTGGAGAAACCACGATTAATTTGTTACATAGGTTCCGACATGTGAAGGAAGCCTTCATTCATTACAATTCTACCTTTCCAAGTAATGCAGCCGTAGAACGTCTATTTTCAATGGCCGGGCAGATATTAACCCCACGGAGATGCAAGCTACCAGACAAAAGATTTAACGAGCTTGTTTTTTAAGGTCTATTCTTAAAAAAATAAAAAAATAAAGCAAGAACAGTGTTCTTCCTACTATATAATTGTGAATAAATTGTGAAATTGTCTGAAACGCTTTTTTTGTCTTGTTTTTTTTCATAGGGGAAGAAAAATAGTTGACTTTTAGTTGAAATAGTGTATTAAATATAGTTTCATTACTAGTAGTTGCAACTAATAGTCAACTAATTAGTGTAGTTATAACTAAATAGAGTAGTTATAACTAATTAGTTTAGTTATAACTAATTATTTTAGTTATAACTAATTAGTTTAGTTATAACTAATTAGTTTAGTTATAAAAATATTTAACTAAAATTATTTACTTTTGCCCATCATGAGTTGTAACTAGTAGTTAACTAATTTGGTTAGTTGCAGATAATTAGTTAACTAAAATTTAGTTAACTTTTGCCCATCACTAATTATTGGTCATGAGATATTTCTCATTAATATGCCCTGCCATAACCATGAATATTTTTTATCAATAATTATTATTTTTTCGAAATCTGAGGTAGACAGTGACCTTCCTCACGCTTTGAAGGTCATGTATGCGAAATTTTATGTAGATCGGAATAAAACTGTAGATTTGTATAAAAAACAAACAAACCCACAAACAAACAAACAAACATCCTTCTTTATATATATAGAAGAAAGATGTATTTATTTTATTTATTCATTTAGTCTAGTTTATTTAATTAATTAATTATATATATTCGCTTTGTTTATTTTATTTTTATTTATTTTATTTTTTGTATTTATTTATCATTTAATAAACACCTCTGGCTTTAATGAGGCGTGGGCGGCCCGTTCGCTGTCCGACATGGGTTGTAACTCCTCGTTGGGTGTACTCTCGATAGACCACTTGCAATGATTGTGCGGGAAAATTTCTGTATGTTGGCTACATCTGATATTAAAGCACCTATCCGTCTGGCACCAACAATCATTCCCAGTTTAAATGCAGATAGCTCTCGGCGTGCTGTCATTTCAGCAGCTAATATTTTGCTCACAATGAATGTGTGATATTAAGGAAGTCTCTGCACCTGCATTTCGAGAATGGAAGCAGCGGTATATGTCTCATTACGGACTGGGAACCTGATTGGAGGGGTGTGCCATGACTTTTGGTGAGTGAGTGTATATGAATCACCTTTATTAATGTTAATGATATAAATAAAGTACATACACTGAAGAGCCAAAACATTATGACGATCCCCACATTGGTGAAAGAACTGGTCTGCATCACATGGAAGGCACATAATTAGGTGGGAATGATATTTTACTGCTGCTGGAGAAGGTAAGGAATCAGTCTTAATTTTACGAGTGATGGGGAAGGTCACTGATCTAAGCGAATTTAATAGAGGGCAGATTGTAATGGCCCGAAGACTTGGAACGAGTATCTCCGAAACTGTACGACTGGTAGATTGTTCACGATCTGCCGTTGTTAGCATTTATGCAAAGTGGATAAATGACGGTGAAACCAGCAGTAGACGCCAAAGTGTTGGACGCCCACGCGTCATCAGAGAAAAATGATGTCAGAGACTGTCCCGCTTATAAAGCAAGATCGGCGCCAGACAGTGGCTCAGCTGGCAGCCCAATACAATGCAGGTCCAAGTGCAAGTGTTTCGGAGCACATAGTTCAGCGGACACTGTTGGATATGGGAGTGCGCAGCAGACATTCCACTCGTGTGCCTCTGTTAACCAAACGTCATTGTCAACTACGCCTACAGTGGATCTGGAAACATCGAGACTGGACCATGGTCGTGTCAGGGTACGCAGACTTCCAGGCGAAGAGTTGCTCCCCCCCCCCTTGTACAGCAGGTCATACACAGGCTGGTGGTGGCGGTATTATGCTTTTGGAGACGTTCTCATGGGCGGCTCTGGGACCCGTAGTTGTGGTAGAACGGACCATGAAAGCTGCGGACTATCTGAAACCACTGCAGATCAGTTGCACCTTTACATGGTGTCTATCTTTCCAACTGGAAATGGAATCTTCCAGCAGGACAACACCCCATTTTAACTAGGCTCAAATTGTGTTGGAGTGGTTCGAGGAGCAAAAGGATGAATTCCAATTAATATCCTAGCCACCTAACTCGCCGGATCTTAATCCGATAGAGGACATTTGGGATGTCATGGAGCGGCAGCTCATAGCTCAAACATCACCATGTGGGAATATCTCGACTTAGCGTGACCACTGCTTCGATATTTGGTACAACTTGTCTCCAGTCATCTACCAAGAAGTTGTGGCATATGTCAAGGCGAGTTGCAGCTGTTTTGCAGGCCGAAGGTGGCGCAACGCGTTATTGAGTAGGTGGTCATAATGCATTGGCTCTTCAGTGTAAGTTCTGATGAAAGTAAACTTGTTGACGGATGGAAGAAATTGCATCTTGTAGATAGACAGACGGAAGACGGGTGAAATACAGATGGAATACAGAAGAATTGTTGAACAAGGCACAGATATTGTACACTGAATTTACAGTTTTATTTTTAAATTTGTCTGTTAAGATTAAAATAAGTTCAAACAATTATTTATAATTGTGTGTTTAATTTAATAGGTCTATTTTTATAATAGTTATAGATCTTAAAATCCAAAAATGAACCAAACACTTTTGAATCCAAAGTTGAATCTCTTTATAAGCATAGAACGAGAATCAAGAGCAGTATTGCTGTAATGTTTAAGCATTATACATGCTGGAAAAAGATGGCGGCTGTTTGGAAGTAGCGCCGTTTTAAGTGGGAAGAGAGAAATTACTTCTGGCCTAAATAAATTACAACAGTAATAGAGTAGATTAGTTCTTCAATAAATAAGTAATCAGCGCCTCCAATTAGAACAGCGACTTCTTTTTCGAAAATTTCCGTAGTGGCTGACTGTGGAAAGATTGCCTTCGCAGAGGTAAGGCCTAAGGCCGATAATGGGGGACCGCCCCCCCCCCCCTCTCAACGTGGGGGCAGCGGAGTCGTAGTTTCTCGCCCAAGAGAAACGAGAAGAGAATCAAGCTCAACTCAGGAGACTCAGGGCAAGAGAAATCTTCCCGAAATAGCTCCCCTTGTAGACACAAACCAAAGAAAGATAAGTTGAAAAATGATAACACTAAAGGCAATTCTACTGGTACAGAATATAAGAAAAAACAAAATAACTCACCAGATGGTAACAAGGGCGAATGCTCCTCTTCAAAGGTCATTCCTGACCCCGCCTATGAGCAGCTGAAAATCGTGGCAAGACCTTGGTTGCTTGTCGAGGCGAAGATTAAGGACCCTTCAAATCAACGAAAACACACGAAAATAAAGTGCCCCAACCCTGCTACCTGTTCAAAGTGTGCCAGTGAAGAGCATTTGCGAGACAACTGTAAATCCACCTTTTTCCTATGTATCAAGTGTAAAAGAGGCCATTCCCCTTACTACAAGGGATGTCCAAAGTTTCGATATGAGGCCTTAATTAGAATTAAAATGGTTAATCTATACATATCTTACTTCCAGGCTAAAAATTAGTCGACATGGAGCTAGGCGAGGAATCTCCTAACCGAAGAACATATGCGTCTTTAATTAATCCGGCTTACGTCCAAAATAACTCTGCTTACCCCTCTCGAGGGAGTCCCCTCCAGTGGTCTTTTCCTGAATCGAATTTTAGGTCTCATCAGCAAAGTCCTCAATGTTCCCAGGCTTACACGTGTATGACCAGTGGGAGAAGTGAGGTTCCTTTTTTCCCTTCCTCGCAGAACTTGGAAATGGAGCTAGAAGATCAAACAGAAAACGTTGACATTGTGTCTAATCTTCATGCGTCCCAGATTCAATGGTCACAATTGTCACTTTTTTCTTGTGAACTTCAGTCTCAAAAGTCTTTAGCTGCCCAGGCTCAACTCACTCCACGTAAAGCTTTTCCCATGGAATCTGCTACTTCACCCGTAGTTAAAGATACAGAAGCAATTAGTTGTCTGAAACTTTTTATTGCTGCCTTGATGGAAAATCTGAATTCATCAGGCAATCAAAATAACTCTGTGGGCATCGAAGCAACCTTAGAGTTCTTAAGGAAAAGTTTCTTAGTCCCCCCTCCCTGATTTGAAGACATTTTCCTTGTGGTGACATGAAATGCTTCACCCCATTTATAATGCCCATGTGCAACAAGAGAATAATTAATTTGATACACTGGAATGTTAGAGGCATCCAGTCAAATTGGGAAGACGCCTGCCTATTAAAAAATAAATCGAACATTCTTACATTATGTGAAACTTTCCTGAATTCAGAAATAAATCTACGCATCAGCAATTATGTCACTTACATTAATAATAGGGAAACTTACGGAGGCGGGAACCTATTTTCGGTTGACCTTCACATTCCCCATTTCATCAACCCAGTTAGACATATAGATCGTATTGCAATCATCGATCTGGTCATCCACTACGAGAACAGGTGGCTTCATATTTACTGCCTTAAATGGGATAGTCTGTTAAAATCATTGTTCTCCCCCTTCATCTTAGTGGGGGACTTCGATGCTAAGAGCCCTTTATGGGGGTGCAATAACTACAACTCTAATCAACTCTAATGGTAAACTCCTTGAAGACCTGACCTTATGTTATAACTTAAAGATTCATTTCACAGCAGATTTTACATATCACCCACCTAGACACACCTGGGCGCCTTCTAATTTGAACATAGCTTTTTCTTCCCCTGATTGTCCCTTCTTAATTAACATTGACACAGTGAAAGGTTCCTTTGGGAGCGATCACCAACCGATCCATCTGACGATCCAAATGCAATCCCGAGTCCATCATCCTCAATCTCCAGGTAGACCTCTTAATGCTTCTCAAAGGTGGGAACCTAAATGGGACTTAACCTCGGACAACATGGTTTTCCTCAGGTCTAATGACATTGTCCATCAACTGTCTCTTTTCCAAAAACGTCTCAAACCTCAACTTCCTCCTAATAGCACTACCCCTGCCAGACCCTCCTGGTGGTCGTTTGTGTGTGAGTCTGCCATTTGGTTTTCTGAAGTGTGGATGCACTCCTTGTTGGGTATCCTCCAAGAAGATGAAAGCTCTGTGCAAAAGGGTCCTAAGAAAAGAAAGAAGGGACTATTGGAAGAGCATCATCGCAACCAGTAATAACAATAGTAATTGGAAAACCCTTAAGTTATTTCTTAAGACTCCTCCATCTACCCCCCTAGTCAAGAATGTGGAAGGCACCACTCTTTCCCCCAAAGACTCGGCGGTGGCAATCCTCAACTGTGTAATTGGAGCCCCTAAGAGAAATAATCAATTCTGGCCGTCTCCTCTCCCAGATTTTTTCCTTCCTCTCTCTGAGTTAAATTTCTGGGAGCAACCTTTCACTATGGGAGAACTAAAAGCGGCATTAAGAAGCAAAAAAAGCACTCCTGGCCCTGACAATTTAATGAACCGCACTTACAAGAGATTAAACTCAAGTCAACTTGGCATTATCCTTGAGCATTTCAACAACTCTCGGATGACCAGCATCACCCCGCTCCTGGAAAAAGTCCTTCATTCATCCAGTTCTAAAACCGGACAAGCCTGCGGATCTAGCTTCCAGCTACATATCAATTTCATTAACATCATGCCTTTTAAAGACTATGGAGAGACTGATGAATGCCAAACTCCAGCACTTTATAGAATTCCACAAGCTGTTACCTTCATCCAACACTGGCTTCCAGAAGGGTTTAAATCACATTTTCCCAATCATAAAACTGACTGACACTATCTATTCTGCATGGAAAAATATGAAAATTATTGGTGTAATCTTCCTTGACATCGAGAAGGCATATGATTCGATAGATCATGCCATCCTCATTGATAAACTCACCAAGATGGCAATCCCCCGCCGTTTTATAATTTGGATCTCCTCTTTATTGAAAAAGAGTGAAGTAGGAATCAGGTTCCCAGGAGGGACAGAGGGTTACCGCAAGGGTCCATTCTAAGTCCCACTTTATTCAACCTCTTCATCGCGGATATAATAGAGATCCTCCCAAAGGACATTGGTGTTAACATCTTCGCCGACGACATAGCAATTTGGTCAGCGGATAAAGGGGTCCCTGAAACTTGGCTTTCTCTTCAGAGAGCCTGCAAACCGACTTACAAGGTGGGGTGAGAGAAATGTCATCTCTTTCTCCCCAGAGAAAACTATTACTATGTTCTTTATTAAAAATGGTCCTTCTCCAACCGTCCCCCTTTATTTAAATGATTCTCCGCTTCCAATTAGGCACTCTCATAAATTCCGGGGTGTGGTCTTTGATGATAGACTTTGATGGCAGGCCCATGCATCTCATCTAAGAGTAAAACTGATCAGCTATTTAGGTAAAATTAGAAAGGTAACTAATCACAAATGGGAGCCACCATGGACGGAAACCCTATTGTTGATTTCCACCCTCCTCCAGATTAGTGACCTCCACTGCTTGTTCCTTTTTCTGACTTCAAAATCTGTCAGCGAACCCCTAATGAGAATGGAAAGGAAAATATTGCGTCTTTGTGTTCATGCCACACAGTCAACTCCCATTCCCATCCTCTATGCAGACTCTGGAATCCTCCCACCTCCCCTAAGATGGGAAGCGAACCTAATTCCATTAACTCTTGCATACTTCCAAAGCCTCCTAGATAGAGAAGTGCACAATTCCCTCCAGAGAAAATGCTGGGAAAGTTTCTCCTCAAACAAACTTAAGTACTTAGTCATGGAGAAAATATATAGACATAGATGTGAAGATTTCCAAATATGTTCCACTAAAATTATAGAAGATCCGAGTTTCCTCAACAAATCGCCGGGAGATTTTGTCACCCTTTCCAATATTTCAGCAAAGGACCTCCCGGAACGAGTTAGGCCTGTAA
Organism: Rhysida immarginata; assembly: GCA_023313115.1. NCBI lineage: Eukaryota > Metazoa > Arthropoda > Chilopoda > Scolopendromorpha > Scolopendridae > Rhysida > Rhysida immarginata. The sequence continues at coordinate 496,978 of JAHWFO010002326.1, forward strand.
TCTCTGATTTATTGTAAAACTATTTTGGAAATCATAATAAAATCTACACAGATGCCTCCTTATCTCCAGGTAATCCCCTAGGAGGTATTGGTGTCTACTCCCAAAACTCAATCCTTATTTCGAACAAAATAGGCCTGGTGTCTAATGTATCAACATTGGAGCTAATTGCGATTCATAAAGCAATGTCGCTAATAGCTTTAAAAACAGTGGATAAGTATTTAATCATCTCTGACTCTAAATAGCTGGAAAATTCGAAAACTTTAAAAGCTTTGGAAAAATGAATTTGGCACTACAAAAGTTTGCTGGGATATATAATGGAGCTAATCATTTACCTTTCTATGAGAAAATATTCTATCCACTTCCTTTGGACCCCGGGACATAAAGGCTTAAGTGGTAATGATTTGGCTGACAATTTAGCGAACTGGGGAAGAATTTCAAATCGGCCCGCTAAACCTCCTTACTTTGATTATTTGTCTTTGAAGTCCTACATTAAGAGCAGCTCTCAAGTGTTATGTGAGCACGAGTGGCGCACTGAGTCTCGAGGCGACCACTACAACAAGTGGAAGTCTTCTATCCTGGGCCTAGTTTACTGCAGGTGATCCTAGTCCAGGATGAATAAACAACAACGTGATGCAATCGAGTGGACAGGCTGCAGCAAATAAGAGTAGGATATCAGAGAAAAATTAGTCCTGGAGCTTATGGCATAATCCACCGCATTCTTCTTGGTAGTTTTAGTTTCTATCCCGCCTAAATGGCTATCCTTCATCCAAAGATCATCGCTCATTAGACTGAAAAGTGGCCACCTTCCGCTTAATTTTTTTTTTACACAAAATTAAAATTTCACAGTCGAATAAATGCTCTTGTAGGGAACCGGAGACAGTGGAGCATATCGCTCTCTGGTGTTCAAATTTCTCCCTCCAGTGGAGAACACTCTGCTGTTTACGCCCCTTTCAAAGAAAGAAAAAAAATTGGTGATATCTTCATTAATGATTTTTCTTCAGAACACGGACCTTCTGCGTAGAATTAATGGCCCGTTAAAACTCAATGTGTAACTCAATGCAAGCACGGTGTCTTTACTTTTCTTTTTTGTGGAAAAATAACGTCTCAGGATGTACAGTGTCTCCATGTCTTGATAGTGCAATGACGTTCATTAATCGCCTTTAGTTAGTATGTAGTGTGGTGTGTAGCGGTGTCAGCTTGTCGCCCCCATGTAGGAAGATGTGAGCTGCGAATAGAAGAAGAGGAAAGCATTATATATTTTGGCATTTCAATGAAAAAGCCATAAAAATTAATGTGTAAATAAAAACATTGATTTGGAAGATTATGATGGAATTGAATAAATAAAAATAAATAAATAAAATAATATAACTCATATAAGAATACATTAATTAAATGATAAATAAATACAAAAAATAAAATAAATAAAGCGAATAATTAATTAATTAAATAAACTAGACTAAATGAATAAATAAAATAATATAAATACATAAATTAATAAAATAAAATTAATAAAATTTAAATAAAATAAATTAAAAACAACTAAATTAAATCATTGCTCTGAAGACGAATGCGTCAGCGAAAATCCAACAATATGAAATAACTAGCAGAGGACCCGGCGTTGCCCGGGATAATTACGCTTGTAGGTAAACAGAACAATCTCAAAAAGTTAAATTAAACCTCCAAATTGGTTAAATAATAACTCAATCACTACAATATAGAGCGAAGGGACTATCCATTCCAAGAATAATCCGAAAGACAGGAATTTACCTCTTCACTAAAAAAAATCCATTCTAGGTGATATACCGGGACTTGATTTTCGAAAAAAAATTTCTTTAAAGGCTCACAATGGATGGATCTCTACAAGGATGCCAATGCTAGTTTAAATAATTTCTTACTCACTTTAAATGTACACTTGATGTTGTTGCTGTTCCCGCTCTTCTCTCAATGTCTTGAAGCAAAGCTTGGCCATTCTTCACTTTATGTTGTCTAGTGGTCGCCGATTCTTCTGTTTACTTGCTTACCATTTGCTCAAGACAGCACGGAGCTAAAGGAGTGCCTCCTCTATCGTCTTTCACTCTTTCACAATAGTCTGTTAACTCATTATACCCAGTTACTGATCATTTTAAAAGATTTTCAAGAAATTTTTAAGAACTATGAATTCTTTTTTGTAATCTAGCGATCGCCTATTCTTCTATTGACCTGCTTACCATTTGCTCAATACAATACAGAGCTAAAGGAGTGCTTTCTCTGTCGTCTTTCCACTCTTTTTCAATAGTCTACTAACTTTCCATTATCTCCAGTTATTAATCATTTTTAAAGATTTTCAAAAAATTGTTACGTACTAAGAACTCTTTTTTTCTAAAAAAAAAAGCCTTAATAACAGGAGTTCTATGCATTGTTAGAAATTTTGCCATTCATTGTTGATCATGAGAATATATTGTTGATCCCTGCCTAGTGTTGGTGCATAGCGTGTTGACACAATTTTGGTACCTATTGTTGTACAAACTTTGCCTTTCATTGTTCGTCATGAGGTATATATTGTTGGTCCGTGGTGAGTGTTTGAAAATTGCGTGTTGATACCATTGTTGATACATATTGTTGCACAAACTTCGCCTTGCATTGTTGGTCATGAGATATTTCTCATTAATATGCCCTGTCATCACAATGAATATCGATTTTTTATCGACAATTATAATTTTTCCGAAATCTGAGGTAGACAGTGACCTTCCTCATGCTTTGATAGTTAAGTATACAAAATTTCATCAAGATCGGAATAAAACTGTAGATTTGCATAAGAAACAAACAAACAAACAAACAAACAAACCCACAAACAAACAAAGAAATCCACAAACAAACATCCTTCTTTATATATAGAGAACTAGCAAAGGTATCGGGCGTTGCCCGGGATATTTACACTTGTAGGTAAACAGAACAATCTCAAAACATTAATTAAATTTTGCAGTATCTTATAAATAAACACATGAAAATGCTTAGAATTAATACAGTAAAAATGCTTAATGAAAATTCGAAAAAAAAATTTTTCAAGGCTCACAATGGATGGACCTCTCCAATAGTTTCTTACTCATTTAATCTTACTTCAGATGTACACTTGATGTTGTTGCAATTTCCACTCTTTTCTCGATGTGATGAAGCAATAATTGGCCATTTATCACTTTATGTAGTCTAGCGGTCGCCAATTCTTCTATTTACTTCCTTTCCATTTGCTCGATATAGCAAGGAGCTAAAGGAGTGCATCCTCTGTCGTCATTCCACTATTTCTCAATAGTCTGCTAACTCTCCATTATCTCCAGTTACTGGTCATTTTTTAAGATTTTCAAGAAATTTTTATGTAGCAAGAGCTCTCATTTCTAAGAGAAGCCTGAATAACAGGAATTGTATGCATTGTTACAAATTGAAACTTATCCATATTGCATCATCATTTTATGTTCACTGTTATAATTTTTAGAAAGGATTGCTTTATCTTTGCATCATCATTTTATGTTCATTGTTATTGGTGAATTGCGCGTTCATACCATTGTTGATGCGAACACGACGGCCTATTGTTGCACAAATTTTGCCTTTCAGTGTTGGTCATGTTATATTTGTTGCTGGTCCGAGCGTAGTGTGAATTGCGTGTTGACACCATTGTTGATACCCATTGTTGCACAAACTTTGCCTTGCATTGTTGGTCATGAGATATATATTGTTGATCCATGCAGAGTGTTTGTGAATTCCATGCTGATACCATTGTTGATACATATTGTTGTACAAACTTTGCCTTGAATTGTTGGTCATGAGATATTTCTCATTAATATGCCCGGCCATATCCATGAATATCGATTTTTTTTTTAGCGATAATTTTATTTTTCTGAAATCTGAGGTAGACAGTAACCTTCCTCATGCTTTGAAGGTCAAGTATGCAAAGTTTCCTCAAGATCGGAATAAAACTGTAGATTTCCATAAGAAACAAACAAACCCACAAACAAACAAACAAACAGACCCACAAACATCCTTATTTATATTTACAGAGAGACGAGCTGATATCCGGGCGACGTTCGGGCTGTTTGTTTGATGAAATTTTGCATTATCTGAATTTGAACATACGTATGAACACATGAAAATTCCTTATAATTAATACAGTAAATATTCACTTTAGAAAAACGAAAGACTTCTTTAAAATGCTCGTACTGGAATTTCCTGTACTATTGGGCTTGGCCAGGAAAATTCGACACTGGATCCTGAACTTTTTAGCATATCAAAGAAAGGCTATGAGTAATGAACTATTTCTGTCTAGATGTTTAATAGATAGATTGAGAGATTTAAGGAAGTACAGTATTTACTTCCCCATGAACATCCCTCTTCAACATGAAACTGTTTCAATAAAGTTGTTTGAATCCAGTAACAGAGCCTGGAATCATGTCCTGAATGTGACTGTTCATATTGGCAGTATCAGTTTTTATCGCAAAGATTGACCTCTCACAAAATCAGTTGTGATCTTTATAATTTTACAAGCAGATAAGTTGCCTGGGATAATTACGCTTGTAGGTAAACAGAACAACTTCAAAAACCTAAATTAAACCTCCAAATAGGTTAAATAATAACGCAATCACTACAATATAGAGCGAAGGGACTATCCATTCTAAGAAAATTCCATTCTAGGTGATATACTGGAACTTGATTTACCGGAAAAAAATTTTTTAAAGGCTCACAATGGATGGTCCTCTCCAAGGATGCCTTCTAGTCTAAATAATTTTTTACTCACGTAATCTTACTTTAGATATACACTTGATGTTGTTGCAATTTCCATTCTTCTTTCGATGTCTTGAAGCAAAAATTGGCCGTTCATCACTTTGTATAGTCTAACGGTCGCCGATTCTTCTATTTACTTGCTTACCATTTGCTCAATACAGCACGGAGCTAAAGGAGTGCCTCCTCTATCGTCTTTCACTCTTTCACAATAGTCTGCTAACTCATTATACCCAGTTACTGATCATTTTAAAAGCTTTTCAAGAAATTTTTAAGAACTATGAATTCTCTTTTATAAGAAAAGTCTGAATAACAGGAATTCTATTCATTGAATTCTTATTGCACAAACTTTGCCTTGCATTGTTGGTCATGAGACATATATTGTTGATCCTTGCATAGTGTTGACACCGTCGTTGATACCTATTGTTGCACAAACTTATATTTGCATTTTTGGTCATGAGATATATATTGTTCCTGCCATAACCATGAATATCGATTTTTTATCAATAATTATTATTTTTTCGAAATCTGAGGTAGACAGTGACTTTCCACATGCTTTGAAAGTCAAGTATGCAAAATTTCATCAAGATCGGAATGAAACTGTAGATTTGTATAAAAAACAGACAAACAAACCCACAAACAAACCCACAAACAAACAAACATCCTTCTTTATCTATCTATACCGGGTGGTCATAAATTATTGAGCGCATTTTGACAGTGAATATTTTATTAACCAAGAAATGTACACACTTCTTGTGAACATCATTGAAAAGTACAACTCAAACAGTTTGTCAGATGTCACTATCACCACCAGGCGGCAGCACTGTTTGGCGTAGGAACACAAAACGCGAAAATGGCGACCGTGCATCAGAAAGCAATGTGCGTTCTTTGGTTTCATGAGCAGAAATCCGTGATAGCAGTTCAACGGCAATTCCGCTTGGAATATGGACAACCTGCTCCTGGAAAGGATTCCATAAAGCGGTGGTATCAGCAGTTTAAGGACACTGGAAGCGTAGCCCACAAGAAAGGTGCTGGTAGGCCTACCGTCAGTGAGGAAGTATTTGAGAAGGTGCGAGATGCGTTCCAACGGAGCCCTACGAAGTCAACTCGGCGCGCCAGCTTGGAATTGCGAGTCCCACGATCTACGGTGATGAAAGTGATGCATAAGCGTTTGAAATTGTATGCCTACAAAGTTCAGATTGTTCAGGAACTAAAGCCCGACGATAAACCGCAACGGTTTGCATTCGCGGAGCTCATTCTGCACAAAATTGATGTGGACAACACGTTCTTGGATAAAGTGGCTTTCTCAGATGAGTCAACATATCATGTTTCCGGGCGTGTGAACAGACACAACTGTCGCATTTGGGGATCAGAGAACCCTCATGAAGTCCGTGAACATGTTAGAGACAGTCCAAAGGTCAATGTGTGGTGCGCGTTGACTGTCAATGAAGTGATTGGACCATTCTTCTTCACAGAGCAGTCGGTGAATAACATCACGTACTTTGACATGCTGCAATGTTATGCTATACCGCAGCTTGAACAACGACAACCAGATGTTATTTTTCAACAGGATGGTGCACCGCCACATTGGGGAACGATTGTGCGGCGATACCTGGATGAACAATTTCCTGTCGTTGGATTGGCCGCGGGGGGCCGATTTCATGGCCTCCGCGATCTCCTGACATCACACCACTCGATTTTTTCTTGTGGGGATATGTAAAGGACCGCGTGTACTCCAGCAAAGTGCGTGATCTTGATGAATTGAAGGAAAGGATTGTGGCCGTCATTGCAACAGTGACACCGGAAATGCTGCAGAATACATGGCGTGAAATCGAATATCGAATGGATATTCTGCGAGTCACTGCAGGAGCACACGTGGAAGTGCTGTAAACTTCGGAATATTATGGAAAAAAACTGTTTGAGTTGTACTTTTCAATGATGTTCACAAGAAGTGTGTGCATTTCTTGGTTAATAAAATATCCACTGTCAAAATGTGCTTAATAACTGGTATATATAACTAGAAGAGGTACCCGGCGTTGCCCGGGATAATTACACTTGCACAAACTTTTCCTTTCATTGTTAGTCATGAGATATTGATTGTTGATCACTGCCTTGTGTTGGTGCATTGCGTATTGATACCATTGTTGATACCTCTTGTTGTACCAACTTTGTCTTGCATTGTTGGTTATGAGATATTTCTCATTAATATGCCCTGCCATAACCATGAATATCGATTTTATATCGATAATTATTATTTTTCCGAAATCTGAGGTAGATAGTGACCTTCCTCATGCTTTGGAGGTCATGTATGCGAAATTTTATCAAGATCGGAATAAAACTGTAGATTTGTATAAAAAACGTACAGACAGACCCACCCACAAACATCCTTCTTTATATACATAGATTTGTATAAAGAAGGATGTATGTGGGTCTGTTTTTTATACAAATCGACAGTTTTATTCCGATCTTGATAAAATTTCGCATACATGACCTTCAAAGCATGAGGAAGGTCACTGTCTACCTCAGATTTCGGAAGAATAATAAATATCGATAAAAAATCGATATTCATGGTTATGTAAAGGCATATTAATGAGAAATATTTCATGACCAACAATGCAAGGCAAAGTTGGTACAACAATAGGTATCAACAATGGTATCAGCACGCAATTCACAAACACACTGCATGAACCAACAATATATATCTCATGACCAACAATGCAAGGCAAAGTTTGTGCAACAATAGGCCCATTGTGTTCGCATCAACAATGGTATCAACGCGCAATTCACCAATAACAATGAGCACAGAATGATGTAATGTTAAAGCAATCTTTCCAAGAATTATAACAATGAACATAAAATGATGATGATGTTATAACAATGCATAGAATTCCTGTTATTAAGGCTTTTCTTAGAAAAGAGAGTTCTTAGTACTTAACAATTTCTTGAAAATCTTTAAAAATGATCAGTAACTGGAGATAATGGAGAGTTAGCAGACTAATGAGAAAGATTGGAAAGACGACAGAGGAAGCACTCCTTTAGCTCCGTAATGTATTGAGCAAATGGGAAACAAGTAAATAGAAGAATCTGCGACCGCTAGACTGCACAAAGTGATGAATGGCCAAGTTTTGCTCAAACACATCGAGAGAAGAGTGGAAATTACCTCAGATGTATACTTAGTGTTGTTGCAAGATTACGTGAGTAAGAAATTATTCAGACTAGCAGTGGCATCCTTGGAGAGGTCCAGCCATTGTAAGCCTTTAAAAAGATTTTTTTCGAATTTTCATTAAGAATTTTTAGTGTATTAATTCTAAGCATTTTCATGTGTTTATTTTTAAGATATTGCAAAATTTAATTTAATTTTTTGAGATTGTTCTGTTTACATCCAAGTGTAATTATCCCGGGCAACGCCGGGTACCTCTTCTAGTCTATCTATATATATAAAGAAGGATGTTTGTGGGTCTGTCTGTCTGTGGGTCTGTGCGTCTGTGGGTCTGTGGATCTGTGTGTACGTTTTTTATACAAATCTACAGTTTTATTCCGATCTTGATAAAATTTCGCATACATGACCTTTAAAGCATGAGGAAGGTCACTGTCTACCTCAGATTTCGAAAAAATAAAAATTATCGATAAAAAATCGATATTCATGGTTATGGCAAGGCATATTAATGAGAAATATCGCATGACCAACAATGCAAGACAAAGTTTTTGCAACAATGGTATCAACACGCAATTCACAAACACTCTGCACGGACCAACAATATATATCTCATGACTAACAATGAAAGGAAAAGTTTGTGCAAGTTTAATTATCCCGGGCAACGCCGGGTACCTCTTCTAGTCTGTCTATATATATAAAGAAGGATGTTTGTGGGTCTGTCTGTGGGTCTGTTTTTTATACAAATCTACAGTTTTATTCCGATCTTGATGAAATTTCGCATACATGACCTTCAAAGCATGAGGAAGGTCAATGTCTACCTCAGATTTCGGAAAAATAATAAATATCGATAAAAAATCGATATTCATGGTTATGGCAAGGCATATTAATGAGAAATATCTCATGACCAACAATGCAAGGCAAAGTTTGTACAACAATACGTATCAACAACGGTATCAGCACGCAATTCACAAACACACTGCATGAACGAACAATCAATATCTCATGACTAACAATGAAAGGAAAAGATTGTGCAAGTGTAATTATCCCGGGCAACGCCGGGTACCTCTTCTAGTCTATCTATCTATATATATAAAGAAGGATGTTTGTGGGTCTGTCTGTGGGTCTGTACGTTTTTTATACAAATCTACAGTTTTATTCCGATCTTGATAAAATATCGCATACATGACCTTCAAAGCATGAGGAAGGTCACTGTCTACCTCAGATTTCGAAAAAATAATAATTATCGATAAAAAATCGATATTCATGGTTATGGCAGGGCATATTAATGAGAAATATCGCATGACCAACAATGCAAGACAAAGTTTTTGCAACAATGGTATCAACACGCAATTCACAAACACTCTGCATGGACCAACAATATATATCTCATGACCAACAATGCAAATAAAAGTTTGTGCAACAATAGGTATCAACAATGGTTTCAACACGCAATTCACCAATAACAATGAGCTCAAAATGATGATGCAATGATAAAGCAATCCTTTCCAAGAATTATAACAATGAACATAAAATGATGATGCAATATGGATAAGTTTCAATTTGTAACAATGCATAGAATTCCTGTTATTCAGGTTTTTCTTAGAAAAGAGAGTTCTTAGTACTTAACAATTTCTTGAAAATCTTTAAAAATGATCAGTAGCTGGAGATAATGAAGAGTTAGCAGACTATTGAGAAAGAGTGGAAAGACGACAGAGAAAGCAAACCTTTAGCTCCGTGCTGTATTGAGCAAATGGGAAGCAAGTAAATAGAAGAATTGGCGACCGCTAGACTACCCAAAGTGATGAAAGGCCAAATTTTGCTTCAACACAGCGAGAGAAGAGTGGAAATTGCAACAACATCAAGTGTAGATCTGAAGTAAGATTATCTGAGTAAGAAATTATTGGAGCAGTCCATCCATTGTGAGCCTTTAAAAAGATTTTTTTCGAATTTTCATTAAGAATTTATACTGTATTATTACTAAGCATTTTCATGTGTTTATTTTTAAGATATTGCAAAATTTATTTTAATTTTTGAGATTGTTCTGTTTACATCCCAAGTGTAATAATCCCGGGCAACGCCGGGTACCTCTTCTAGTTA
>JAHWFO010002326.1:521977-541714 GCA_023313115.1 Rhysida immarginata
AAGTGGCGCGATTAGCAAATGAGTCGGCGCGAATTTCGGTTTGATTGAGGCATTATTAGGTACTTTCGTGAAACTCATGAAAGCTATTTCGGAATAAAATTGTTGCTCGTACTGCCTATATCGTCATGAAGTGAATATAGAGTAATTAAACTTGAAATTTTATTGTTCAAACGGTTTGCAACTGTGCAATAGCGTGTTGCCAGAATGAAAGAGAGGTGGAAGCATTTCGTTCTTCTCTTTTCCCAAGGACTCCTTTGTTATAACCCTAAACAATGAATTCATTTTATTACGCATCTAATTTTTATAGTTTCTTTTAAATTTGACTATTCGAGAATTCTCTTGTCGATGAAAGCTTACTCGATCAATTTTCATTTAATCTGTCGATTCAGACTTATTCATATAGACAGGAATAGATGAGACTCTTCATATGTTCTTGATATAACTTTATTTACTGTAAAATCAAAATTCCAATAATTTCATCGCTTTATTTTAATATTCAGAAATTACATTTCATGCCATTATTTAATATTCAATTAATTTCAGACCATTATTATGTAAAATTGAATTCATACTTTTTGTTTACAATATACCGTCATGATTGTATCGTTTTCTGTTGAATCGCTTCATTCCCTTCCGCGCCGCTTGCCTCTGGATGACGTCATCCGCTCTGCTTGAATTCGACCAATCGTACGGACCCTTCCTGAGCGCGCAACCTTATTATTCTAATAACCTTGCTTGTTTTTAACTTCGTTTGCGATGATTTCGTTCATTGGTTGTCCGGTCATGCTCAGTGAGGGAACCAAATTTCGTAATACAGAGCTAAAATATACCTTAAAATTTATTGTCTGGACCGAAAAATTTGAACCTTCCTTTAAGTTGTGATTGGTACAGTTTACAGCCACACAAATTTTGGCATTTTAATTTACTGCGCGATTGATAATTTTCTATATCTTTCGCTCTCAATCTGTATCCACGATTGCTCTGTTTTCACCGAGTTGTCTGCTACATCTCACGTGCACAGCACGCGTGACTTCATAGGATCCCTATCTATTGAGAGAATTTCGCTATATCGACGTTCGCTCTACGGAGATTCTACTGTATTTATGAGTAATATTGAGTTTGCTAAATAGATATATTTTTATTTTGCTAAATAGATATATTTTTATTTTGCTAAATAGATATATTTTTATTTTGCTAAATAGAAGTTATGCAGTCTCAGAATTTAAACTTTGATCAAAAAAATATACATATAATATACGTATCTAATAGTGGTTATTTTTTGTGAACGAGTGGAGATATAATTGAGAAAATTATGAATACATTATAATAGTGCATGTAGCATTGACTTAATTTCCATTCAAGTGGTTAAAGAAGTTCTGGATCTGTTAATAGTTCCTTTATGTACTGGTACTATTTCAAAAAAATGGAAGTCAGGAAAAATAAATTATATCTTTAAAAATGGAGATAGAATGGATCCTAAAAATTATAGACCCATTACTGTGCTTCCAAATTTGTCAATAATTTTAAAAAAATAATAAATGAAAAGATTATAAAGTACTTATTACAAAATAATATTATCAAAAAAACAACAAATTCTTTTACGACCTAGGCATAGTTTTTAAAGTTCATGCATTTCTACCGTAGACTTCTTTCATGAATATGCATGAAACAGGAATAATTTAGAGAAACTCTTGGAAAGAAGAGACTTGGTGAGGAGAGTCGTTGAGTCGGATCAGCCAATGGGATGACCTACAATTGGTACAGCACAGCCACTGATTAAGAATATACATGTATTCTTAATCTGTGGTAGAGCCTAGGCCACGGATGAGGTAAAACAAGGAGAGGACCAAGTTCCGTTTTATCCAGTGGCAGATCTAGAACTTAAACAAGGAGAGGACCAAGAGGAGGGGTAATCAGGTGGTTTGGCTAATATGTTGTAAGTTATTTCGAATAACCACCTTCCCTCTCCAGGGAAATGATGATCCTTGGGTCTTTCCTGTACTGCAGTTTGTAAATGTAAATTTGTAAAAATATTACAGTATTAAAAATCTTTACAATTTCTAACTGGTGTATGTTTAGGTCCAAATGGGAGGAGGGGGCTATAGCCCTTAAATCCGCCACTAGTTATATCCACCACGGTACCGTAAGAATATTACATCTTTTTTCGCTAAAACATTCTAAATGCTACGTTGTGTTGTCCCGTTAAGAAATTATTCAAATAATATATCTTAATATAGATAATTATTTCTTTTCACTTATGAAGATAGTTACACTGTATTATTTTCCTAATAAAAGGCTGTTTTCAAAAGTAATTTAATTCAAAATACTTTAAAATAAAAATGTTTATGTTAAAATAATACATAATATATTCTCACAAATGAAATGTAGTTCCAAATGAATAGTAAAGGAGAAGGATATTATTTACATACTCTATTTTGGAGACCTACAAAGTTAGGGATCCAGCAACAAACCCCCACTCTTAAATGCAAAGAAAGATAAAATCCTAAAAACCCCCAGGTACAAAACCCCTAGAGTAAAAGCGGAAAAATGGACATATCCCACAAATAAAGCCTTAATTTAATTTGATTTTTATAATATATATATCACTAGCTGAAGTACCCGGCATCGCTCGGAGAAAAATATAGCTTTTTCATATTTATGTATACAGGTTAGTGTACAAACATGGGGGGTGGTAGAGGGATCAAATCTAAGCAACGTTTCCCTCTCATTTTTTTCTCTGGATATTTTATTGAGATAAAAAATGTTGGATGTCGCGTAGACGTAATATGCCACTCAACCCGTAATTCTGGACCACGTCAAATTCATAGTCAATCATCTAATACAAAGAAAAAAAAACACATTGTATACAGTACAATAATGTGACTTGTTTTTTATGAAACATGCAAATGTTTTACAATAAATGTTCTAAATTAATAAATGAAAGGTCTTAAGAGGATTTTTTTATTTTTTTATTTTTTATTTGTTATTTCACGCCAAAGCTCAGATGTTGAAATTATTGAGGAAAATAGGAAAAAAAATTCCACAGCCTGGGCTCGAATCAGGAACGATTATACGCAGTTGGAAAGATAGTCCCAGTCTACGAACTGGGCACTGCTCCAACCAGCCCTAAGGACATGTAGACAGCGTTAATGCTTCCATGTCCGCGGTGAGCAGAAAGTTCCTGGTTCGAACCCAGGCTGTGGAATTTTCTAATTCACTCCCTCTGGCATGAATGCATGCTTCACAACATCGCCGCATGGACTGATGTAAAAAGATCAAATTCCTGGTTCTCCGCGAATCTGATCCGTAGCTATGGCGATTCCGGCTACCAGCTCTTCATCAGATCCCTCTGGTGTCTCGTATACCTATGTCTTTAAATGTCTCCACAGATTCCAAACAACTGTTTACTGCAGGTAGGATTTCAACATTTTTTATCTCAAAAAACAAAGCCCCAGAGAAAAAAATGAAAGAGGTAAATGTTGCTGAGATTTGATCCCTCTATCACCCTCACCTAGAAACCGAGAGAAATATACCTGACAAATTTCAAGTTTGTAGGCTTCATAGTTCTGGAGATTCCGTATGAATGAATGAATGAATGAATGAATGAGTGAGTGTATACATTTTTCGCTCCTCCTTTTATATAATAGTGTTTTTCCCCTGAAAAAATCCTCGTCGTCCTCGGCCGGGTTAGAAGCAGAGCAACACTACCTAGACAGAAGTCCTCATAACGGAAACGTCATACACTGTTAGATCATTAGTCGACCATTATTAATCCTATTTCTACCAATAATAAGCCCTAAATTTGGTCGACTAATGATGATGTAACAATGTATGACGTTTCCGTTATCAGGCCTTCTGTTTAGGAGGTATTGATCAGAGGAGATCACGCAACCACTGAGCCATCGAGGCCAATAAGGAAAAGTAAATTCGTTTGCTAGACAGAGAGTATGCCCACGTAAATGGCCAGAGAGCGCCAGTGAAAAAAATCACGCTTTAAACAATGGAGTTTCCCATCCTGTATTTCTTCATCCATGACCATAGCAAAGTAATTTCTTATGGCCTATTGTTGCAGAAACTTTGCTTTGCGTTGTAGGACATGACATACATTATTGGTCCGCGCATATCGTAGGCTCATGTCAGACAGACAGATCAAGCAAAAGATTATTTTTACCCTTTCCCCTTTGGGCCACCCTGACACTCAGCACATGTCAACAACCTTACCCTGAACCTAACGAAATCTGGTGCAAGTATGAGCTCAAAAGGATAAGTGGTTCAAAAGTTTTAAGAACATTTACAGACGCACCCTGAATTTTTATATAGACCTTTCCATTGAAACCGAAACTGGAGTAACTGCGCAGAAGCAGGACAGCAAAAAACTTGCGTTTCCTGCCTTGAAATATGCAAACACTACTACAGATCCGGAGGAAAACGGAAGTTTTTTTGCTGTCCTGCTTCTGCGCAGTTAGTCCAATTTCGGTTTCAAGGGAAAGGTCTATATAAAAAAAGATAAACAAACTCTGGCGCCATCTGTTGAGTAAACAAACAAACATAAACCAATATATATGAATTTTCCCCCTTCCCCCTCACTTTGGGGACATGTAAACCTTACTCTGGACCTAACGAACATATGTCGCGAAAATGAGCTCAATCGGATAAGTGGTCCAAAAGTTTTTAAAACATTTACAGACGCACCCTGAATTTTTATATATAAAGATTTTTATCGAATTATTTGAAAAATAACTTTTTTAAAAATGAATTTACTGATGTTTTTTTTCTTTATTTGGAGGGGGGAGGGGTCTTTTTAATTTCCTTTCTAATATTAATTTACAGAATTAATTAATTGACTATCACGTTGGCCATCAAATATATTGATGTTATAATTTAAATTTATAATACATAAATTTTTCTATCGAAAAATGGAAGGAAAAATTCTGCGACCTGGGGTCGAACCAGGAACCTCGACTATCATGGCGGATGCCTCTACCAGTTGGGCTATCGCAGACACCCGGACAGCCATGCTGTCACAAGGTGTCATAAAGACAACCAAGTAGTCAAAGGTTGAAAGCCCAATGAGAGGCGGGCACCCAGCTCACAGTTCGAGAATTTCTCCTATTCAAACAATCAGTAAGTTTGTCGACTGATAGTAGTTTATGAACTCACAACTGAATAAATGAATATAGGCTGGAGATGATCTCCAAACATGAAAAATCTTTAATCCTGTTATTTATTTATTTATTTATTTATTACTAGAAGCGAACCCACCCGATTGTATAATCGGGAAATAACCCATTGTTACATGTAGATTTATTCTTTGTTGTGACAAAGTCCACCATCGCTGATTTTATATAAATGAGTAGCAGAGGTACCCGGCGTTGCCCGGGATAATTACACTCCTAGGTAAACAGAACAATCTCAGAAAATTAAATTATAACTCTCAATTAGTTAAATAATAACTCAATCAATACAACACAGAGCAAAGGGACTATCCATTCTACGAAAAATGCGAAAAACAGGAATTCTAAGTGATATACCGGGACATTATCTAAACTCTTCTTGACTTGCCTCACCACTGCGGAGCATCGCCAGATACTTTAGACTCAATTTTTTCTTGCCCTTGACGTAGAAGTTCTTATACCCTCTTACTCTGTTCGAAACTCCCGTTGTTCAGATATTTCAAATGCCCGTATAGCTTTTTCTGTTTTAGTTGCAGAGTTTCTCTGACCAATACTCTTTCTTTCTCTTTCTTTTTCAGACACATAAAATTTTGCCTCATCAATAAACGCTGCGTTATTAATGTTCTGTCACTGCATCATCATTTTATGCTCATTATTAATAATTCTTGGAAACGAACGTTCAATCATCGCATTACCAAAATATACACATTCCCACAGAATATAGTGAAAATGTATTTTTAGGAAATGTTTGGATCTGATTTGCTACCAAATAAGCTAGGTGATAACCCCGGCGTGACACGAATTTTTTTGTTTTTGATTAAATTTTGCAATATCTTAAAAATAAACACATGAAAACGCTTAGAATAAATACAGTAAAAATTCTTAATGAAAATTCGAAAAATTTTTTTTTAAAGCCTACAATGGATGGACCTCTCCAAGGATGGCACTGCTAGTCTAAATAATTTCTTACTCACGAAATCTTACTTTAGATGTACACTTGATGTTGTTGCAATTCCACTCTTCTCTCGATGTCTCGAAGCAAAACTTGGCCATTCATCACTTTGTGTAGTCTAGCAGTCACCGATTCTTCTATTTACTTGCATACCATTTGTTCAATACAGCACGGAGGTAAAGGAGTGCTTCCTCTGTCGTCTTTCCACTCTTTCTCAATAGGCTGCAAACTCTCCATTATCTCCATCATTTTTAAAGATTTTTAAGAAATTGTTAAGTACTAAGAACTCTCTTTTCTACGAAAAGTCTGAATAACAGGAATTCTATGCATTGTTACAAATTAAACCTTATATACGAGGGTTGGGGCATAAGTCATGGCAACTATTTTTTTTCTTGTAGATATGTGAACGGATCACAAACGTATATGTGTCGTGTGGAAGTTCTGCAGGCATAGTGTGTATGCAGAACAACAGATGGCTCTGATAGCTGGTAGTAGCGCAGCGAGGGCTGTGAAATCAGTCAGTTGGTGAGTGTCGTGCGAGATGGAAGTAACCCGTGTTGAGCAGCGCGCTTACATGAAAATAGCCGTTCTCCGAGGGAATGTCATAGTGAATTAGTGGAAGCCCTTGGGAATAATGCCCTACCATACCGTACAGTAGCACGATGGGTAGGAAAGTTTCAGCAAGGACGTGTGTCAACCAGTGATGAGCAACGTTTGGGACGACCGGTCGTGAGGCCGATGGTATTCAGTGCCTCCTACATCGTTGGCAGCGTGTGGTGACAGTAGCAGGGGAGTACCTTGAGGGTCTTTAGGCCCAGGTTTGTCATGTCAACTTTATGTGTACCGTGTTGTCATTCTTTTGCACCGTGAAGGCCATATTGCCCTGTATACGTAATAAATTAGTGTGTTACGATATTTCAGTGCTATTCATTGTGCCACACATGTAGTTCTCACCTTGTCCTTTCGTCTGTATATGTCATATTTTCCAACCGGACTGGTATCTTCAAGAAAAAAAATAATTGCCATGACTTTTGTCCCAACCCTCGTATATTGAACAAACTTTGGGTTTCATTGTTAGTTATGAGATATATATTGTTGATCCATGCAGAGTGTTTGTGAAGTACGTGCTGATACCATTGTTGATACCTATTGTTGCACAAACTTTGCTTTGCATTGTTCGTCATGAGATATTTCTCATTAATATGCCTTGCCATAACCATGAATATCGGTTTTTTATCGATAATTATTATTTTTCCGAAATCTGATGTAGACAGTGATCTTCCTCATGCTTTGAAGGTCATGTATGCGAAAATTTATCAAGATCGGAATAAAACTGTAGATTTGTATAAAAAACAAACAAACAAACCCACAAACAAACATCCTTCTTTATATATATAGACTAGAAGAGGTACCCGGCGTTGCCCGGGATAATTACACTTGCACAATCTTTTCCTTTCATTGTTAGTCATGAGATATTGATTGTTGGTTCTTGCAGAGCGTTTGTGAATTGCGTGTTGATACCATTGTTGATACCTATTGTTGTACAAACTTTGCCTTGCATTGTTGGTCATGAGATATTTCTCATTAAAATGCCTTGCCATAACCATGAATATCGATTTTTTATCGATATTTATTATTTTTCCGAAATCTGAGGTAGACAGTGACCTTCCTCATGCTTTGAAGGTCATGTATGCGAAATTTTATCAAGATCGGAATAAAACTGTAGATTTGTATAAAAAATATACAGACCCACAGACAAACAGACCCACAAACATCCTTCTTTATATATATAGAAGATAGAAGAAGGATGTTTGTGGGTTTGTTTGTTTGTTTGTTTTTTATACAAATCTACAGTTTTATTCCGATCATGATAAAATTTCGCATACATGACCTTCAAAGCATGAGGAAGGTCACTGTCTACCTCAGATTTCGAAAAAATAATAATTTTTGATAAAAAATCGATATTCATGGTTATGGCAGGGCATATTAATGAGAGGTATCTCATGACCAACAATGCAAGACAAAGTTTTGCAACAATAAGTATCAACAATGGTATCAACACGCAATTCACAAACATTCTTAACGGACCAGCAATACATATAAAAGTTTCTGCGACAATAGGTATCAACAGTGGTGTCAACACGCTATGCACCAACACTATGCAAGGATCAACAATATATGTCTCATAACCAACAATGCAAGGCAAAGTTTGTGCAATAAGAATTCAATGCATAGAATTCCTGTTAATCAGGCTTTTCTTAGAAAAGAGAATTGTTAGGACTTAATGATTTTTGAAAAAATTTAAAAATGATCCGTAACTGGACATAATGAGTTAGCAGACTATTGAGAAAGAGTGAAGGACGTTAGAGGAAGCACTCTTTTAGCTCCGTGCTGTATTGAGCAAATGGTAAGCAAGTAAATAGAAGAATCGGCGACCGCTAGACTACACAAAATGATGAATGGCCAATTTTTGCTTCAAGACATCGTAATTATCCCGGGCAACGCCGGGTCCTCTGCTTGTTATATATATAGAAAGATTTTTTACTGCTACTCATATTTTCATTATGTTTGTGCATCCGGGTTAATATGACATCAAATGTAAGTGATAAATGAAAAATTAGGCCAAAATTTATGAGCCTACAGTTAACAGTGGCTTGATCAGAGCGTTTGGGCGATTAGCTGGTTCCTGGTTCGATCCCAGGCTATGGAATTTTCTGTTTCTTTCCTATTTTTAAAGATATTTGCATCTGACATCCCCACCCACGTTCTGTTTTATATATCTGTTCCTTTTTTTTCAGATTCTTACCACTATGCGTTCAATTTTCATCTCTTATTTTTTTCCAAAATTCTTGTGTCACCTCTTTCTTTTCTTCTACATCCACTATTCCTTTCTCTTTCATATATTTTTATATTTTATTCTATTTCATTTGTTGTGATAAGCATGAATTCTGTTATTAAATTCAAACCATGTCTATAGATGTACCTATAAACCGTGATGCAAACTAAAGCAATCAGCAACTATAAATATTCTATCGTTGTAATCTTTCTTTCTCTAAAGTCTGATGCAGGTCCGTACCCATGAGGTGTGCTGAGGGGGCTACAGCCCCCCCTCCCAAAATTGGCCAGCATGTCAACTAAATCTGTTACATGGGGGATCCAGCCCCGCAAGTAGGATTGGGCCAGCCCCCCTCAGCCCCCCTGAAATTGAGGGAGGTACATTGAAACAAAATCAGAACAGATAATTAACCAATTCCTGTTATTTATATCTTTAAACAAAATATCTCTACATGTAAGCACTAAATTGACGGTCTCGTAATTAGTGTATTAATAACTGACTTTATCTTTAAAAGTTTTGGAGGGGCTCATCAGGAGTTGCAAATTAGCTGATAACTAAATTCTAAGCATCATAAATCAAGCACATCTTTTACAACTTCTGCCATGCACAAGGGAAAATCATATATTTCGGCTGAGGGGGCTCGTAAAGGTTGCAAAAAGATCCAGAAGGCCATGATTGTGGACATAAGAAATAGCGTCTTGAGCATAATCGTGCATATGCCTCAGACAGCCAGTGAACTTAGCCGGTAATATAACCATCCTTTCTATATCAGCGACATTCCAGTCATTAGCCACAGCGTCCCGTAGATGAATATAGTCTTTGATAATTTAACCTAATATAAAAGAGTCACTCACATTAGACCTTCGCGTACATATCTACGATGTATTGATGAAACAGCTGGCGGAATCGCAGGATGTTGTTTGACGATCCCTCTCTCAGCATGGTGCAGTATGCATAAAACTCCAAAGCCGATGATTTTTTGCGTCCTGTTTCCTGTCAGAGAATCGACTTGCTTTATGTTAAAGTGAGAACCATCCTCGCCCTCCCAGAAGATAAAAGGATATTGCAGAGCATCGTATGAATAGTGTTTCTGGAATCCTCAGCAAATTTTTGCTTCGTCTCTGAAGAACTGCGACGGCTATCGTACCCTTCCACATCAACCATGAGTATGGCTACCTTGTTAATGTTTGGGGATATTATAACGCCGTTCATGTTCACCAGATGGCCTCTTGTCTGCCCGTATGACTACTTTGTACTCATCTGTAGGCATCCTATCTATTGGCTGTTTTAAACATTTTTACCAGCTTGTTTTGCGAATGAAATAGTCTCTGCAGGCTTATAACAATGTCTTATCGCTCTCCAAATGTATTAGCACATCGTTGATCAGCTTCTATTATTTCATCGCCCATGAAGTAAACTTGTAGAAAGTTTTAATTTTCACCTGGAAAGTTGTAATTTTAAGAAGTGATTGAAAAAGTGAGCTTGTGGTAAATTTCACCCTGTACTTTAAAAATAGGCATGAATCCACCTTCTTGCACTATTGATGACATGCCAAACGATGTCATTTGGAAGCTTTAAATGTATGCCTTTATACTTTTTAGGAAATGCTTGGAATCTGCTGTGTTACCAGATAAGTAAGCTAACAGTGGTTGTGGATGCTCTTTAGGTGGCAGCAGCTTCACTTTTCCATTAGAGCAACATATTCCTGGCGGTTCACATATATATTTCTTTCCCTGACAATGGTTTACATACGACATTCATCCTTCCTATTAGGACTTTAGGGTGATTACAGTAATCGTATTCAGAGTTGTAATTAAATGTCCCTAACTTAAATCAGAATGTTGATTTGGCACACTAATTCTTCCGATCTACATCGAATTCGTTGGACACGCAGCTCTCTTTCTTCCGACGTTTCCCTTGCCCTTGACGTAGAAGCTTGCATATGCTGCTGCCTTAAACGGAGCTGCCGTTGTTCAGGTGTTTCCGACATCCGGATAGTTTTTGTCATTTTGCTGCAGGGTTTCTCTGATCAATGCTCTTTATTTTTTTCGGTGGCATTTCGATAGGTGTGAATTAATATGTATCCTTCAAACGATTATTAAATAGGAAAACACAGATAAACCGTGTGCTTATTGGTTTGATGAGTCGAGTTGACGTATTCCTTTATTCGAAATAAAACTGTTAGGTTATACACTGCTTAAACGTTCCAAACACACAAACAAACACACAAAGTTTCACCAATCATCTGAACGCTTGTTAGAGAGCTGAAGGGGAACATGTGTATATCCTTTGCCTCACTGAGAGAGACTGCTTTATCTATATCGTCTATTATATTCATTTCCCGCTCATCTTCTATACAGGGTGAATACAAAAGTCTGAACCCCCCCTTTATTTTTTGAACCGAAGCAGATATGTACATTTTAATGAATCCAGTGAACAGGAAGCAGTAACCTACAAACAGTCACACAGCACAGACAAGTTACGTCAAACAGTTTAAAAAAAAGATAATCAACAAAATGCTCGATGTGACGACCGTGGGCACCATAAGACAATTGGGCACGGAACCTAACTGACGCCAAAACATCCGCAAGCATGGCTGGTGTCACTCCTCGGCACGCTTCCTGGATTCGTTGAACCAGATCCTCCAGTGAGGCGGCTGCGTAGCATAAACCTTGTCCTTCAGGTATCCCCACAAGAAAAAGTCAAGTGGTGTAAAATCAGGGGAGCGGAATGGCCAACGAACTGGTCCTCCTCGGCCAATCCATTGTTGTCCAAACATCTCGCTTAGACGCTCGCGAACGACCAACCCGTAATGTGGAGGTGCTCCATCATGCTGAAAGCACGTGCGCTGATACGAGGCCAATGGCAAATTGTCAATGAAGTCTGTGACCACCACGTTGAGAATATCAGCCCGGTAGCGTTCTGCAGTCAGTGTTCCATCGTAAAAATACGGTCCAACCACAGTGTCATTGTACAATCCGCACCACATATTGATTCTCCAGTTCACTTGATGAGTTGCTTCTCGCAGACATCGTGGGTTTTCGTCTGCCCAATGATGATGGTTGTGCCTGTTGATACTCCATCCCTGGTGAACTGGGCTTCATCTGTCCATGATGAGTGAAGTTTGGATTGTCATTCAGCCAGGTAAGTAACCAGTTGCAGAAGGCGGCCATAGCAACAAAATCCAATGGCAGTAACTCCTGGTGACAATGAATATGGTATGGATGAAAATGATGTGCGTGTAGAATGTGGAGAAGATTTCTCTGATGGCACCCAACATCTGCAGCAATTGCTCTGCTGCTTGTGTGGGAATTTGCAGCAACTGCAGCCAGAACTAGTGTTGTTGTATCCTCGTTGCCTTGTGCCCTTGGTCGTCCTCGTTAACATTCCCTGTAGCCTCAAATCTTTGAATAATATGATGCATTGTTTGACGAGATGGATGGCGTTCGTTAGGGTTATCTGTCTCGATACAACCTAACTGCAGCATGTAGGTTTCTCCTTGCCTCTCCGAAGCAGAAGATCATGTTGATCATTTCCGGAACAGTGTAGTTTGCCATCCTGGAATTGTTCTGTCTTCTGTGTGCTGAAACATGCCTTTTATTTGCTTTTCCGCATGAAAGTGAATGTGAGTATGGTAATTTATGTTAATTTTTTGATTTGCATTCTTTACATGGTGGAAATATCAACATTCAGTTTTCCTTGTGCAGTGTGACTGTTTGTAAGCTACAAACAGTTCACCACGTGATTGTGGGCAGTTGGTTGGCCCGATTTGGATGATTTTTTTTGTTTTGTTTGTTTTTTTATGCTGAACAAGTTTGCAATAGGGTTTTTTTCTCTATCCCTTAGAGTTTTTGAGATAAATTTTGAATGTGTCCTAATTTGCATATTTGGGATGATGAAAACTGCACTATGGGATAGGCCACCCACAACTTCCTATTCATTGGAATCATCAAAATTGACTTATCTGCTTCGGTTCAAAAAATAAAAGTGGGGGGTTCAGACTTTTGTATTCACCCTGTATACAGTTTGTCTATATGGAAGTCGGTTGGAGGGGAGGACAGGGGATAGAGATCATTTCGCTTTTAGATTGAAAGTGTTCATAATCACTTCCCCCTCTGCACACAGCGTTTTTTGTCGCAGTGACTCATTAACAAAAGAAGGATCGAATACAATGGAAAGCATTCCTGTAAATGACACGGCTGTCGGCACGGCCATCTTGAAACCGACTGGTTTCAAGATGGCCATGCTGTCGGTCGACACTGCAGCGACATGCAGGTGTTTATTGCATCCCTATAATCCTGTTATTGTTAAGAAGTCGCTGCCACAAAAATCGCCAATGTGAAGAGGCCTTCTCATTCACTACATTGTCAAAAAACTTTTAAGTTAGAAGATACAAAAAAAACCCTACAAAAAATTACAAGTAAAATATATTCAAAAAATGTAAATAAATTTTAGAAAAAATATATATAGTTTACAGATAAAATCTACAAAATATACAAATGAAATTTTAACCAAAATCATTAATTATAATAAAAATTATGTATTAATTTTTTTACAAGTTCTGACAATTAAGTACGGTGACTGAGTTCACACAACAAAATGCAAAACAGATAGAGCCACATTTACTTTATTGTCCTTCGAAATAATCACCCTGGAAGGCAATACACTTTTGGGATCGGGTGTATAAGCCCTGGAAGCTCCTTGGGGATGGCTTTAAGTTCACGTGTCACATTTGCTTGAATGTCTGGAATCTCCAAAAATCTGTGTCCGTTTAAAGCCCGTTTCAGGCGTGGGTACAAGTAAAAGTCTGTCGGTGCCAAGTCTGTTGAATAAGGTGGATGAGCTATGGATACGACCCCTTTGTTGGCCAGAAACTGTTGCACGATTACGGCAGTGTTGCTTTTTGCTCCATTATCCACAGTTACGTGCGCACGCTACACCTTCAACTGAAGAAACGAGCATCTGCTAAACCATTGCACGCACAAACGTGACCTGTCTGAACTTGCTTAAACAATGACTTAGCTTGTATTCATATGCATTGTTACTCGCGTAAAGCTCGCACAGGTTTGGGTGTGACGTCATTCACCGAACTTAATTGTCAGAGGGGGGCTGGAGGGGGTGGGGGGGTTTATAACTCCAAAACAGCTCATCACAGCCAAACAAGTCATTTGCAAAAAAATTCACCTTAATGAGAGAAGTCCGTACATCTCAAGTTTATTGAGTTTGATTTGCTGGTTTGTACGCTACAGCCATTTTTTAATTTTTTAAAAAAATTAATATCTCTAAAAAGGCTTCACAATAAAGTGAAGATGCAGTGACAGAACATTAATAAGGCAGCATCTATTGATTAGGCATAGGAGTCACGCATGTCTCCCTTGAGCTCCCTATCAAAAGGAAAAAGAAAGAACGAGTATTGTTCAGAGAAACTCTGTAACTAAAACAGAAAACGCTATACGGGCGTTTGAAACATCTGAACAACGGGAGTTTCGAATAGAGCAACAGGGTATAAGAGCTTCTAAGTCAAGGGCAAGAAAAACTTGAGTACTTTAGATCTGGTGATGCTCCGCAGTGGTGAGGCAAGTCAAGAAGAGTTTAGATAAAGTTCTGGTATATCACCTAGACTTCCTGTTTTTTGTATTTTTAGTAGAATTGATAATCCCTCTGCTCTGTGTTGTATTGATTGACTTATTATTTATCCAATTGGAAGTTATAATGTAATTTTTGACATTGTTCTCTTTACCTAAAAGTGTAAATTATCCCGGGTAATACCGGGTAACTCTGCTGGTCTTCTTTTATCTATATATATAAAGAAGGATGTTTGTGGGTGGGTTTGTTTGTTTTTTATACAAATCTACAGTTTTATTCTGATCTTGATGAAATTTTGCATACTTGACCTTCAAAGCACGAGGAAGGACACTGTCTACCTCAGATTTTGGAAAAGTTATAATTATCGATAAAAATCGATATTCATGTTTATGGCAGGGCATAATAATGAGAAATATCTCATGACCAACAATATAAGGCAAAGTTTGTGCAACAAAACTTATCAACCATGATATCAACACGCAATTCACAAACACTCTACACGGACCAACAATATATATCTCATGACCAATAATGCAAGGCAAAATTTGTGCAATATAGATAAATTTTAATTTGTTACAATGCATAGAATTCCTGTTATACAGGTTTTTTCTTAGAAAAGAGTGTTCTTAGTACTTAACAATTTCTTGAAAATCTAAAAAAATGATCAGTAACTGGAGATAATGGAGAGTTAGCAGACTATTGAGAAAGAGTGGAAAGACGACAGAGGAAGTAGATTGAGCAGATGATAAGCAAGTAAATAAAGGAATCGGCGACCGCTAGACTACACAAAGTGATGAATGGCCAAGTTTTGCTTCAAGACATCTAGAGAAGAAAGGGAAGTGCAACAACATCAAGTGCACATCTAAAGTAAGATTACGTGAGTAAGAAATTATTTAGACTAGTAGTGGCATCCTTAAAGAGGTCCATCCATTGTGAGCCTTTAAAATTTTTTTTTATAATTTCCGTGGTCTAGTATCGTTGTGAACTTCAAATAACAGATGGTCTGATACAATACTAATACTATCAATTTTATTGCCGACCTCTACTACATCTCCTTATTCGATACCCTAGTCCTTACCAACCGGAAACAAGACGTCTACTAGGTCTGCCATCTGGATCCTTCTAATCAACCTTTTTGTAAGTCGACTAGTCAACCCTATCTGGTGGACACCTTCTCCTATTTTCCTATATAATATGATGCCAATGTAAAACTCGCTGTTACTATTATGCTAGCCTTGAAAATGGTGTAACACCGAAACGTACGTTAGCAATAAAATTGATAGTATCCGTATCGTATCAGACCCATCTTTTATTTAACACTTTTTTTCAAATTTTCATTAAGAATTTTTACTGGATTAATTCTAAGCGTTTTCATGTGTTTATTTTTAAGATATTTCAAAATTTAATCAAAAAAAAGAAATAAAAAATTCGAGCCACGCCTAGGTATCACCTAGCTTATTTCGTTGCACAGCAGATCCAAACATTTCATTTTGACTACATTCTGTGAGAATGTGTATATTTTGGAAACTGAGATGCTGATAATGCGATGACTGAACGTTCGTTTCAAAGAATTATTGATAATGAGTATAAAGTGATGATGCAGTGACATAACATTAATAAGGGAGCGTGTTTTGTCGAGGCAAAGGAGTCACGCATGTCTCCCTTGAGCTCCCTATCAAACGTCCAGACGACTGACAAAAATTTATGTGAAAAGGAAAGAGAAAGAACGAGTAATGGTCAGAAAAATGTGCAGCTAAAACAGAAATAACTATACGGGCATTTGAAACATCTGATCAACGGGAGTTTCGAACAGAGCAAGAGGGTAAAAGAGCTTCTACGTCAAGGGCAAAAAAAAAAATTGAGTTCAAAGTATTTGGTGATGCTCCGCAGTGGTAAGGCAAGTCATGAAAAGTTTAGATAAAGTCCCGGTATATCACTAAGAATTTATGTTTTTCGTATTTTTCGTAGAATGGATATTCCCTTTGCTCTGTGTTGTATTGATTGAGTTATTATTCAACCAATTGGGAGTTATAATTTAATTTTTTGAGATTGTTCTCTTCACCTATATATGTAATAATTCCGAGCAACGCCGGGTACCTGTGGTAGTTATATATATAGATAGAAGAAGGATGTTTGTTTGTGGGTTTCTTTGCTTTTTATACAAATCTACAGCTTTATTACGATCTTAATGAAATTTTGCGTACTTGACCTTCAAATAATTATTGAAAAAAAAATCGATATTCATTGTTATGGCAAGGCATTAATGAGAAATATCTCATGACCAACAATGCTTATCCACAATGGTATCAACACACAATTCACAAACACTCTGCACGGACCAACGGTATATATCTCATGATCAACAATGCTAGGAAACGTTTGTGCAACAATAGGTATCCACAATTGTGTCAACACGCAATGCACCAACACTGTGTTAGGATCAACAATATATATATCTCATGACCAACAATGCAAAGCAAAGTTTGTGCAGTATAGATAAGTTTCAATTTGTAACAATGCATAGAATTCCTGTTATTCAGGCTTTTCTTAGAAAAGAGAATTCTTAGTACTTAACAATTTCTTGAAAATCTTTAAAAATGATCAGTAACTGGAGATTATGCAGAGACAGCAGACTGTTGAAAAAGAGTGGAAAGACGGAGGAAGCACTCTTTTAGCTGCGTGCTGTCTTGAGCAAATGGTAAGCAGGTAAATAGAAGAATCGGCGACCACTAGACAACATAAAGTGGAGAATGGCCAATCTTTGCTTCAAGACATTGAGAGAAGAGCGGGAACAGCAACAACATCAAGTGTACATCTGAAGTAAGATTACGTGAGTAAGAAATTATTTAGACAAGCAGTGACATCCTAAGAGACGTCCACCCATTATGAGCCTTTAAAAATTTATTTTCGAATTTTCATTAACAATTTTTATTGTATTAATTCTAAACCTTTTCATGTGTTTGTATTTAAGATATTGCAAAATTCAATCCAAAAAAAAATATAGTTTGAGCCACACAGGGGTTATCACCTAGCTTATTTGGTAGCATATCAGATCCAAACATTTCATAAAAATACATTTAGAATATACTCTGTGGGAATGTGTATATTTTGGAAACTGAGATGCTGTTAATGTGACGATTGAACGTTAGTTTCCAAGAATTATTAATGATGAGCATAAAATGATGATGCAGTGATATAACATTAAAGAATAAAGCAGCGTCTATTGATGAGGCAAATGAGTCACGCGTGTCTTTTTGAGCTACCTATGAAACATCCAGACGACTGGCAAAAATTTATGTATACGGGCAACTAAAACAGAAAAAGGTATACCGGCATTTGAAACATCTGAACAATGGGAGTTTCGAATAGAGCAAAAGGGTATAAGAGATTCAACGTCAAGGGCAAGAAAAACTTGAGTCTAAAGTATATGGTGATGCTCCGCAGTGGTAAGGCAAGTCAAGAAAAGTTTAGATGCTCCGGTATATCACCTGCACTACCTGTTTTTCTATTTTTTGCAGAATAGATAGACCCTATGCTCTGTGATGTATTGATTGAGTTATTATTTAACCAATTGATTATTATTTAACCAGTTGTTAATAATTCTTGAAAACGAATGTTTGGTCATTGTATCATCATTTTATGCTCATTATTATTGCTGAATTGCGTGTTGATACCATTGTTGATGCGAACACGACGGATCTCTTGTTGCACAAACTTTGCCTTGCATTCTTGGTCATGAGATTCCTCTTATTAAAATGCCCTGCCGTCTAGTGAATATCGATTTGTTACGGATAATTATTTTTATCGAAATCTGAGGTAGACAGTGACCTTTCTCGTGCTTTGAAGGTCAAGTGTGCAAAACTTCATCTTGATCGGAATAAAACTGTAGATTTTTATAAGAAACAAACACACCCACAAACAAACGTTCTTCTTTATAAGGATGAAGAAGATTAAGCTCTTGTTCAGATGTTTGCGAGGCCCAATAAGAAAAGCCTGAGCAAGAATTCTTTGTATTGTGACGAATTCAATTTTTTTAATAATTCTCATGTTGAAAGGAACCATCATTGCACATTTTTCCTGATAACTCGGCCTCGCCCAGGACTTTATTTAACCTCTTATTGTCCTGCCTCTGATTAAGATGATATCCATCTTCACCACCCGGGATTACCACTGGATATTTTAAACACCTGTTCATGACGTAGAAGCTCTTATACCTTCCTTCTTTAGACGAAGATCCTGTTGTTCAGAGGTTTTCAACGCCCAGATAGATTTTCTTCTTTTATTTGCAAAATTTCTCTGATCAATACTCGTTCTTTCTCGTTCCTTTCCAAAGACACAAATTTTCCCCACTGGTCTGGACGTTTTTTGGGAGCTCATTTCCCCCGTCTAAATCCTTAGCCTCCACGATAGGCACTGCCTTATTATCTCCTATGATTGCATCATGTTGTGCTCATTGTTAGTAGTTCTTGGAATCGAATGTTCAGCACCTTGGTTTGATTAAATTCTGCAATATCTGTATATGAATATACAGTAAAAATGAACACATTAAAACGCTTAGAAATAATACAGTAATACTCATAATGAAAATCCGAAAACAAAAATTTGTTCGTACTTGGTAATCTGTTCTTGCAATTCACACTCTGCTGTCGCTGTGTTGAAGCAAAATTGGCCATTCATCACACTGTGTATTTAGCAGTCACTGTTTCTTTTGTTCAGACGCTAGCATCATCGAGGGTCGCTTGGGAACTTGATCACTCACGACTTAGTCAGTTTCTCAATAGTCTGGTAACTCTTTTATGTCCAGTTACTGCTCATTTTTAAAGAATTCCAAGAAAATGTTAAATTCCGAAAATTGTCAATTCTAAGAAAAGCCTAAACAACCAAAAGTCTAGGCATTGTTACAAATTGAACCTTCATAAAAAGCACACACTTTGCCGTGATGGTCATGAGATATATATTGTTGGTCCGTGTAGAGTGTTGGTGAATTGAGTGTTGATACCATTGTTGCAAAATATTTGCCATGCATTGTTGCCCTATTAGTATGCCCTGCCATCATCATGAATATGAATTTATTACCGATAATTATTATTTTAAACACATTAAATACAAACAAACCTACCCACAAACAAATACTCTTATCTATCTATATATATAAAGAAGGATGTTTGTCTGTGGGTGGGTCTGTGGGT
>JAHWFO010002326.1:551714-622014 GCA_023313115.1 Rhysida immarginata
GTATAAAAAACGTACACACAGATCCACAGACCCACACACAGACCCACAGACGCACAGACCCACAAACATCCTTCTTTATATATATAGATAGATGATTCTGATAATAGATAGGTCATAGCGTTGCCACCATATATGTAAACATTAACGAATTTTTTAAATAAAAGCTGATGGATTATTTAAACACGATGCCTCAGATGTTAAAATGTTACAATACAGATGTTTAATACGTTTAAATAAATAATAAATGAAAATAGGAAAGAAAAAGAAAATTTCAGTGTGGGAACGCGACGCTCTGAGCAGTTAAGTCTTTGTTGACTGTAATGCAGGCTCGTGGCTTAATTTTTCATTCATCACTTAAATTTAATGTCATATTCACCCGGATGCACGACAATAATGAAAATATGTAGTATAAATTTTATGGCCAACGCCATCACCAATTAATTAATTCGGTGAATTAATATTAGAAAATAAATTAAAAAGTCCTCCCTCCCCTCCAAATACGAAAAAAACTCTAGTAAATTTTGATAAAAAAACCCCGATATGCTTCAAATAATTCGATAAAATAATGTATAAATTATAAAAAATTCAGATTAAAATTAAGGTTTATTTCTGGGATATGTCCTCATTTGTGCTATAACTCTATGAGTTTTGACCGGTGGGGTTTTTGCTGGATCCTACTTCAAACAAATCACAATCAAACAGATTGCGACCTAGTATTCAGATCGCGACAGTGTATATACAGAATTCATTTATATGATACAAAATCCACTCAACTTATTTTTTTGCAATTTAGTAATTTTTTTAATATATGAAATATTTAAATCACTTATTTTCTTATATTAATTGATTATTGTTAAATATTTACGAATTAAAATAAATTTTATTAATTTCTAATAGTAATTAATAACTTCAGAAATAAGTCAACAGTGGCGTCTTTCAACGATGCTTCACTGCAGGGTGGATACGAAACAATTGCTATGAATAAGTTGTTCATTTGGGTGTCTCTGAGAGATGCTTCTCTGCAGTGCACGCAGTGCTCGCAGTTCCTAAAGGTCAACTTTGCCGAAAAACTTGAGTCTAAAGTATCTGGTGATGCTCCGCAGTGGTGAGGCAAGTCAAGAAGAGTTTAGATAAAGTCCTGATGTAATACCTAGAATTCCTGTTTTTCGTATTTTTCGTAGAATGGATGATTGATAGAAATCCTTTGCTCCGTGTTGTATTGATTGAGTTATTATTTGACTAATTGGGAGTTATTATTTAATTTTTTGAGAATGTTTTGTTTACCTACAAATGTAATTATCCCAGGCAACGCCGGGTATCTCTGCTAGTAAATAAATAAACAAATAAATAAATAAATAAAATATTTATTCATTGTTTTTTTATAACCACTACTGTTCAACATGTTCATAAATGATTTACCTTCAGCTCTAACTTCTCTCACTACTATTTTATACACCGATGACGCTTCTCTATTATTTGCAGACTCATCTCTATCACTAATCCAACGCACAATTAACCATATACTCAACAACCTATCAAACTGGAACAAATTAAATAGCTCAGATTTAAATATCGAGAAATCTACCTACATCATTTTTCATCAACGTAACAAAAAATCAGATCTCCTGAACTTCTCTCTAATTTATAATGACCTGACCCTTAAACCTGCTAAAAATGTTAAATTTCTATGCATCAATCTCTCACACAAGCTTTCATAGGATTCCCATATAAATATCCTCTCATCCTCATTAAATCAACGTTTATGCATGTTTTCCCGCCTCCACTTCTTCCCAAAATAGATCTTACTTCTTCTATATTACACACTAATATAATTTTCACTTATATATGGAAGAGATTTCTGGGGTTATACCACCAAATCAAATCTATTACGATTACTTTGCTTACAAAAATGGTTCGTAAGAATCTACTTAAACTTAAATAAATCTGACCATGTCTCCCATTTATTTATTTCCTTCTGTAGGAATATTACCCATTTCCCATTTATACTCCTTTCACTTAGCTCTCTTCACATGTAAAGTCTTAAATAATAAATTTTCAGTATCCTCCCCCTAACTTTTATAATTCTTCATCTCTCCACTCGTATAACTTACATAACAAAGATTCCCTACCCAAGCTAGCAATTAAATACTCTTATCAACTTAACAGTGTCTCTATCTCTGGATACAAGCTATGGGATACTTTTTCCCCCGAATTACGCACTACACCTTTCATATTTACCTTTAAATCCAAACTGAAGACTCTTCTTACTAAATTCACCTACAGGGTGATTCAGTCAATTTCTGACCATTTCACTCGAATGACGTGCATTAGGGATAAACAACTGAAAGAATATGAGCGCCATATCGAATTTCTAAATAGTTGGAGTTTGTATTGTTGCAACGGCGCTGCATGAAAATCGTATTGTTGAAAAATGGCGCCCGCTTTATCAACAGAGCAGAAATGCAAGGTTGTCGAATGGTATTTCGAGACAAAATCACCTGTAACCGTGGAAAGAAAGTTCCGGAAGGAGTATAAGTGTCGAGACGCACCAGGCAGGCGACCAATCATGGATTTTGTCAAGCAATTTCGTGCCACTGGATGTGTTAAAGACAAGAAAAAAGGCGGGAGCGAAGCTCGTGTTCAAACGGCCGAAGTTGTCGAAAATGTTCGCACAAGGTTGGTCGATTCCCCTACCAAAAAATCTGTTCGCCGCCTATCCATTGAAGAAGGGCTGTCGTATACCACAACGTGGCGACTTTTGAGAAAGGATTTACACCTGTTCCCGTATAAGATCCATGTTTATCAGGAGTTAACAGACACTGGAAAACAGACGTGACAACAATTTGCGATGGAGTTTGGAGTAGAAATGGAAGCCAATCGGGACATTGTGGACAACCTGTGGGTGTCAGTTGAGGCCTTCTTCCATCTGTCAGGTGACGTTAATAAACACAACGTTCGTTTTTGGGGTTCCCAGCATCCTCATGTGATCCATAAGTCACCTCTTCATCCACCAAAGGTTATGGCTTGGTGCGCGATTTCCAAAAGAGGCATCATTGGTCCGTTCCTTTTTGAGGGCACCGTAACGTCACAGGCTTACCTTAACATGTTGGAAACCTTCTTCATCCCCGAGCTGCGAAGAGGCTTATACCGCTTCGGCATCAATGGTTTCAAAAGGATGGGATGGGGCCAGGCCTCGCACCACTAATGAAGTGCTATACTTTCTCAATCAGAAATTCTAAAATCGTGTCATTTCAAACAGGTTTCCAGATCGATTCGGGAGTGACTTTCTTTGGCCCCCTACGAGTCCTGACCTAAACCCATGCGATTTATAACTCTGGGGGTTCCTTAAAGACAGTGTGTTCACTACATCCGTAGACCAGCTGCATCGTCGACTGCTGCACCCTTGTGGATGCAGAAATCCTGGATAGAGTTACCATTCGGCTGCGAGCCGTTCAAAACGTTCGAGGTGGCCACATTGACTATAACATCAAGACTTTTCCACGGGAATAAAAACTCCGAACTGCCTAAAATATCATACTGATGGTAAACATTAATGGGTCAATAAATCATAGTACTGAAATGGTCAGAAATTGACTGAATCACCCTGTATTAATATCTCACCAATTTTACAATTGTTCTCAATTTACTAACTATCTTTTAGATTGCTTCCAACCAGAGACCTAACTTGTCGGCCAATGGCCATACCGGATCTGGGTGGATATCTTGTATTTGGATATCATGTATTTGGAATACTTCCTTATCATATGTATTTCCTTCCTTCTTTCCTTCCTTCAAATAAATAAATAAATAAATCTATTTTTACCAAACACGATGTACTGTAAAACCATACTCCGTTATGTTAAAAACGGTTTAAAGAATATGTCCGTGCGTTGTCAGGTTGTATTTGTCCTTCTGTACAACCTTCGAACAGATTTTTGTTGGTTTGGTAACAGACTCTTTTTGTTGGTTTGAGTTATTCTTTGAGTGTTCAGCTTTCCAATAAGTATGGACTCATTTATCGAGAAGCAACCCCAAACATTGACTTTTACAGGGTGGTTATCGATACGATCCAAAGATTTGTTTGTGGGGGATGACAATGCTCGATGTGGGGAATCACCTGACATGATTTATCTGAGAAATTGCTCTGACATTTCAGCAGTCACGATCCATATTTTCTTTTGCCCACTGGAGACATTTCTTCATTGTTTTTTCAAATAGGGGAGTTTTCTTCACCGTACTCTGCCATTTTATGTTTTTTTCCTTCAAAAGTCTTCTTTTGTCTCCAGAGAGAACATCTCTGCTTTTCCTGTCCTTCGCAGAAAGTTTTTTTATGGTTTTTTCATGAAAATTTCTTGTTATGCTTTGTTTTGGTAAGTCATCGATATTTTTGTGATGTTGAAAACGCTTCATCTACTTCCTTACAAATGCCGTTGATTTCCTCAAATAACCTGCAGCGGCTGCTTGCATCATTTTCGGACCTTATACCTGAGAACACCAGAAAATGCTTCAACCCATTTCACTTTTCACACTTATAGCAGGGATCCTTATTTTGTTGGAAAATCTAACTTTCCCACGAAAAATCTCAACATAAGCTGAAAGTTGTTTTTATAGAAGACTTTTGTAATCCAAAGAATTCATTCAACCAACAGCCATTACCAGATCACTTTTACCCATAGAGGAGAATGAGCCCAAAACAAAATTTCAACCTCCATTCATTTGCGGACTCGTTTGAATCTCCTGTTTTTGTGCAGATCTTGCCAATGGCATCCCATCCGTCAGGACTGTGTAGGTGAAATCTCTTCTCATCGGAAAAAATTATTCCATGCCATTCGTGACAGGTTATTTTTACTTTAGTGAGGTTCAGTTTTGTTTTAAGGGGGGGGGGGGGCCTCCTTCTCATATTTATATGAGACATTAGTGTACATCTCTGTAGTAGCCTACATGACAAACAGTTCACCAAGATTAGTTCAGGGCAAGAACATCAGTTGGGGTTTGGCTGCAGAAAGATTTCTCTCAGTTGCAAGACGACGAACATGATATTCAGCTCTAGAGTTCAGGATTTTCATCCTACCTGATCGCGTTATCACTTTGGCCACTAAGTCCTCTTACTAGCACACCTTGAACAATGCACAGAGACACAGGGCCGAGTCACACTCTTATGACCTCTCCCTACATTTGTCTTCGGGGTTGCCCAGCCAAGGAACTGTGTCACATGTTGGAAATTGGTTAGGTGACTATATAATGTAGGTTTCCACTATGTTGAAAATGTATCACTCATTGCTGCAATGGGTAAGAAACGTAATTTATCAGATCTGGAAAAGGGAATGATAATCGGCTTTCGGGCCAAGGGTGGCAGTATTTCGGAAACCGTGCAGTTTGTGAACTGTTCTCGTGCTGCTGTAGTTAAAGTGTATGGGACCGTTCAGAATAAAGGGTATGGGAACTGTGGAGCACCGCGTGCCATTGATGAGAGAGGTGAAGGCCAACTGAAGGTAAGTGCATTCTTATTAATAAAAAAGGCTCCATAATTATCTTTTTTTTTTCATTTATCTTCCCTTCCTAATTTCCGTGGACAGGCGTTGTAGTGGTTCTTTGACAGTTGAATATATTTGTCTATGAAATTTGTAAAGTATTTTTTTTTTTTCATTAAAGTTTCTGCAAATTATATGTGAATTTATAATTTTCTCAATGAGTGTATTAATGGGTTGCTTAGAAATTTCGAGTACTTCAAAAATTGAAAATAATATTAATTTTTAATATTGTAACTTGTAGAAGCAATGGCTAAGTAATAAAAAATTACCGATGAAATTTATAAAATAACACGAGTTGGAAAATCACTACTGTTTATTCTTGTCTTTTAAATAGTGAGATAAATCAGGGTATATAATATAGATTTATTGAAATATTATTTATTCATTCTCTAAAATAACGTACAATCATGCTGAGAAAATTAATGTAATTCTTTTAAAGATTCCTACCAAGAAGATAGAGGGTCAGATTTTACCTTACTTTGCTATTCGCATGGATGATGGTACAGAATGTGAACTTACAGGCCAACCTCGTGTTACCAACGTGCTCTATGTTTGTTACCCTGAAAATAAATTAGAAATTTATTCCTTTGAAGAAGTTTCTACTTGTGAATATGAAATGGTGGTTTTAACTCCACTATTGTGTGCACATCCAGACTACAGGTAGGTACTTAATATTGTTGTTAATTATTTAATTTATGTAGATATTGATGATGATTAATTTCACGTGGATGTATTAATTTACACTCTGAAGCAAAACCACGACCCTATTGACGTATTTTTATTCATTTCATATTTCACGTTAACATAACAGAGATGAATAAAATGAAATCGCGTTGGAGCAGATTTCGCGCTTTAGCGAAACGTGCGACCAGGTCCGTACTGTACTTGTTAACTCGCCGAGAATGCACACTTCTTTTAAAAATGGATGCCCTGCTATTGGAAATTGTATTCAGAATTTTTATTTTTTTACACATTTAGGGTTCAAATTTTAAATCTTCTCTGAGGTTATCCGTTTATTGCATGCCATTAATTGATCACATTTTTCCAAATATTTTTATTATTAATTATATTTGGAGTTCAAAAGAAAAAAAGAAAATCATTTATGTATGTATAAAGTAAAAACTTAGTCCAGTATAAAATGTCATTATAATGGACACTATGCACATCAGGAAAACTTTTGTTCTCTGCAGAAAAACTTTTGTTCTCATTATAATAAACGCCATGTGCTATTATAAAAGTATATTTGATGATGGACATAATAAAACCAAAGTTCAATGTGATCTATGCAGGGTGTCCCATGTAACCTGTACCAATGAAGGTCTGTGGTCCGGGGACACCAATACCTATCGATTAGACCCCCATGTATGTTCCGCGATCTTTTGTAATTTTCGAGATATGAATTTTTTTGTTTTATTTTCAGATTTTTTTTAAATTTTGGACGGTTTTATCTATAACTTTTTTGTGAAGTGATTCTTTGAGATTTTCTTTGTTAGTATTATGGCTAGCATGTGTATTCATCTGTAGCAACACTAAACACCAAAATTCTAACTACTACTAGCTCAGATTTTGATCACAAAATTAAAATTTCTGTTTGAGAGAAATTGTTACATGTACTTGATTTCAACTTGGAAAAAAAAAGTACTTAACTCTGACTGAATAACTTCCTGATAATTTTAAAAACTTTATGGGTTCCTTAGCTCTCAAAATACACAAAAAAGTTAGTACTCTATACGGCATTTTTACGCGAAAACGGAGTTTAAAGTTGATACAGTCGAAAATAGTGAAATTAGGAATGTTAGATAAAAAGATGTAAAATAACGTATTTACATAAAATTTTACTGATTGGCCCAAAAGAAGTCCCAACGAGATTAAATGGTGAAAATTATTAAAATTTTTTACAAAATGATTTTGTGGAGGCCATGGCAGATTTGGATGTCACTGAGGAGACCTCAGCAACCAGTCTCCGAAATCGCCACCAGATGGCGCCGAAGCCTAGCTCCCAGCAGCAGCCACCAGACGGCAGTGGAGCGGAGACACCAGGAAAAAGAAGAGGGATTAAAGGACATACCTGATCGAGACACACCTGGCCGGACCACCATTCTGATTGAATCATTATTATTATTATTTTCTAATTTATCATGAAGTAGTGTAATTATATATATTGTAATATTGTACACGAATTAAACAGCCTTCACAAAAATCAATGGAGTCAGATCAGTCACATACACCACAGTTTACTACAGTGGTGACCTGGACGTGATACTTAGACAGAACCACGTGGAGCAGAGCCAGCCAGGATAGCGCAGAGAATGAGGACGGCGGCAGCAGTTGGCAGCAGGTCAACCGATCGGGGGTAGACGAATCACCAACAGAACACAGACCAGCCGACGGACGGCATCCAGGGGACACAGCAGCGGATATGGCAGCCAACAGGGACGACGGAGCAGCAAATAGAAAAACAAAAGGTACGTGCGACCATTTCATTGCCCCTGAAACCTACCACAAAGCCTCGTCACTCGTCACTGAATTTGCATTTTCGCAGATAAGCGAAACGTGGCGATGCAATGAGCTCTGTCTATATTGGTGATCGAACACAAAGAAAAGAAAAGCCAACACGTGGCATACAGCCCTGCTAGCCCTAACCCTTTGTCCGCCATCCGAAGGCACCATGGCCAGCGACGACGCCGAGGCATCCACCCCGCAGATAGCACGTGTATTAATCAAACCACCGCCCTTCTGAAAAAATAACCCCCAGTTGTGGTTTGCCCAGGTGGAGGCACAATTCTCCATCGCAGGCGTGACGGCGGATGCCACCCGGTTCCACCACGTAGTAGCCGCTATCGCGCCTGACATTTTAAACGCGGTGCAAGACCTGATCTTACAGTCGCCGGCGATTGACGCCTATATAACACCTAAGAACAGGCTAATCCACATTTTCGCCAAGAGTGAAGCCTCTAAACTAAAAACGCTTCTGCAGGGAATTGAGCTCGGCGACCAGCGCCCGTCCCATCTACTTGCAAGGATGCGAGACCTCCAGGCACACATGTCAGCGATGACATCTTGAAGTCCCTGTGGGCTGCACAGCTCCCCCATAGCACCCAGGCCATCATCGCTGCCTCCGGCGAGGACCTAACATAGCTGGCAGATATTGCGAACAAAATGGCCGAATGTTTCTCTTCCCACGGCGCAACTCCGATGGAAATTTATTGTTGCTGACTTCACACAACCCATCATCGGCGTTGATTTTCTGACTCACTACAATCTTTTAGTAGACGTCAGAAACAATTGCTTGGTGGACGGCACCACACAGCTAAAGGCCGCCGGGACCGTGCTCAGGTACCCTGCTATCTTAAGCAGAATCTCGCTGCTCTCGAGCACGTCGCCCTACCTTAACATATTGGCCGAATTCCCTCAGGTTACGAACCCCTCCATTCTCGCTAGAACAGATATAGAGGCACTTGTGTACCACCACATTGAAACCACCGCTCCCCCCCTTTTTTTCCAAGCCCAGGCGCTTATCCCTCGAAACACTAAAAGCCGCAAAACAAGAATTCGATTTCATGCTAGATCAAGGGATTATCAGACCTTCAAGCAGCCCCTGGGCCAGCCCCCTTCATATGATTAGGAAGGCAAATAGTAGCTGGCATGCCTGCAGCGACTATTGTCACCTGAACGCTCTCACGACCCCAGACCGGTATCCTTTCCCCCACATACAGGATTGCATGCAGACTCTCCTTGACAAAAAAATATTTTTCACCATTGATCTGGCGGGCGCTTGCCACCAAATACATATCTTCCCAGATCATATCAAAAAGACGGCCATTACAATCCTGTTCGGACTCTTCGAGTTCGTGTCCATGCCGTTCGGCCTGCGGAACGCCGGTCAAACGTTCCACGTTATATTCACCAGGCCTTGGCTGGACACAAGTACTGCATGCCGTACGTAGACGACATTCTCATTGCGTCCAACACCCCTGAAGAACACGGACAGCACATAAGGCAAGTGCTCCAACGACTGCGTGACCATGCTCTCAAAATCAGCCCATCAAAATGCGTATTCGGACGGCACTCCGTCTCCTTCCTCGGATGCCAGATATCACGGGACGGTCTTTACCCCCTCCCAGAGAAAACAAAGGTACTCTTTGAATACCCGATGGCAGAGACCATCGTTCAATTTTTTGAAACGGTCTACGACGGTTTCTGGTGATACTAAAATTTTACCGTCGGTTCTTACCAGCACGCAAGCGCCCCTGAACAACCTGACGAAAGACTCGAGGAAAAACGACGCGCGCAAGGTGCCGTGGAGCGACACTACTCTGGCGGCATTTGAAAAATGCAAAACCGACCTCGTGCAGGCAGTCGCCTTAACATTCCCTGCCCCTGACCAGACACTATCACTCACGATAGATGCTTCTGATACGGCAATCGGAGCTGCGCTGCACGTCCATCGGGACAATGACTTGTGCCCCATAACAATTTTCTCCCGCAAACTGAGTGCGACTGAACAAAACTACTCCATCTATGACCGCGAGCTCCTAGCGATCTACGCGGCCATCAAACATTTCCGACATGAGCTCGAAGGCGCCAGTTCATCATATATACTGATCTCCGCCCCCTCACGTATGATTTCACCAGAAAGACAGACTCGTGCTCACCTCGCCAACAGCGCCAACTCGACTTCATCGCGCAGTTCAGCAATGTGGACGCCGATACCTTATCCCGTATCGACGCAGTACGGCTTCCCGCCCCCGATTTCGCCGCACTGGCAGAAGCTCAAACAAACGACAGCGAACTATAAACACTCCTCAACGAGCACAACACCTCCCTGAACCTCCAACCGCTGCAACAGAACACAGACCAAACCATCTACTGTAACACCAGCGATGGCAACATACGACCGTATGTGCCCCCTCAACTGCGCAGACAGATTTTCCACGCACTCCACGACCTCTTCCACCCCGGCGTGAACGCCACGAGACGTCTGGTGACACAGCGTGTGTGGCCATCCATAAACAAGGACGTCGCCGAATGGACCAGGTCATGCATGGGTTGCCAACGTGCCAAGGTAAACTGCCACACGTATAGCCCCCTGCAATCGTTCAGACTACCTTCCACGAGATGTAGTCACATCCACATTGATCTCTTGGTACCTCTATCACCGTCAGACGACCATCACTATTTGCTGACGTGTGTATATCGCTACACACGCTGGCTGGAAGCCATTCCCCTGAATGACATTAGTGCAGAGACCGTCGCACGAGCCCTCACCCATCATTGGATCACCTGTTTTGGCGTTCCAGACACCATCATAACGGTAGTCGGTAATTTACATCTCACCTCTTCATTACCCTGAGAGCCACGTTCGGAATCTCGCACATCCGCACGACGGCATATCACCCTGCAAGTATCGGTTTAGTCGAGCGTTTCCATCGTTCGCTTAAACAGGCCCTCCGTTGTCATTGCCCTCCCTATCAGTTGTGCTACTTGGACTACATTCCGCCTACAAAGATGACATCAAAGGCACGTGCGCCGAGATGGTTTATGGTATTCCCCTACGGCTACTCCTCCCAGTACCTCCCCAACCGAACCATCCATTTTCATCCAAAACCTGCGAGACGCCATGCAGACGCTACAACCCACCCCGACCTCCGCTCACAATCATACATCGCACTTCGTGAACCCAGCCCTAGAATCCTGCACTCACGTGTTCGTCCGGGTCGAGACCGCGAAAACTACGCTTTCGAATTCGTACGACGGCCTGTACACAGTTGTCAGGAGGACCGCAAAACATTGCACAATCCGCAGGAACGGCTAGGAAGAAACCATAAACATCGACCGTCTAAAGCTTGCCTTCATATGGTCCGACACGGCCGTAACACCGACGACCACAACACCCCTAGTCACCGCACCAGCAGCACCTTCAACAACTACCATATTGCCTGCGACTCCCACCACTGCAATCACCACCAGATCCATGATGAACGATCGCGCCTGCGGCATTTGGGGGGGGGGGGGGCTGTGGAGACCTCAGCAACCAGTCTCTGAAATCGCCACCAGATGGCAGTGGAGTGGAGACACCAGCAAAAAGAAGAGGGATTAAAGGACACACCTGATCAAGACACACACCTGGCCGGACCACAATTCTGATTAAATCATTATTATTATTATTTTTTTCTATTTTATCATGAAGTAGTGTAATCTTCTATATATATAAAGAAGGATGTTTGTGGGTGGGTTTGGTTTTTATACAAATCTACAGTTTTATTCCGATCTTGATGGAAAAATAATAAATATTAATAAAAAATCGATATTCATGATTATGGCAATGCATATTAATGAGAAATATCTCATGACCAACAATGCAAAGCCAAGTTTGTGCAACAATAGGCCCGTCGTGTTCGCATCAACAATGGTATCAACGCGAAATTCACCAATAACAGTGAGCACAAAATGATGATGCAATGATAAAGCATTCCTTTCCAAAAATTATAACAATGAACATAAAATGATGATGCAATATGGATAAGTTTAAATTTGTAACAATGCATAGAATTCCTGTTATTCAGGGTTTTCTTAGAAAAAGAGAGTTCTTAATACTTAACAATTTCTTGAAAATCTTAAAAAATGATCAGTTACTAGAAATAACGGAGAGTTAGCAGACTATTGGGAAAGAGCGGAAAGACGACAGAGGAAGCACTGCTTTAGCTCCGTGCTGTATTGAGCAAATAGTAAGCAAGTAAATAGAAGAATCGACGACTGCTAGACTACACAAAGTGATGAATGGCCAAGTTTATCTTCAAGACATCGAGAGAAGAGTGGGAATTGCAACAACATCAAGTGTACATCTAAAGTGAGATTACGTGAGTAAGAAATTATTTAGACTAGCAGTGGCATCCTTGGAGAGGTCCATCAGTTGTGAACTTTTAAATTATTTTTTTTTTTTAATTTTCATTAAGAAGGTTTACTGTATTAATTCTAAGCGTTTTCATGTGTTTATTTTTAAGATATTGCAAAATTTAGTCAAAAAAAAACTTAATTGGAAGCACAAGTGTTATAATTGGGAGTTATAATTTAATTTTTTGAGATTGTTCTCTTTACCTACAAGTGTAATTATTCCGGGCAACGCCGGGTACCTCTGCCAGTTATATATATTGTAAACAGCCTTCACAAAAAACCAATGGAGTCAGATAAGTCACATACACCACAGTTCACTACAGTCAATTTATCAGCACGCTAGAACATGATATTTCAGTGCGAGGGTGCCCCTTGCCACTTTGCAAGAGAGGTTACAGGCCATTTGAACAAGCATTTCCCAGAGAGGTGGTTTGGCCGTAATGCACCAATCGCCTGGTCTCCAAGGTTCCCTGACGTGAACCCCATAGATTTCTTTATCTGGGGATGCTATAAGGAATTGGTGTAACATCACGAATTCATGAGTTTGCAGGAGTTAAAAACTAAATTAAATGAAGCTCAAGAAATAATACGACAAAAAACCCAAGCCTTCCGAGATTTGCGTGGTAATTTTTTGCGTCGGTGCCGTCTGTGCATTGCGGCAGGTGGCAAGCACTTTGAAAATTTATTGTGAAAACAGTAATAAATAAACAATTTCTTAAGATTACTTCTGTTGTTTTATTTAGCACAATGTAAAAAAAAAATTATGATTTGAATTTAAATACGTTATTTTACGTCTTTTTATCTAACATTCCGAATTTCACTATTTTCGACTGCATCAACTTTAAACTCTGTTTTCGCGTAAAAATGCCAACTTTTTTGTGTTATTTTAAGAGCTAAGGAACCCTTAAAGTTTTTAAAATTATCAGGAAGTTATTCAGTCAGGGTTAAGTAATTTTTTTTTTCAAGTTGAAATCACATAACAATTTCTCTCAAACAAAAATTTTAATTTTGTGATCAAAATCTCAGCTAGTAGTAGTTAGAATTTTTGTGTTTAGTGTTGTTATAGAGGAACACACATGCTAGCCATAATACTAATAAAGAAAATCTCAAAGAATCACTTCACAGAAAAAGTTATAGCTAAAACCATCCAAAATTTAAAAAAATCTGAAAATAAAACAAAAAAATTCATATCTCGAAAACTACAAAAAATCGCGGAACATACATGGGGTCCAATCGATAGGTATTGGTGTCCCCAGACCATAGACCTTCACTGGTACAGGTTACATGGGACACCCTGTATACAGTGGTCACAGTCTAATGTAGCCACCTTTAATATGGCCAGCTGCGTTTTCTGGCCACTCCAGCTCGGTCCGGAATATTCTAACTATTTTCTATGTAATAAATTTTCTCTTTAACTGGTCAGAATCCGCTTAATATGGCCATTTGTTTATCAGAGGTAGTTCACGAAATTCTACTTTTTCATCTCATCTCACTCCGGATAAATGAACACTCTACTTATAATATCCCTAAGCTAATGGGGATTGCTGCCCAAAATTATTGATTGGTCAATGACGTAAAAATATGATGGAAGCAGCGCTTTCACAAAGCTCATCGAACCAAAATAAATTCCAAATTTAATACACTGAGGTAGTCAAGAAGACTGACGAACCCATGCGGTCTTCCATATCATGCAAGAAAGAAAATAAGATTGAAGAAAGAAACGTTACTGATGTCCTCAAAGTTATCATCAAGAATGTGCATCTGTTTTCAATACTTCATATGCCACTTCATATCCATTGAATTCTTCAGTATTGCAGTCACTAGGTCATTGTCGTGAATCTTCATCTTCTGCACCATAATCAAAAGGAGGTCCTGTATAAACTTTCCGATATGGGCCATGTTTAAATCTAAGTGGATGGATTGGTTTTTCACAGTCCTTTTGCCAAGCTGGGTAATGGTCCTCAGGGTAACAATCAGGAAGGACTGTAGCTCACTCCCTCTGCTTCTACAGAAAGTCGCCCATGCAGCCATGCCATAGAGGAGAATGGGCTGAATAATCGATTTGTACAGACGTAACTTGTTGTCAATGCTGAGGGTGCTGTTTGCGACCCAGGAGAGCTATGAGATCGTATTTAGCGCTCTTCGCTTTGTTCAGAGTGTAGGTCACGTGGCGATTCCACAAAAGTCTTGAGTCAATGATAATGCCAAGATATTTGTAGTTGTCTATCCAGTCCAGTTTTTTATTGAATAGAACAAGAGAATCTGGCGGACACTTGAACTTTCTGTTGAAGTACATAGCTTTGCACTTTCCGACATTTAGATTCAGTTTCCAGCAGTTAAACCACTCTTTGAACATCTTCAAGGCATATTGCAAGCGAGTAATAACGTGAGCCGGCTTGTGTGCTGATGTCATAATGGCAGTATCATCAGCATAGAAATGTAGATTGCAATTTTCGGGTTTCAGGAAATCATGGACAAAATAATTAAATAGCATGGGCCCGAGCATAGATCCTTGAGGGACACCGGCCTTTACAACACATGGGGGGTGGATAGATTTTTTGCCAACTTCAGCCTGGTAGGACCTGTCGGTGAGAAAGAATTTCAGCATCAAAATCAAATCGGGAGGAAACACGTCTCTAATCATCT
Organism: Rhysida immarginata; assembly: GCA_023313115.1. Lineage (NCBI taxonomy): Eukaryota > Metazoa > Arthropoda > Chilopoda > Scolopendromorpha > Scolopendridae > Rhysida > Rhysida immarginata. The sequence goes on from JAHWFO010002326.1 coordinate 566,786, forward strand.
TGTAGACAAGGGCCTCATGCCACGCCTGGTCAAAAGCTTTACTAAAGTCGAGAAATACCACCCCGCAGTACCTGGAAAGGTTCAAAGGGGTGCTCAGGTCTTCAACGAGCCTCCATATCTGCATCTGACAAAACTGGGCGGCACAAAAGCCAAACTGATCTTTCCGAAGTACATGTGGTCTTGGAATCTGACGACGATCGTTTTCTCCAAAACTTTAGATATCGAAGGGAGCAGGCTAATAGGTCGATAGCTCACGGAAATTGCTGGATTTTGCCCCTGCTTGGGAATACTCAACACAATAGATTGTTTCCAAGATGCAAGGAAGTAAGAAAATTTCCAGCAGTCGCTAATGATATTGGTGAGGTCGTCAATAAAGTTCTTCGGGAGATTCATAAGGACATTTTTGCTCACCTTGTCTCTTCCTGGAGCCTTCTTATTTTTCAGTTATAATGCTGGCATTCTTACTGGCATCGATGTTGTTCTTCGTTAAATGTTGCAGGACATCCACACGTCCAAACAACTCAAAATATATCAAAATCTGCCCATCAAATATCAGTTATTAACAAATCTCCCCGTTTTAAATACCTTCATGTCTTTATTCTCTTCAACCCCCGCCTTTCTACTCTTAATGCGCTTGTCAAAATCGATAAGCCTCATATGCTCATACGCCCTGTTTTTTACTATTCCCCAGCCCCTACCCATGCTGTCACTTATATTGTTGAAAACTAGCTTTCCCTCACCGATAACCTTTCTTCCTTCCATACTAACGAGTTCCATTGCCTCATGTCTCTCGACATTACTAACCTGTACACTAATGTCCCCGTCCCAGGCACTTTTTCCATCATTGAACGCCTTCTTTGTTCATCTTCCTTACCTGTTCCTGACTCCATTGACCTCCTCACCATTTTCTCCATCATATCTAACCAGAAAAATTTCACCTCTAATAACTCCTTCTATTCTCAACCCTCTAATAACTCCTTCTATTCTCAACCCTTTAATAACTCCTTCTATGGGCTTAGGCATGGGCTTCCCACTTATCAGCTTCCTCTCTGAAGTCTATCTCCAAAACTTAGAATTAACCTATGCTTCCCCCCTCCTTTCTAATTCCACTATCATCTCTTACCACCGTTACGTTGATGATATCCTAATAATATATGATTAGCGCACTACCCCCTCCCCCGATGCTATCTGTATTATTTTTAATTCCTTCTACCCCCACATCCAGTTCACATCCAAAACCTAATTTAACAAGTCTGTCCCTTTCATCTACGTTCTCATCACTAATGACCCCGTCACCCATCACTTCTCCTTTCTGTTTACCGTAAACCTACTCCATCTTCTAACCTAATCCACCATTCTTCATCACCCCCTTCTTCCCATAAACTTGCTTCCCTCCGTTTCCTCATAGATCGTGCCCTCAAGCTACATTCTTCTCTTGCCTCTAAGAATGGTTTTTCTTCCTCCATCTTTTCCTGTCCAATAAGTCACAGAAAACTCGCCCTCCTCAACCCCAAGCTTCAAGTCCCATCCCAAGTCCTATACCTTTACTTGGCCCCCATTTTTCCCGCCTAACTAATTTCCTTTCTTCATTTGGCCTTCACATCTACTTCCTATCTTCCACTCCGTGTTTCCGTATGTTGAACCCTTCCGCCCATACTAATACCAATAAATATTCCCGTTCGGGTGTATATCGATTAGACTGCGGAGTTTCTGATAAGTACTACATAGACTTTCATTCCATAAATTCGCTGTTCGATTTAAAGAATATATGACGTCATGCCAGAAAAGAGATGGCAAATTCCATTATTCCAGAAAAGAGATGGCAAATAACCATCTCGCCATAACAGGACACGCACCTAAGAAATGTGAAGAAGTGATGTGCGTTCTCCACTTTTGTAATGACCCTTTTAAAAGCGCAACTCTGGAATCCATTGAAATTTTCAAGGCCAAGTACTCTTCTCCTGACCACCTCCTTAACTGTGAAGCGTGTCAAGCTTGGTGACTCCTTGTCTGACCCCTGTGATATAAAAGCTGGTGTTCCCCAAGGCTCTGTCTTTGGCCCAGCCTTGTTAAACTTCTTTATTCATGACTTTCCCAAGTTTGCAAGATGCAATCTCTACTTGTTTTCGGAAGACGGAGCTGTCATGACTTGGGCACCTAACCCTGCCCATGTCATCAGTCGACTGCAGGAAGCTCTATATCAGTGTGAGAGCTGGTTGACTAAGTGGCGATTGCAGCTGAATTTCAAAAAGTGTAAAGTCATTTTTGTCTTCTAAGGTCACTCTTCTAACGCAAAAATCTTCTAAGGTCGCTCTTCCTATACGGCAGGAAGCATGAGTGGGTATAAAATTATAAGTTTCTTGGTGTTATGATTGACTCCAAGCTCAAATGGAACGACCAAGTTCAACATGTGTTCAACAAGGCCAAGAAAGTGTAGTTCAGCTTAATTTCGCTCCTGGGACAAAATAGTGCTCTTGGAGCAGATAACAAGCGATTGTTGTATAAGGTAGTGAGACGTTCTATTTTGCTTCCCTGTATGCCAGCTTGGGCTACTATTTGCTAATCAAGGTGGAAGGATCTTTAGACCTTTCAAAATGTTGCTCTCCGGTCCATTGCCCAACTTGACAGAAGAGTTCCCAACAACCACTCTATCTACAATGATCTAGGGATATTCCACATTGGTACCTATGTCCGGACACTTCTGATGACATGCTGCCCAAGATGGAAAATTATGAAAATAATCTACTCTGCGTTATTCTGGATCACTCACTTGTTGTGAAGGGTCACCTCAGGTTCGTCATATACTGGATGTCTGTTTCGATGACATAAGCAAAGCCATCTTCCTCAACTACTGGATCTTTTGGATCCTGTTTATTATGCTCTCTATTTGTCAATCTACAACCCGACTCTCGTCCCTGCCTTGTACGGGCTTTCTTTCTGGGTAATTTAAGATGTTCATCAGGCTTCTTTTCCAACTCAGTGTACATCATCTGGTTTATTTTTTGGCGAGCGTGCAAAGTGAGCTAGGCTTCTGGACCACTCGCGTATTTTCTTTCACTTCACCGATTGTCGATTGTCATTTACCTTGTAGATCTGTATGTTTTGACCCGATAATGAAGTTATTTCGAAACGCGTTGGCTCCAATAAATATCTACCGTTTTGCTATTCCTGGACGTTTTTATTTCTACTTTATACACAGCAATCCTATGCAACTCTTAAGGCACAAACACATCTACACAGATTTCATGTGATAAATTGTTCGCATTGAGTAATGAACTCAAAGGGTTCGAAATACGTATATGCAGAATAAAATATTCTTTTGTGGACAAGAGTTTTGTACAGCAGTGATTGTTTCGTTATCCACAGTGGTTTCCCCGTTCTCAAGTTGTTGTGCACAACTCAAGCGATAACTTATCTTACGAATTAGTCTGACGACTCATGCGAACGAAATGTGTTACTTTGAGCTCGTCTGAATTTCTTTGGCTCGAAGCAAATGAACAACAATCACATTGCTCACTGCTGCTACATCATCATTTGCTTTTGAATTTTGATAACAACAATTTAAAAAATAGAGGCTTATTCAGTCGATGTGAGAGCTGAACATGAACTAGGAACTTTCAACAAAGTGTGAGTTAAGAAGTGCAGAAATATTAATAATTATAATATTCTCTGCTGCTTTAACTGCAATTCTCGCCTCTTTAAAGCATTGGAATTCATTTTTTCCACATAAAAGTAGTTGGCTTCCGGTGATTTAAGTACATTCAGTCAAATGAATTCCGTGCAAATGTGTCTAATCTTGTCGCGTGCGTCTTGCGCATTTTTTGTCAGGTGAAATCTTGTCGGATTATATTTTGTTGGATAAATTCCAATATTATTTTTAATATTGTGTCGAAAAATTTGTAATAATTTTTTAACAGTTGTTTATTGAAAATATTAAAACTGCAGTAGCTAATATGAGAATGCGTGTTTGTCATTATTTCATTACTTCCTTGTTAATAAATAAGTCTGTTTATCATTAGGATTAATTTTTCTGATGCAATGTGCATGTTTTCTAGGTTAAAGGAAATGGTTGAAAATGATATTAAATGTCATCCTTTGGAAGGATCTCCTAGGAGGCCTCTAAGACTCGAGAAGATAGAATTGGAATCCTCTCATTTTACCCGCAACAGACATAGTGTTAAGGTAGGAGGTAGAGATTACATTAAATTTTATGCATTACTAGCAGAGGTACCCGGCGTTACCTGGGATAATTACACTTGTAGGTAAAGAAAACAATCTCAAAAAAATTAAATTACAACTCCCAATTGGTTAAATAATAACTCAATCAATACAACGCACAGCAAAGGGACTATCCATTCTACGAAAAATACGAGAAACAGGTGATATACCGGGACTTTATCTAAACTCTTCTTAACGTGCCTCACGAGTGCGGAGCATCAGCAGATACTTTAGACTCTTGCCCTTGACTTAGAAGCTCTTATATCTTCCTGCTCTATTCGAAATTCCCGTTGTTCAGATGTTTCAAATGCCCGTATAACTTTTTCTGTTTTAGTTGCAGAGTTTCGCTAACCAATACTCGTTCTTTCTCTTTCCTTTCCAGATACATAAATTTTTGATAGGGAGCTCAAGGGAGACATGTATGACTCCTTTGCCTCATCAATAAACGCTGCCTTAATAATGTTTTGTCACTGCATCACATTATCAATAATTCTTGGAAACAAACGTTCAGTCATCGCATTATCAGCATCTCAGTTTCCAAAGTATACACATTCCCACAGAATATAGTCAAAATGTATTTTTATGAAAGCTTTAGATCTGCTGTGCTACCAAATAAGGTAGGTGATAAACCCGGCGTGGCTCGGACTTATTTTTTGGATTAAATTTTGAAATATCTTAAAAATAAACACATGAAAACGCTTAGAATTAATACAGTAAAAATTCTTAATGAAAATTCGAAAAAAATTTTTTTAAAAGGCTCACAATGGATGGACCTCTCCAAGGATGCCACTGGTAGTCTAAATAATTTCTTACTCACATAATCTTACTTTAGATGTACACTTGATGTTGTTGCAATTCCCACTCTTCTCTCGATGTCTTGAAGCTAAACTTGGCCATTCATCACCTTGTGTAGTCTAGCAATCGCCGATTCTTCTATTTACTTGCTTGCCATTTGCTCAATATAGCACGGAGCTAAGAGAGTGCTTCCTCTGTCGTCTTTCTCCTGTTTCTCAATAGTTTGCTAACACTTCATTATCTCCACTTACTGATCATTTTTAAAGATTTTCAAGAAATTGTTAAGTACTAAGAACTCTCAATTCTAAAAAGAGCCTGAATAACAGCTTTGGACTCTCTTCTGGAGCACAAAAACGTCCGCCCGCCACAGGAGTCGCCACACACCAGAGGCCTTGCAGCGCCTACAGTTCAAAGATGAATGGCTGAGATACAAAGATGAAGGACTTTGCATGTTGCCACTTTCACCGCTTCCCAAAAAAAGAAAGACCACTTTAAGGGACATGAGTCGGTTCTGACGGTGAGGTAAATGCTGCCATTCAATCCTGGTGTCAACAACTCCAGAATTCCTCTCGGACTGGTTCACCCAACTAGTGACACATTGGCGCAATGCTTGGAAAGGAATGGGGACTATGTCAAAAATTGCATTACATAGAAGACAAATGGAAATATTAGGTATAAAAAGAATTTTGAAAATCGGTTACCAAATAAAAAAGCTACCGCTATGAAGGCATTACTTTTCAAAATGCCATCGTATATTGTTGATCCTTGCACAGTTGGTGCATTGCGTGTTGATACCATTGTTGATACTTATTTTTGCACAAACTTTTCCTTGCATTGTTGGTTATGAGATATATATTATTGGACCGTGCAGAGTGTTTGTGAATTGCGTGTTGCTACCATTGTTGATAAGAATTATTGCACAGACTTTGCCTTGCATTGTTGGTCATGAGATATTTCTCATTAATATGCCTTACCATAACCATAACCATATAGTGCTGTCACCTATCGGACGTCAATGAAACTATTGACCGTTTCGATAACAAAACAACGCGTCACAGAAACCATGTGACCGATCCTACGAGAGCCCTTACTAACTTCCGTTTCAGAGGATTTAGTGCATGTAACTACAGTGTAGTTTAAATTACAAGTGTTTATACAATTATTAGGCGATTTTTCTGTTTAAATTATGTCAAACAGATATTTTAAAAGTTTGAACGGCGTAGCCAGCGAACGATATAAGCAGAAATTAATGTTTGAAGAAAACAATTTGCCAGATCCCATGGATATGTTACAAACGTTTTTCAAGAACGACGTGAATTCGTGGCCTACAATAACATCATTCGATCTGTACGATTTCTTTGTGAAACGAATATGTTTCTACGCCAAGAATGATTATAATTATCTTGTAAGTGGGAAAGTAAAAAAAATCATCGTGTATCGTGTCAAGGAGCTACAGGTGAGCGAACGATTTAAGCCTATTGATTTATCGTGCTAACTTTAATACAGTTTTTACAAATTGGGTTCATACAGTTTTACATGAATTTCATACATTTCTAAATAAATTTAATACAATTTTAAATGAATAAAATAAGATAAAATGAATTATACACTACTGTTTATAAAAATCGCAAAACCCTGATGGAATAGCCCAATCTGCATTAAATTTGGAGCATTTGCATATCATGGGTCAGAAAAGAAACCATTAGATTTTCAGGTCAATACAATGCGTTTTATTGTCACATTAGTATCGGGTGAAACCACCGTGGGATGCAATTACAGCCTCTAAACGTCGTGGCATTGAGTCAAACAAGCTCTGAATAAGGGCCTGGGGAATGTCCTGCCATGCTCTGTCTACACGGGTATACAGTTCATGAGCACAGTTGCTGCTGCAGGAGTCTGACGAGCCAATCGATGCGCAACCCTGTCCCACACATGTTCGATTGGGGACATGTCTGTGAACGAGCAGGCCAGGGGAACAAGGGCGTCTGATGTGCTTGGAAAAAGGCGAGGACATTTCTGGCCGCATGCGGTCGGGCATTGTCCTGCTGGAATAAAGCGCCTGGAAGGTTCTGCAGGAAGGGGATGACCTCGGGTTGCACAACTTCCCTGATGTACCGGTCACTGTTCAGATTGCCATGGATTCTGATCAGACGGGAACGGCCATGGTAACTGATTGCACCCCACACCATCACCCCTGGCGTTTGTCCTGACGCTGCAGGATGCATTCTGGAAGGTCGCGCTCGCCACGATGTTTTCTGACTCGTATCCTGCCGTCATGGTGCTGCAAGTTAAACCTTGACTCATCCGAAAACACAACTTGTTGCCATTCAGCTTGCCACTGTTGGTGTTGATGGGCCCATTGCAACCTGAGGTGCCGGTGGTTTTGAGTCAAAGGAATCCGCAACAATGGTACTCGTGCCATCAATCCTCTGGAAATCAAACGGCGTTGTACAGTGCTAGCAGACATTGTCCTGCCTACTGTAGCACCCCACTGTTGTGCTAACACTGTGGAAGTGGCTGTACGATCTGCTACACACATGCGATAGAGGTGTCTGTCATCTCACGGTGTCGTCGTGCTGGATCTTCTTGAGCCTGGTCTTCGGTGTGCCCTGTTCTCTTCGCTCCACTGCCTCCATGCACGCACAATTGTCATTGCATTACGTCCTGCAATGTCACGATACGACCATCCCGCTTCACGCAGACCAATTATGCGTCCTCTTTCAAAGTCTGTCAGCTGTTGATATGGTACCCTTCGTCGTCGTCGAGGCATGGTGTTCTTTCAAGCAATTACTCTGAAAATCTAATCATTTATACTCTGACCCATTGTATGCAAATATTGCAAATTGCATATGGATTAGACCATTCCATCAGGGTGTTGCGATTTTTATAAACAGTAGTGTATTTTAAGAAATTTATGCGAGGAAAAAAATAACGAAAGTTCCGTGACGGTGTACGTTGAATGATGGGCGGCCAGGCCGACATGAATGACTGTCCGTTAGCTGAAGTTCATCGTCACGGAAATTTCGTGATTTTTTTTCTCGGATAAATTTCTTAAAATATAATTCATTTAAATCCTATTAAATTCATTTAAAATTGTATTAAATCTATTTAGAAATGTATGAAATTTATGTAAAACTGTATGAACCCAATTTGTAAAAACTGTTTTAAAGTTAGCACGATAAATCAATACCCTTAAATCGTTCACTCACCTGTAGCTCCTTGACACGATCACGAGGATTTCTTTTACTTTCCCACTTACAAGGTAATTATAATCATCTAATGAAGAGTATATAATTATAATCATCTATTTAGAGTTTTTCATTTGTTGAATGATGAGCGGCCAGGCCGACATGAATGACCGCTCGTTAGCTGAAGTTCATCGTCACGAAACTTTCTTGATTCTTTCTTGCATAAACTTCTTAAAATATAATTTCGATAATATGATAAATCATTTACATATTAATTAGGTATGTTACAATAATAAATTCAGAACATAAACGCGATGGGCCTGATCGATGTCAGCCGAGAAAATTAGCGGATGCTACACGGGATTTTTACCGATTTTAAATAACGCTTCGTTTAAATAAATGTAATGCGTGTTTTAGTACAGTGTAAACGGAGTTTAATTATTAAATTAAATAAAAAAAATATTTTTATTGTAACCTTGTTTTAGTTAATTTACTGTAAACTTTTTATTATTTAATTCAGTTACAGAAAATAAGCTTGTAACATAAAGAAATAAAACAAACATAATAAGAGTAACACTTAACCATCGTGTATTAATTAATTACACTGTAATTAAACTAAAATAAATACAATAACACTAAAAATATTTATTCTTCCGTATTTCTGTACTGAGGGGGTAAAATTGTATTAAATTCATTTAAAAATGTATTAAATTTATTTGATACAACACAACACTTTACTACACAGTATTGTTTAGCATGGAAAAATAGCGACGCCGGAAGTGTGGCTGGGCTTCAGAGGCCAACTGATGTCGCTACCGCCACCTGCATAGAGCTTTCCTCGAAAGGGTCAATACGAGACGAAGCGGAAATGTGTGAAAATGTTCCACAAGAAATGTCCAGTTTTTTCAACCAAAATCGGCCGAGAAAAAAAATGTGTTTCATTACTTACTGAACTCCCCTTGTACAAAAAAAAGACAAGATCGATACAAATAAACAAAGTAATCAAGAAAATCATAAGCAGGGTATAATAATCTATTGTATCATATAATAATATCAAGGTAGTGACAATTCAAAGATATGTAAGAATTAGCATAAGTCTAAACCAAAGTACTCCCAATTAGTCTTACAAAGAGGCAATGTCAAACCTTAACAAGAGACTAAACTACCCAAACGTGCATACTGGTCACAGCACACGAAAACTTCCCGTCGTGTAAATGCATAAACGCTAGGGGGCGGTCTCTGCAGTGGGAAAACAAAAGCCAACTACCAGATCCAGCACCGGCAGGCTACCAATAAAACCCGAATACCAGTCCGAAAACGGTAATGGCCTTCCAATAACGGGTCAACACATCCACTGCCCAAGAACCAAAACACCCAAGCCCCACACAAACCAAGTACCAAATATGCACACTCAAAAGAAAGCCAAACCTTTCCCAAAGCAAAATTACTGGTTAGATGCCCACTATGCTAGCATTATTGTCACACCAACTGCCTTAGAAAACAATCCAATCATAGGCAAACTAACTTCCAAAGTTCACTAACATTTTAATCACCTTAAACAACAAAACATTCATTATTCGATAATAAAATAATCTCCCTAAGCTAATCCATAATCAACAATCAAACTGAATAACTTATACTACAGTCTAATTTCCAATCATAATAAAAAAGGCCCAGTTAAGTCACTAATTCTGCCATACTAATAAACTAGACTACTTTAATTAGTTCCCCTGTAGGAATACAATAAAGTAAACCCCCACAATCCAAAGTTAACATTTTTACAATCTATAATATTAAATTCAATCCAAAGCTGTCTAAATAATACTAAACCTTTTTAACCCTTCCAAAAACAAAGAACACAATCTAAAGATTCCATTAATAACAGCATAAATGCCCATTTTATCCTTTCCCGCTATAATTACAATCCATAATCCAAATTTAAAGAAATAATACAGTATTTCACTTAAGCATTACACAAACGTCCCTTAAAAGGAATCAAATAATCTAAACTTAACAATATTACAAAATAAGGTATACCATTAATCTTAAGAAAACTGATCAGTGCGAGGTAATACAAAAGTTTACCACGTGGTCTCTTTCCATAAAGAGAGAGGGTTAGGCCTACCCAGGGTCTAAATCTATCTCGTAACAAGACTCAAAACTGACTGGAACACGCCTGTTCCAAGCATCTGCTTCTTTCTCGTCATCATCAGTGGGTTCCATCTTGTCAGCTGTCCTTTCTATCCTATCCGTTTCGACTCTGGATCTTGAATGAATTTCGCTTGCTTCTTCTGGCCTCCTTTTATATCCAAGGCAAGTGTCGGGCTGCCCTCTTGTGGTAGCGTGGGTGAAGCTGTCACTCCACTTTCGGGTTTCACACATGTCACTTCTTGGCTCTGATAGAAAGCGACGTCATCGCCAGCAGGCTAGATTCGAAGCGTGGGCGATGTTCTTACCAAAAGGATTTTTTTAAAATTACAAGTAAACTAAAACTTCTACGTAACTTGACATGCATATAATCATTATAATTCTTACATTCATAATCTCTGACAAATTCAACACAATAAAGATTTTACAGTAATAAAATCCAACACAATTTCGGACTGGACGATTAACAGGAAATAATGTCCGATAAAAGGGTTTCTGTCTGACTACAAAATGGAACTTTCGTCCGACAGCGGGAGTTTCTGTCCTAACAAAGGCAGAACAGAACTGATGAAAGGAGCGTACTATAACATTAGAAATCAGATGAATTCTACAACAAACTGACACCAGAAAGTGTCATGTAGTCCTTTTCTAAGGGAGGACTACTGTAACCCTTTTCAAAAACGATAAAAAGAACAAACTAAAAAGTGACGACGTCACAAGGCTATGAGTATTGAATTATTTCCGTCTCTATTAAAAATACTTCATAGACAGATTGAGAGAGTTCAAAAACTTGTTTACAGACTCAACAACATCCATCATGACCATGTTACTGTTTCAATAGACTGTTTTTAGTCACAGAGCGTGGACTCATCTCCTGAATGTAAGCAGAAGACCTCGACCTCCAGGGTGTGGAATATGAGGGGGTGCCCTCTAATTTTATACCTGGTCACACTCAAAATGTGAAAGTCACCCACCCACATTCCAAACCTGGCGACCCTACCCCTCCACATTCCAAACATGCAAGTTTCTCAGTGGCACTGCACACGTGACAGCTGACGTCACAACTGTACTCTTAGTACAATGGGGTTGTTAACGTCTTAATTACCTCTAATCATTGTAGTGTAATTAATTCATTTTTTTTATTTACCTTTGAATTTCCTTGATTTGGGTGTCTCCATTGAGGTGGGGTTCCTGTTTTATTACTTTTTTGATCGGGTTTCCAGTCCTGGGTATGGTCACTCATCGGGCTGATGACGACATCTTGATTAATCACGTGATTGGCCATGTTCTGATGTCCTGAGGCTGAAAATAATATTAAATTCATAATTCTTGGTTAGGCCAAGGGTGCCATACAGTGAAGATTAATTAATAAAAGGGTTTATGTAATTTTGTCTTACATTATACTCTACTCTTGCTTCACTATATATAATATGGAATACGTGGGATTCTAAGATGACTGGCACCCTCAGGTTGATTGTCTAATTACTAATTCTCGAGCAACCAAGCTTTTTCCCAGCCCTTTTACACTTTCTTCTAAATAAAACTACTTCTGTTTCAAGGTATATATTTTGTTTTTTAATTTTCTGATAATGGATGCATTGTTTCAATTCACAACTCTGACCCGATGATTTAGAGGGTTGACAATTGACATCGCAAACTTTTCTAAATACAGTTTCTTGCTAAGAACGTTTAATTTTCTTCTACTCTCTGTTATTTTTGTGTTCTGATTGCTCAGCTTGATGTTTGTTTTAAATAATGTGTTTTATGCTAGTAATGATAGTAAATTCGTCTATCAATGTTTACTCTTTTTAAGGGCAAGCATTGTTTGCGCAATGTAATCAACATTCTATACGAGATTTAAGTTAAATGTTGGATAAAAATTCACTTTGACTTTCGACTGGTATTTGACTGTATCCCCTACGCAGTCTAGTGGGTTTAGCATCAGACTTTTATTCACTGGTTGAGTGGTGGTCCGAGCTCGATTCTCTGTGACTCTTGGGCCCGCATTTTTCGTCCAATCCCCATTTTCAACCCGTTGTACGCAGTGGTTTAAGGTCAAACCTAGTTTTCCTTTTCTTTTACCTGCGTTTTTATACTCTTTTGATTTCATTAACATTTGTTTGCGACTTTTGTTTCCCATTTATTGGCAATCTTGATACTTTAAATATTTTCTATAATTTGTCACCTATTGTACAATAAGTGTTTTTTTTTATTTTTATTTTTATTTTTTAATTTTTGCTCTCTTGATGTTAAACTCTTTTTTTACTGCTCAATACAATGTTGCCCTAATTATGTCAACAGACAATGCAGGTTAAAATGGTTGTTTTTAATTTATGAATTTGGCTTCTCCATCACGACAAATACTTTCTAGTTCACTTCACTTGCTTGGATAAGTGTTTACAACCAACATTGTTTAGGGTCTGTTGCCTACGTATTCGAGCTCAACAGCGTTGGTTGATTTTTTTTTCAATCAAAATTTTTCATTCTTTTACACTTGTTGGGTGCCAGGGGTCTTTATCCCAAATTTAATGTGTTTCAACGGTGTTAATATGTACGTGATGAGGTTGTTTCTGTGCAATGGTTGCATGTGCTAATTGAGCATCTAAACTTCACAAAGCCAGCAAATATAAAGGTGGTTTTAAGGCTTTCATTTTCCGCATATTGTGCAGTTTTTATCTCTGCCAAAATCACTTCAAAAACTTATTAAATCCACTTTGTTTATTGATCAGAAATTTTAGTTAATATCAGTAAACAATTTACAGGGGTTGTTTTGCGTGCTTTATTCCTGTGGTTTTTTTTTGGCAGTCGTCCCCGTTAACGTCAGGGGAATTGTTGCTCACGTAGTACAAGTTTATTTTTCATAAAACAGTTTTCAGGCTCTTTTTAAATGTTATTCTGTGATGCTACGACAGCCGAGGTGTCTATTGTCGCGGCAGTCACACGCAGACTCGCGAGGCTGCTAATGAGACAGAGGGCTTATGGCGGGGTGTTTTCACATATGTTCTCATAGACACTCTCAAATAAGGGTTTTCACAGAAAATATAACTGAATTGTTTATATTCATACATCGATTATTGAGGCTTTTTAATATTATTTTAAATGTTTTTCTGGGCTGCTAAGATGACTGAGTATTCAATTGTCGTGGTTTCAATCATACACTCACCAGGATGTCAGTGACGCAGCACTCTGAGAGTCAGACGGTTTCACATTAGGACTCATTGTCCCTTCAAATAAGGTTTTTTCCACAGTAATTGTTGCTGAATTCGTTTGATTATATTCATTCAGAAATTGTCTATATTTATACACTCATTATTTTTACATTTTAACATTAATTTTAAATGTTTTTTTCGTTTACTAAAATGACGGTGTCCTCAATTATCACGTCCTCAAACATACAAACATTGGGCCTGTTACCAAGGCAGAGAACAGCAAAAACCTTTTTATTTGCTCTCAACATAGCTAATTGTTCAAATACGTTGATGGTAGTTCACTGTTTCCCGGCGATTGTGAGTGTCTTTGTGCTAACATTTTCTATACATTTCAACAGCAACAGCTTAACTGGCAGTGGTAAAAAAGGGTGCTTTCCCAAAATTAATTGAAAATGGTTAATAATTGAAAACAGTTGTTAATTCTTCAATGCAACTATGTTTACTTTTGACACGCAGCTTACGATTTTTTATCTTCTGTGTTGTTGTTGTTATTTCAACAGAATGCGTGAAGGTGTATGCAGTGGGTTCCTCTTAACAATTTTGTACGTAGCTGTTATAGACTACTTGGGTGAGGTCTAGCGTGTTCGGTATGAAGAGTGTAGCCGACCTCTACTAGCAACGTTTGCACTAACCCAAAGTAAAAAATTTTCTTGTTAGGTTACAAGATTTACGTTTCCCCAATCGTTTCACTGGTTTTTCACTTATTTATTTTTACTTATTTATTTATTTATTTATTTAAATCGTATAAAAAGAAAAAATCCTGTCCAAGGCCCAAATGGCCACATGGCCGATGAGAAGGGTCCTTGGAAGGACAAAGTAAAACAAAATAATAACTAGTAAATACAAATAAATAATAAAAAGCTATATAGAAAATAACTAAACAGAATAATCCAAAAGGTTAACGAGGGTTAGTAAGTGTGTTAATCGATAGAAGATAGATTTTCAAAAGGCGTTTGAACACATGACAGGATGGGGAAGACCGAATGGCTTCAGGTAAATCAGACCACCATTTAATTCCCGCGTAAGAAACACTGCGTTGTTTATAATTACTTTTAGCAATGGGAAGGTGAATAGAATTAGCTGACCGAGTATTATAAGAATGGTAGTGATATTGATAAGTAATTATTAAAGGAGTAGCTAGTGATAGATGGGAATTTACGAGTTTATAAATGAACAAACAAAGTTGAGAAATGTAAATTTGGAAAATGGTTAAAATGCCAAGTGATTTGAAGTGGTGCGAAACAGATGTAGGTTTACGAACATTCAAGAGGCATCTCAAGAACCACTTTTGGAGTCGATATAGACGAAAAAGACTAAAGTTTGAATCGGAACCCCAGAATTGAATACCATAGCATAAAGCAGAGTGGATCAGAGAGTAGTATAGAAGGATTAAGATATCAGAAGGGAGATAATATAAGCGCGAGATCATGCCTTGTTTTCTATTAAGAACAGACAGTAGATAATTAACATGCGAGTCCCAGGACAGATCACGTGATATGAGGAGACCTAAATATTTGAAGGAGTCGGTACCTGAAATAGGAGAGTTGTTGTAAACTATATTAAGATCTAAAGGGACATTATGTTTATTTCGCTGATAGAATAGCATGTACCTAGTTTTATCAAGATTTAAAACTAAGGCATTAGCAGAATTCCAAGAGCTCAAGACTGATAAAGACTGATTAATAGCCAGGACAAAATTAGAAATATTAGAGTTAGAAAACAAAAGAGTGGTATCATCAGCATATAAAATTAAAGAAATCGGAGATAGAGTATATGTAAGGTCGTTAATAAAAAGATTAAATAACAACGGAGAAAGAATAGAACCTTGAGGAACCCCAACATTACGGAATAGTGTGGGTGAAAGGAATTCATGAATAGATAGATAATAACTACGATTTGTAAGAAACTCAGTTAACCAAAACAATGGGGGACCATGCAAATTAAAAAAAGAAGAAAGTTTAAAAATTAAAAGTTGGAGAGGGATTGAATCAAAGGCTTTAGAGTAATCTAAGAACAGAGAAACAACAAATTTATTATCAGAGAGATCATTAGTAATAAACTCAAGTAGCTCGTAGCATGCTGTATCGGTACTGCGTTTCGGAGTAAAGCCATGCTGTAAAGGAGACAAAAGATTACTGTTATGTATATAATTTGAAAGACGAAGGAAAAACAGCTTTTCAAAAATCTTAGGAAAAAAGGGGAGAATGGAAATCGGGCGATAGTTTTGAAAATCATTTGGGTTACCTTTTTTGAAGATGGGCAGAATTTTAGCAATCTTCAGTGCTTTGGGAAATGATCCCATAGTAAGGGAAATATTAAATGTATGGGCTAGAGGACAAGCAATACTAGTGTTAACCGCAATAGCAATGTCAGCTCGTATATCCAAAGGATCGGGGGAAATTGAAAATTTCATTTGACTGATTATGTTGGCAACTTCGGAAGAATCTGTAGGTGCAGCAAAGAAAGAGACCGAAGGTAAAGAGGCTTCAAAAGAATATTTAATAGAGGAAGGATGATAAGAAGGAGGAGTGGGCAAAAGTGCTGTTAGAAATTCCATAAGAATAGAAGGATTTAAATTGTGCGTGTCCGCAAAAGGCGATTGAGATGCCGAAGTATTAGATAATAAGTCATTAATTGTTTTCCATCTAGTTTTATTAGAACCCATTTTACTAAAAAGTTGCGCATAGTAATTACGTTTGGCTAGTTTAATAATGTTACGCAGCCAATTAGAGAAAGATTTGAATTGGAGATTTCTGAACTGGGTAGGATTTCGCCTGTATTTACGATACAGCATGTTCTTATGAGAAACCAAACGCAAAATGTGCGGGTTTAGCCAGGGCTAGTATGGTTTAGCCAAGAAATTTAAGTGATTTCTTTTTCGACATATACATACGCAATGGTTACCACGTTGGGCAAGTATAACATTGACCGCGTTAGATGTCATCATTTTGGCAGCTTTTATGATAAATGTATGCACTAACCCATGCTAAAAAATCTTTGCGATTTCCATTTAGGGTACATGAATTACGTTTCCCCATTCGTTTCACAAAGTATTTCGCCTCATTAAAGTGTTTCCTTTTCAGCAAACATGTATGCAATGATCACCAAGTTGTACATGTATAACTTTCACCGCATTGGAGTCATCAAGTCGGCAGTTGTTACGATAAACGTACGCACTAACCCATGCTAAAAATTCTTTGTGATTTCCAGTCGGGCAATGTGAAATACGTTTCCTCATTAGTTTCGCTAGTAATTACACCTCTTTAAAAAGTCTTTCCTTTTGGCACATTAGCAAGTGCAAGGGTTATCATTAACTCAAATATAACATTCGCCGTGGTGTCCGCCACCCGAGTCTGCAACTGATACAATAAACGTTGATAAGTCAGCAGCTGGTATGATAACTGTTCGCGCTAAAAAGTCTTCGCGTGTTTCATCCTGGGTACATGAAATACGTTTGTTTGAGGGCCATACAAATTGCCCCATTAGTTTCACTGGATATTCACCTAATTAAACTCTGCCTTTTGATAAATTTATGAGTGCAAGGGTTACCACGTTGCTCAACTGTATTATTGGCCATGTTGGCTGTCATCTAAGTCTGCATCTGAAATGATAAACGTTCGCGCTAAACCATGCTAAAAAGTCTTTGAAAACATCAGTCAGTGTGCATAAAATACATTGGTTTGTCCACCATTGAAATTTGCCTATCAGTTTCACCGTTTTTTTTTTATCCCTTTCAGTGGTTTGTTCCAGTCATCTGCGTAGTCAAAAACTCCTTCATGCTGACACAAGTTAACAGAATTATTATAATTCTTATATTTCACTAAAGTTTTAAATCTGTTTGACACTTTTATTCCCCATTTCACCTTCAGACACTGAATTAAATTCACTAGTGCTGAATGAACTACGATTAACTCACAGTGCTAATATTTATTTTGATGAACCAAATTTATACTGATTCTACATGTGTACATATTCTGAATTTTTCACTGAAAATGTCATTCAATATGTAACATTGGGCTAAAAATTAAAGTATTGGTCCATTGGTTGGTTAGTAGGTTATCTAAAGATTGAAAACGTAACGTACATTGCTCTAATAACCAAACATGCGACATGTATATATGTGGTCAGAGTTAATAGATGGGGTTGAGTTGAAATGAGTATGGTTGTGCTGCAGTATCATGGGTACTGTTTTAGTTAATGGTTTTTATACGTCTGGCAAATTTTCCAGTACATGAAAACTTTCAGATGCTAGTTTTTTTGGTTTACAAAATTCACAGGAGTGGGAATATCATTTCACGAAAGCCTGCTAGGTTCATTTTCGTTCATCCAAAATTACTTGTAATGGGAAAATGATCAGCTGATTTTGGTGCCGTATGGGATTTCAAACTTAATTTTATTTTAAAAGGTAACTTTTGTATGCATGCAAAACTAAAATGGGCAGTTTTGAATTCACCAATTCTTACGAGGCCAGCGTTTCCTTTACCCGAAATTTCCTGAAAGTCAAAAAAATGTTTAGTTGATTTACCCTGTCTAACGAAATCACAGGGTAATTTTATTTTAAAAAAAGTCTGCCTAGTTTTCTTGCAAACCTAAAGGGTACGTATTTTTTACTTTCAAGATTTAGACAATCAATGAGTTTTCTGTTTACATTTTCAATTGTATTACATTCTTTCTTTGTTTTGTAATTTTTCACACTCAATGTCATCACTGTGTATGTTACATTGTCCACTGTGTTCTGCACACGGTACCATATTTAAACGAAGTCGTTAACTTTTTTCAATATTTGGTACCTTGTTAAACTTTACACGCCTCTGAGGTATCTCAGTTATGAATTTCGGTATATGTTATTAAAAAAAATACTCCAACAACCCGTAAATGCGCCAGCCATCAGCCTGTGTGAAATCAACGAAACGCTGATCATCCCGTGGTCACTAGCACTGATTAAACCGATACCCCGATGACACCCACCCTCACTGGCTGCCATGTTACCAACCATTCGATAGTTGAAAAACCTATAATCTGCGATCTGCGTGGTGTTCGATGCTGGAAGACCGTTGGTATTTTTTTAAACATTGTATACCAAAATTCATAATTGAGACACCTCAGAGACGTGAAGAGTTGAACAAGTCCTCGAAAATAACACTTGGGGAGAAAAGCATTTATTGCATAGATCTATTTTAGCCTAAGTGGAACCAACTTTTATGTAAGAATTAGAGCAAAAGGCACTGCAAATTTTTTTTTGTTATAAATAAGTAATAATTGTAGAAACCTCAGGGTAAATTGTCATCCAAAAGGATACGCCAATCCAAGGTGTGGTAACCCTGGGGCAATACGTATTGGATTGAGTTAACCAAAAATTGTCGATTTAATAAGTCTCACTTCGGTAAACCTTTCGGTTATTTTCACACTTTATAATTCTTCTTTGTAGAATTTACCAATAACCTAGTCATCTTTTGTAATTTTTTATCTTTAATTTTATATACAACCTGTCTGCTATCACCATTTTAAAAAAAAACAAACTCAAACGCTAATGACATCCTCTACAATAAATAACAATTATTTTCGTTCGTGAAATATTCACATGACCACCGATCTGTAATTATAGCAGGACTGCAGTGGTGCTATGCAATGGTCACGCATTTTCAATGTCAGGATAACACATTTCACATGCTGTCATCAGCTAATATAGAAAAAGTTGTCTGCACCTCAAGCTGAAGTTCGGTAAGTCCTTGTTTACTCATCAGAGGAGAATCAAATCTTAGATGTTGGCTATTCTTTAGGGGTTCCAGGAGTCGCATTGTGCATGGAGAGATTGGCTGTTCTGTTTGCATTGGTTGACCTCTGTGTAACAGAGGCCCAAACTAGTTAGGGATTTTGACTTCGTTGAAATTTTCCTAGTCCTCTGTCAAGAGACTGAGAATCGGGTAGCACATGGCATCTGCGTGTAGAATCAGGGACCTGTAATGGTTCTGCAATCACAATTGAGTCGAGAATCACCGTACTGAGTAACCATCACAGGGTTGACACCGCTGTAATTTAACAAAATAAGAAGAATTTTGAAATGCACCTAAAATGACTTTTAAACACACCTGTTTTTTAAATGAAGAATAATGTCGGTCTTTATATAAGTTGAAAGGTTTATTTTCTTTTAATTGTCTTGAGAATGACTGAAATCATATTACCTTCCCAGAATGTCAAGGTAGGAATTTGGAAAACCATAAAAGTCGAGACGAGAACATCATCTCGATATATATGAAAAATCTTTAAGATAAAATGCAAAGACGGAAATTTAGAATCAAATCGTCCAAAAAAGCATTCAGTAAAACTGTTGACCATATAAAAGTAAAGTTTAACAAGTTACCAAAGATTAAAAAAAGTTAATGACTTAGGTTAAACACAGTACAGTGAGCCGATCACAGTGGACAATATAACATACACTTTGATGACATTGAGTGTGAAAAATTACAAAACAAATTAAGAAAGCAATACAATAACAGGAAACTCATTGAAAAGATTATTAATTCCGGTAATCGACAAAAATCTAAAACAAACAATTGCAAAAAAACGGAAAAAATATAAAAGGGAAGAAGAGATGTGGATATGTTCAATACAATAAAAGAAATAAAGACTCTTTAACCACAATAAATTTTAAAAAACAAAAAGAAAAATACAACCTTATCCTGTAAGCGCTTTTTGAGGGCGAAACTCTCATCATTCAGCAGGTAGAATAGCGAGTAACACACCGGCTGATACTGACAAGGGAAATTCTACATAGCCTATCCGCTTTAACAATGGAGTCCTTGTATGGCTATGTATGGCAAATTTTTTCGTTTTCGCGGTTTATTTTGAAAGAAACAAAATTTCGCACTTCTCTTATTTCGCAAGCATCTATAGTACCTTCAGATGAGTAACATTTCAATTTGGTGCATATATGTGACATACATGTTCGAGGGATTCCCTTGTGAGTGTGATATTGACAATCGACAATCGAACAGTGAAGTGTACATTTCTTCAGGTGGGACGAAAGCAGTGCTTTCACGAACATCACTCTACCAGAATAAATTCCACATGAAATACACTGAAATAGGCAAGAAGCCCGACTAACCCCAGAGGTTTTCCACATTATGAAAAAATAATAAGATTGACGATTGTCAGAAGATTGGGAGAGGGGGGGCAGGGGTGGGTGGTATCACATCTTCCAATAATCCGGGAAGGAAATGTTGCTAATGTCTTCGAAGTTGACATCAAGAATATGCATCAGTTTTCTATACTTTGTATGCCACTTCATTTCCATCAAGTGGTTTAGCATTCCAGCATTGACGTGGCTCTTCATCATCTGTGCCGTGTTCATCAGGAGATCTAGGACACACTTACGAAGGTGAGTCATGTTCAGATCCGAATGGATGTATGATTTTTTACGGTTCTTCTTCCATGCAGGGCAGTGGTCCTCAGTGTAAAATTCTGGAACAACATGAGTTATAATGGTAAAAAGGCTTTATAATCGATGTATGAATATAAACAATTCAGTAATAATTTCCGTAAAAACCCTTATTCGACAGCGTCTATGAGAACATATATTAAAACGCCCCGCTATCAACCCTCTGTCTCGTTAGCAGCCTCGCGAGTGTAGTGTGTGTGGTGCGACAAAAGACACCTCGGGTGTCATAGCATCACAGAATAACATTTAAAGTTCACATTAAAAAGCGTGAAAAACTGGTGTATGAAAAATAAACTTGTACTACTGGAGTATAATCAGACAAATGCAGCAACAATTGCCCTGAAAAGGTTAATCAACAGCATCAATGACAGCTTATGCGAAAACCCTTAGCAGTCAGCCCCATCACTTACAGTGAACCACGAGGTCAACTGCCTGAAAGACCTCATAGGAATAAAGCATGCAAATCAACCCCTGTAAACTGTTTACTGACATTAACTAAAATCATTGTGATCAATAAACCTAGTGGACCTAGTAAGTTGTCTAAGTACTTTTAGCAGAGATAAAACTGCACAGTATGCGGAAAGTTTGCTGGCTTTGTGAAGTTTAGATGCTCAATTAGCACATGCAACCATTGTACAACAACGACCTCATCATGTACATATTAACACCGTTGAAACACATTACATTTGGTTTAGAGACCCCTGCAAAACAAGCGTAAAAGAAAAACTCTCATAGAGCTCAGTCACCCGATTTCAACCTCAAATCGTTGAAGAAAAATATCAGTCAACTCTGTTCGAATATGCTAGCAACATACCTTAAACAATGTTGGTTATAAGCACTTATCCAAGCAAATGAAGTGAAGTAGAAAGTATTCGTCATATTTGAGAAGCCAACTTAATAGTTTAAAAACAACTATTTTGACCTGTTTTGCCTGTTGACATAATTAGAACAACATTGATCAGTAAAAAAAGAGTTTAACATCAAGAGAGCGAAAATTAAAAAATAATAATAAAATTCATTGTACAACAGGTGACCGATTAGAGAAAATGTGCAAAGGGTCAAGATCGCCAATAAATACCAGGAAAAATCCTGTCAATTGCAGGTCACCCTAGAAACAAAAGTCGCAAACAACCTTTAATGACATCTAAAGAATAAAAAACAACGCAGGTAAAAGAAAAGGAAAACGAGGTTTGACCTTAAACCTGTGTATACGACGGGTTGAAAATGGGGATTGGACAAAAAATGTGGGCCCAAGAGTCACAGAAATTTCAGCTTGGACCACCACACAACCAGTGAATGAAAGTCTGATGCTCAACCCACATGCCTACATTGCGCAAAGTACGCTAGCCCTTAAAGAGAGTAAAAATTGAGAGACGAAATTATTTAAAACAAACATCAAACTGAGCAACCAGAACACAAAAATCACAGAGAGTAGAAGAAAATTAAACATTCTTAGCGAGAAACTGTATTTATAAAAGTTTGCGAAGTCAATTGTCAGCCCTCTACATCATTTGAAACAGTGGATCCATTATCAGAAATTAAAAAACAAGCAATACACCTTGAAACAGAAGTAGTTTTATTTAGAAGAAAGTGTAAAAGGGCTTGGAAAAAAATTTGGTGTCTCGAGAAACAAAAGGTAATTATTAATTAGGCAATCAACTTGAGGGTACCAGTTACCTTAACATCCCCTGTATTCCATACAATATATAGGGGAGCAAGAGTAGAGTATATTGTGAGTCAAAATCACATAAATCCGTTTTGCTCTGAGAACAAGGACCATCTTGCCTGTCACACTAGTGTTGGTGCTTCACTGCATGGCACCCTTGGCATAATCAAGAATTATGAAATTAATATTATTTTCAGCCTCAGGACATCAGAACATGGCCGCAATCATGTGATTAATCAAGAAGATGTCATCAGCCAAATGAGTGACCACACCCAGGAATAGAAACCCGATCAAAAAGTAATCAAACAGAACTTCCACCGCAATGGAGACACCCAAATCAAGGTAAATGAAATATTAATTAATTAATAATAATTTAAATTAAATTAAATTAATTAATTATTTAATTGCACCACATTGATAAGAGGTAATTAAGACATTAACATCCCCATTGTACTTAAGAGTACAGCTGTCATGTGAACAGTGCCACTTAGAAACCTGCGTGTTTGGAGTGAGGACGGGTAGGGCCACTGGGTTTGGAATGTGGAGGGGTGACTTTCACTTTTTGTATGTGGCCAGGTGTATAAATTAGAGGACACCCCCTCCACATTCTAAAAACGGTGGAGATGGAGATTTTCTGCTAACTTGGTTGTTCATATTAACAGTATCAGTTTTAGCAGCAAGAATTGCCCTCTCTCAATATCAATATATAATTTTCTAATATAGTTAGATAAACATAATCTATAACTACTCTAAAAGAAGTTACTACATTACAAAAACAATATGAAAAATGAATTGTCTTTAGTTATCTGCTTATTAGGAAAAGTACTTTCACTTTTACAGCCAAAGCTTGAACAGCTGCATGGCCTAGAAATTTGTTTTCGACTATTTTCTTAATCTCTCCAAAGATTTTACTAAAGAGAAGAAATAATAAAGATTTTTTATATACTTATTTTTTTATTACTTTACAACTAACCCCCTTAAAACTTGAATCATTAAGGCAATCATCGTAGCTAACGAAAAAGTCAGGCCCTAGCATTGAAAATTACCTGATCTTCTTAGTCAAAACAGCAGTGTAACCTTTGCTGTTTTTATCTTGGATTTGTCAATCAATATTTTTTCGGTTGTTGGGACATTGAAGATTAAGGGGGCTATACACTGATGAAAGCAGCCTGTGACAGGTCCGTTTTCGCCTCGCCTATGATAAATTCATCAGTTTACGGGGTTGACAGATGAGAGGTCTAATCCGTTACGGGCCGGGTTTGGCCTGTCAGTCGAGATGGATTTTCGTGTGTGTCTTAGTGGCTTGGGCAGTCAATCTGTGGGGGTGAAAGGCCAGAATAACACAAGTGAAACTCAATACGCATGCTCCTGACCAATTTTCACTTTAATTATTGTTGTTCCCCAGTTCCACATTTATTTTTGCAGGTACAATTCAAATCTTGTTGTGTTCATATAAAAAAATATTTGAATCTAAAATTTTATTTATTACTAGCAGAGGACCCAGCAGTGAGCAGAACAATCTCAAAAAATTAAATTATACTCCAAATTGGTTAAATAATAACTCAATCAATATAAAACAGAGCACAAGGATTATCCATTCTATGAAAAATACAAAAAACAGAAATTCAAGATGATATACCGGGACTTTATTTAAACTCTTCTTCCCTCTTCTTCTTTATCTATTATTATATTTTTAGTCAAACGTTAAACTCTCTTTTGCTCATTAAAAATTAATTTAATTTTTAGTTTTATTTTTTACTTCATTTATAAAGTTAGAATTCCTTTGAGTTCATTAGAAAATATTCATTTTAATTTAAATTTTTTTTATAGGATGCAAAAAAAAAATATTTTTACAAGTCAATTTCTCAGGGACTTGATTGAAAAGTATCTAACTTTTCGTTTACTTTTTATTAAACAATGAACTGTGTAGATATTTATACTAAAAAATAAAAAGAGATACAGACCATAATGTAATGCAATGAAGAGATCTTGACTGGTGCGTTTCGTAGGTTGATGATCTCAGGTCATCAATTAATTCAAATCCAAAGCATGAATTTTTTTTCATAAATGAAGCAAATAAATAAGATTTAAATATAATTGGAGGATTGCTGCAATTCAATATTAAATAAAACTTCAAGACCAAACAGTTTAAACAGTAAAGACAGATGATATTCTACACTCTCCAATTTCCGCCTTTATATTTCCCGAAACCATGGTATATATATCAATATTGTTTTTGTATGGCAGATTGTGATATTCATCCTGTTCGAAGGATTCGAAAACTTGTGTTTCCTTTTTGATCCACCACTTGGCCAGGAGGCCACCTGGCTCTGTGTGTAGCTAACACAGTGCCCTTTGTGAAAGTGAACTGTTTAAGATTTCGGCCAACAGATGGCAGCACCATCAACAGCATCTCGAACCAATGAGAAGCCGGAATACTTGATAGTGCGGTACTACTCTTGTGAGGAATATATAAGGGAGGGCTTTCGGATTCGCACTCAGACTGGTTTCGAGTTTGGTACGTGGTATATCCGGATCCTGATTACCGACCATTGACGACGCCAGAGATGCCGACTGCAGATGATGCTGACGAATCTGCGGGTCCTTAAGTACCCTAACTTATCTCACTTTTTCTCGACTGCATAAATAGAGACTTGTCATGAAGTGGGTTTCACTAGAACTGATGCTGGTTCTTATTTCATCGATATTAATGACTCTGTAATGACTATGCTGATCTGATTTTAATTTACTCAAAATATTTATTCTGATCTGTTTACCTCCAATCAGTATGTTTGTGAAGGAATTTAAATCGCCTGCCATATTTAAGTAATCTGCCTAGGACCCGTCCTTTCTCTTTCTCTTACGATAATTAATCTAAATATTCAACAAAAATTTCTTGTTGGAATATCACAATGGTGCCCGAACTAAATAAAAAGGCAGAAGGCGATGCGATTTCGCAGATAACGAGCAGGAGTGACGCTCTAGTAGGATTTACGAACATGATTCCTACCTTTTCCGGGGAAGAAGATCAAATAACGTGCATGCGTTTTTAGATGCTGTAGAAACCGCAGCGACTATAAGAGGGTGGCATGACACAGCCACCTTAGGGGTCCTCCGTAGTAAACTCAAAGGTCGAGCGGCAACTGTATTCAATAATCTCGCTCTGTTTAAGATTAGTTTATACAATGAACTAAAAAACCGTGAGTTTATTTTATTCCAAGTAAAAGAAGATTTGCAATTCGCGGAACTTAAATTTTTTCATGCCAAACAGAATGATCAAGAATCAACGCAAACAGGCTGCAACTTTTGTTTGATAAGATGGCAAGAAAAAATAGTATATTTGAAAAAGAAAAACATAAATTATTATTTGCACACTTCTCAAAAACTGTCATTCCATCAGCACAAATATTGCTGACATGCAAGGAATCATCGTCATTCCAGGAAGCCATATTAATTTGCACAAAAGCGGAAACTATGAACTTGGAAAAACAAACAAATAAAATTGAATCGATCAAAGCTTCCATAAAGAGTGAGGTTGCGCCCATCATCCAACAAATGTTGGAAAATCAGAAATCCACTGACGCAAAAGTAGATGAACTAAAACAAATTATAGATAATCAACGAAAACACATAGTAAGATTACAGCAGAATCAAAAATATGAAAGAAAGCCTCAGAATAGGATGAAAATGGAAATTCGTTGCTCGAAATGCAAAAAAGTAAGTCATTCACAACACAATTGCCATTTAAGCTATTAAGGACTGGGTACAGATCGGACAATACCCAGTCTAAATATATACAATCGAACATTGTTCATGCTAACCGCGAAAATGACTTATTCATCATCACGGTCATAATCGGAAAAGAGAAAATCCCTATGATAATCAACACAGGATCTCAGATTAGTATATTACATGCAGACACAGCTAAAAAATTAGCCAGATGGGTTTCCTATATACCAGAAAATGTTACTCTCTCAAGCATAAACAACAATAAACACCTAACTGTGTTAACTGATATTAAAATAGGTGACACAACCTTTTGTGATAGAAAGTTTATCATTCACCCACTACCTAATCGGAATTATCAGGGCATTCTGGGCAGTGACATTATTGGAGGCGCGAAATTTGAAGTTCGCGATAGCATGCAAAAAGAAATAGTTGTAGCAGATAACATTCTCATAAGCCAAATAGAAAGTGGAAATCTGGACAGTCATCATAAAATCAGACTGGACAATTTGATTGCGAAATACGAAGTCAATTTTGCCAATTAAATTGAAGCCCTGACAGGTATTAAAAACTTCATGGTTGAATTACAAATAGACCAGTTGAAACCTGTATTTGTCTGACAATATCCAATCCCGAAAATACAAATGGAGGCCCTTAAGAAAAAAATTGAACAGTACAAAAAGGCAGGCATTATAGAAGTCAGTAAATTGAACTGGTATTCACCGATTCATGTGGTCAGGAAAGGGGATGGTGACATACGAGTCACATTAGACTTAAGTAAGATAAATGATGCAATAACTGCATTAAACTTTCTTATGTCGAAAATACATGAATTGTTACATGATTTGAACGGGCATACCTGGTTCATTGTCATTGACCTGTACTCTGGCTACTGTCAACTCCTGATTTCGCCCAAATTACACCACTGCTTCGCGTTTCAAACACCATGGGGCAAATTTCAGTTGACCCGTCTGCCCCAGGGTGCGAAGAATTCTTCCCAAACTTTTCAGGCCTTCATGACCGGCATACTATATGAAAGCCTCGCGCAAGGTATTTATGTGTTTCAGGACGATGTCCTGGTATATGCCAAAACATGTGAGGAACATATCGAGCTTTTGGAGTGGCTGTTTAAAAAGTTTCACGAACATAATGTCATCATGAAACCGTCTAAATGCAAACTTGCCAGGCCTCAAGTAACCTACCTAGGTCATATTCTATCAAAGGAAGGGCTACAACCCAATCCTGAAAATGTGAAAGCCATCATGAATTTACAACATTCAAACAAAGTGAAACAAGTGAGATCATTTAATGGTGCGATGAACTTTTACCGCCCATTCATCGCTAATTTATCAGGAATATTGTCACCCATCACTGAACTCACCAAGAAGGTCAAGAAGTTTATATGGTCCCTGTATTGGTCTCGCCTGATTATAGCAAGGACTTCTTCCTACTTACTGGTGCCTCAGATGAGGCTGTGGATGCGGTTTTACAACAAGAAGTGGAAGATGGCATGAAGCCCATTGCATTCTTCAGCACAAAACTCCAAGGGGCACAAAGAAACTATAGTACCATAGAAAGAAGAACTCTTAGCTATCATCCTGGCCCTACGCCAATTCCGCCCAATGGTTTCTTGGTTTCCCATACATTTAATGTCAGATCATAAACCTCTATCATTCTTGTCAAATCTGGGACACGTTAATCAAAGCCAAATACAGGAGTGCAATCTCATCATAAGCCACACAGCTGGAAAAAACAATGTTGTAGCAGACTTGCTCTCAAGACCGAGTATTAGGGAGTGTATGGGAATCATCAAAATACAATCAAAAAATCTGCAGGAGAACATAAGAGACTCTCAGCGAAACGATCCCTACTTTACTAAGAAAATCTCAAACTTAAGGAACAATAAACTGAGTTACCACAAGGGAAGAATTTGAATTACAGAACGGAATGCTGTTATGGTATGTCAAGCGCATTAAGAGGGATAACGATCCTGCAGAAATAAAGGGAAAATTTGCATTAGGGAAGATATGGTGCTGAAAATCATTGAAGTGGCCCATGATAGCAAACTTGCAGGTCATATAGGAGTTAACAGGACAGTTGCTGCCATCAGACAACAATATAAGTGGCCATCTCTGAACAAAGATACCTATGCATACATACAAGCATGTAGTACATGTCAGAAGTGCAAGTGACAAAAGGGACCAGCGCCATTTCAGACAGGCATTAAAGCCAAGTATCCATTCGAAAAAATATGTTGGGATGTGATAGGCCCCTTATCAGAAACTGAACAAGGGGAGAAGTACATTCTTGTCTGTATTGATGTTTTATGGAGATACCCTGAGGCATTCCCACTAAAAAACCAATCATCTGAAACAATAGCTCAAACATTCATGGAGAACATAGTATGTCGCCATGGACTTCCACGCGAAGTCATCTCCGATCGTGGGGCAAATTTCACCTCAGAACTTATGAGTAACTTATTTCATGATCCCGACATCACTCATACCCGTACCACGGCCTATCGCCCATACTCTAATGGTTTAGTAGAGAGAATGAACCAAAACATTCTCGAGACCCTACGGAAAGTCTGCGATGGTAAGCTGTCTCAGTGGAAGCAGCTGCTAAACTCTGCCCTCTTCAGCATACGAACAACTTATAATGAATTTACTGTATGGCTTTGATCCCCTGCACATTTACTGTATGGCTTTGATCCCCATACCCCGTGGGATAGCGTTGATCAGGCTGGGAGTGAAATGACACCAGCACAATATAAATCAGACCTTACCGCTACACTGCAAATCGCTTGCAAACTAGCCAATAATGAAAGTGAGAAAAGGCATCTTAACGAATTGAGAGAGACAAACAAAGGAAGCCATCCAAAGCAATATAAACTCGGAGATAGAGTTCTTCTACTCATAAAAGGCAGAGGAAAGAATAAGTTGGGACACAGATGTGGGGGCCCTTATGTTATATCCAAACAGATCAATGACGTCAACTTTCAGATAAGAAATATTCGAACTAGAGAACCACAGGTGGTACATGTGGACCGACTCAAGCTAGCAAAGGGAAATTTTGAGATTGGGGAAAATACCTGCAGACGCTCTAGATGAACAGCCAAGCAACTAGTCTTTATGAATGACTCAAACACCGAAGACGACGATAGCTGTGCAGTAATGACACCCACTGCAATTGACACACTGATTTGCAATGGACCACAACCACAACTGATCGTCACTGACAATGGACCATAACCTCCTGATGAGCCAATCCCTGACATCAACCAAAGTCCTGAGCACATTAAAATCTCAGACACAGTGTTGCCAGATCAGAGGTTTTACCTCCATATCTCGAGGTTTCGAAGTTCAACAGAGGCATAAAAGAGGCACGAGTTGTTCGGAGGTAAATTTGGAGGTAAAAATTTGGACATAGAGGTAAATATAGAGGTTTCATGTGTCATTTCCATTAGGGTCATCGATATAAATTCCGGCAGTTTTTTGTTTCCAGTATTAAACCAATCTGAAAGCTTTCAGATTATTAAATGTCTTTTCATGTGTATGCCTTCTCATTGGCCGCTTCATTTAACCCATTCTAATTTCGACCAATCCCATTCGACCTTGCCCTTGTCGTTTCTGCATATAAAGAAGTTCTCGTTCATAGGGTCGCATTGCAAAGCTTCTCATTAATACTCATCACTACTTCTCTGGAAAGCTCGTCGCTGTTATTTCAACTTTAATTTTTCTTCTCCATTCAGGTAATTTAGTTTTTTCTTGCTTCATTTATTTAGTGTTTAAGTACCGGTAAGTTACTTCAAGAAATTCCCTGACTTTTCCCGGTCGCTAGTCACCCTGTTTAAATATAATATGTATTGTAAATTTTAAAATTAGGCCCCACGATTTTAGGCCTACTTCATATCGTTCTCTCAATGATATATAATGAGTAGTGACAATATATTATTTAATTTATATTTATTGATGAATTTATCAATGAATTCACATCCTTTTAATTAAAAATTCACTCTGATAGCGATCGAGCGAGAGCGTTCATCGACAGCGGCGGATTGAACCACCTGGTCGCCGGGAAAAAACC
Organism: Rhysida immarginata; assembly: GCA_023313115.1. Lineage (NCBI taxonomy): Eukaryota > Metazoa > Arthropoda > Chilopoda > Scolopendromorpha > Scolopendridae > Rhysida > Rhysida immarginata. The sequence continues at coordinate 597,260 of JAHWFO010002326.1, forward strand.
CGGTGGGCCGGACAGATGCCTTTACTTCCTCGTGATTGAGGGCCGCTTTCGCCGATTTTTCCCTGTACCTGCCCGGTACGTTTTAGACTGCTAGTCTGCCCATGTTCATCGATCAATGTCAGCACTGCATCTAAAAACTTCCCGCCCTTATCGTTCTCATCATTTCTGCGTTTTAATCCTCGTGACTATCAGAAAGATTCATGAGCGCGTGCGTTTTAACGGTCACAAGAACACTTGAGAGGTGTTAGCAGTATTTTATTATATATTGCTTATTATTATTATTATTATTATTATTATTATTATTAGTAGTAGTAGTATTATTATAAGCAAGGGCATGGTGACAGCTTTTCTTGTTTAGCTTTGCTTGAACATAGCCAACAATGGTGATAGCTTTTCTCTTGAGATAGCTGAAGCAATTTTTATTAATAAACAATGAAAAAATTAAATAAATAAATGATGAAACAAATGTAATAGTAGTAGTAGTATTATTATAAGCAAGGGCATGGTGGAGTATATCTTCACCATGAGCAGAGTATGTTTTAAATTCGTCAATGCGACGTGCAAGCTATACAGCAGCTTTTAAACGGAAAACTAACAGCCAAGATTGAAAAGGCCTAAGACCAATCGTGCAGCAGCGAGGCAGTTAGGACTCGACGAAAATGTATTCGGCGCTTGAGGAGATGTATGCAGAAATACAGGGTGGGCAAGAAATAACTTGGGGTGTTCAGAGCTCGCTAGCGGGAATTCTATTAGGCCATTTGCAGTACATTTTGGTGTATATACTTAGTGGGAATTCCGGCGATTGAAAACGTTACGAAGAGGACCGATGAGCATAAATAACTTACGGAAAATGATAGAAGGATTTGAATCTACCGGAACTCTAGGAGTGCAACCAGGCCGGGGACGCAAACGAATCAGGCAGCAACACGTTGAAGAAGTTGCAAGTGCTGTTGTCGAACAGGAGATGACTACTGTGCAGGTTACCAGCAGTGCACACGCAATAGTACGCCAAACAGATATCCCATATTCGATGGTGAGGAAAATATTGCATAAGATATTGACTTTTTATCCCTATAAACTCACCTGTTCAACAATTGCTTCCTGGAGATGAACGTACCCGAACTGACTTTTCGTTGAGATTTTTAGCACGTATGGAAGTGGATGATGCATGGCCATGGCAAATTTTATGGAGTGTTGAGGCACATTTTTATTTGAATGGTGATATCAATACCCACAACTGGCGTATTTGGGCTCCATCAAATCCACAAGTGTGTCTGCCAACTCCTATGCATTCACCGAAACTAACAGTATGGTGCGGCTTTACTGCTTCTTTCATCATCGGCCCGTACTTCTTTGAAGAAATCCGTCCCCATGGTATGCCAATTCTGCCAGTTATGCCAATATGCTTCAGAATTTTGTGATACCACGATTGCAGGAAAAGGGTTGTCTGGATTCTACCATTTTTATACAGGATGGTGCGCCTCCGCACATCGGACGTCAGGTGCAGCAGATCTTGCGAGACCGTTTTTCAGACAACAGAATAATTAGTCGTGCATTTCCCATGTTATGGCCACCCAGGTCGCCTGATCTCAACCCTTGTGATTTTTGGTTATGGGATATTTGAAAAGCCTTGTGTATCAAGCACATGTTCCTGACCTCTCAACCTTAAAGGTTCAAATAACGTTACATATCAGACTAATTAATGCAGATATGCTGCGAGCTGCTGTAGAAAATGTCGTAGACTGCATGCAGCTGTTGGAACAGCACACTGGTGGTCATATGGAAACACATTTGTAATTAAAAACAAGTTAAGAGGAAAAAGGTTTTATCAAACCAAGCTTTTATAATGTTTTATTTAGTGCCAACAATACAGCTTAATTTTGCAACAATAAACAATAGATACATTTACTCTCGCCATAACGAAATGTCCAATTGTTACAACAATCAATTCGTAGTAATGAGTTAGTACCTTTAGAACACGAACCAATGAACCGATTTGAAAATTTTTTTCTTTATCATAAATTGTCATCGATTCTGCATAATTGTGTCAAATTACAGCTCCCTAGCTTGTCGGAAAGTTGGTTTAATATTGGTTATAAGATTTGACCTAAACAAACTAACACAGCAAAGTTAATAAAAGCTTATAATAAAACATAATAAAAGCCATAAAACTGGCGCTGCTTTGGTGCAAGCGGGCCTTATTGTTAAATTTAATAAAACCAATTATTGTAAACGTACATTGTCTCTGTGGAAAAGTAAGAAAAATACTTATATGAAATTTAGATCTGATCTGATACCAAATAATAGGCAACAATTAAGAACTGTTAATAAACACTTTAAAATTGAGGTTCGTAAGGCTAAACGGGCCTTTGTAACTCATCCAGCTGCTAAAATATTTGATTTATGGACTTGCATACGTACGTTGAAAAGGCTTAAACTTCTGTTTCCTCTGGAGTTGTGTCGACAGTGTCTGGAGTGGATTGACAATCCTAATGAACAGGCTTTGCTCCGACAGCCGGTGGTAGGGTCTAAGATGAATAGGCTGAATCAACATACTTATGAGAATCTAATCTCTATTAATCAAGTCTATAATCTCATTAGGCATATGAATAACAAAAGTTCTAAACATGATAAATGTCTTATTATAACAGTCCTCAAAAAGTGGAGCCCTTTTGGAAATAGGGTGTTCCAGCATTTATTGTTTCAAATTTGTCGTTCGAATTATTTTCCAGATGATTTTAAGAAAACTTTGATCACGCCGGTTTTAAGTCAGGTTCACCAAATGATTTTAAAAATTACCGCCCAAGTTGTGCCTTATCCGTTCTTTCAAAGATTACCGAAAAATTATTGTTCACACCATTGGTTAAATTTATTTGGCCAGTAATCCCAAGGCAACAACTGGGAGGTAGGCCGAACACTCCAATAGGTTACACTTTATTAACAATTTTAAATTATATTATTAATGCCATCGACAAGGGGCAGATTTGTTAGTTGGTCAATACAGATGTGTCCAAAGCTTTTAACACCATAAACCGGTCCCAATTGATTGACTATCTTAGACGGTTGGGCGCTGACCAATTTTCTTTAAATCTTTTAGCGGACTATTTTTATAAACGGATGAATTACATTTATACTCCTGAAAAAATGATTGAGTGTGCCTCCTCTAGAGGCATTTTGTAAGGCTGTCCAATAGCAACTGCGTTGTTCGCTGCAGCTACAGCCCAAATTTTTGATTTGCCGTTGAATTTTAATTTGCTGTCCTATGTCGATGATAATTTTTTTATTTAAGGCTTTTAACAAATCCGAGCTGTATTTAGCCGAGACACAGATCCAATCGGATATCAAGGCATTACGTGACTGGTACAATGCACAAGGTTTATCTTTTAATGATGATAAAACAAACATTGTAATAATTGACAGGCAGAAGCAGTCCCCATTGAGAACTTGTAAGGTTTTAGGGGTTATTTTCGACAATAAGTTATCGTTCAGAGAAAATATTGAGTGATTAATAATTGACCTGAATTGTTCCAAATTTTTTTGTGCCAGATTGCGTAAGATGCTATCCAAAAGGGAAATGGTTCAGACAATTAAGAGTACAATTATGCCAAAACTTGAATATGGCATTGTTATATGGTCTGCAGCAACTAAGACTTTACTTATGCGGCAACAAGTGGTGTACAACAATGTTCTTCGATCTGCGTTGGCTTTGCCCAGACATGCTTCAGTCTCTCTTCTTTGTCATACGTATAATCTTCCAACGTTAATGGAGATATCTTTGTATGCCAGATTAAAAGAAGTATATAGGGCAATTATGGACTCTTGCCATCCAATACACTTTATTAAAGGTTGGATGTTAAACTCTGATAATGCACCAGTCTCTAGATTTTTAGATTCCTATTTTCCATATAATACCTTGAAACATTGGAACTCATTGTCATATGAAGTAAAGAATCAGATCTTGAATTGTATATTGAAGAATTGCTCCAATCATAAAACAACATGTTAATAATTTACTGTTACAGGGGAGCAAGATTTAATTTGATTCTGCTTATACCTTTTATATATCCCAAATCGGCATGGAAAAATTTAAATAAATAAATAAATATTTCCCGTCGTCAAGGATTGATTAAGAGATCTGCGCACTTCTTTTCAGACGCTAGGACTTTTTACATTTTATTTAAGGCGTTTATAATTCCAAAAATTACATGTTGTGCAAGGATCTGGGTAGGAGGGTTTTGCAGAATTTAACGCAAGTGTTCCTGTCTGAATTCCTTTTTAGCTAGATTTTTAACTAATTTTAATCCGATTTTTCATAATTTGGTTGAGTTTAACTTAAAGCGCATTGTTGGTATATTTTATTCAGTATTTTGCTTAGCGTATTTTTTTCACAGGATTACTATGTTGTCTTTATTTCCAGACTTCAATTTTCGTTCTATTAGAAGGACTCGTAGGGGATTTGTCATCAACCCCGCTATCAAATGGAGATCACATATTTCTAAGCTCAACCTTGTTAATAAATTAATCCAGAATTACGTTGATCATTTTTAACGACATAGATTTATCCTCTGCTGATAGTCTGCACATGTATTTATTTTCTTAGTGTTCTATTCTTTTTTGATGGTAGTTGTCTTGCCTTTTTTTTTTCTTTTTTGTCTTTTTATTTTTTTTATTTTTTATTTTTTATTTTTTTTCATTTACCGTATTTTTTTGAATATAGGCCGCGGCTCTAAATCCAAAAAATCGAACATTTTGGGAGTGCGGCCAAAAGTGAGTGCGGCCTGAAAAACAATTTTTTTTTTCTGAAAAAATCATTTTCGATAATTTTGGATAGAACAAAAAAGATCGAATTACTTCGTTTTAGCACCCATAGTAAATTGCATAGTAATTTAGATAGTAATTTCATTATTTATATAATTATCTGAATTATTTTTATATATTTTATAAATTTATTGATGAAATATGTAAATAATTAGAGTAATTTGATTTTAATGAGCGAGTATAACTTTTATTTCATCAGCGTCGGCCATGGCTCTATCAACGAAGTGACGACCAATAGCGCGATAGAGGATTCTATGACATCACAACACCTTGGAGCATAGCCAATGAGATTCGACCTTGGAGTAGAGTCGGCCAGCAGAAGGAATGAAATCGCCGACAATAGCTTTTAACCAGTCACATATATTTTCATTCCTAAATATTAATGAATGTAACAAGTGAATTTCATAATAATATACAAATGAAAATATATGTGACTGGTTCATTATTGTTCTGAAGGGTCAGAGTATTAATTTCAATGTTAGAAAACGATTCAACAAAGGCTGGATAATTTATAGCCATCAACTCAAATCGAAAAGGTAAATCCATCGTAGATCGTCAAAACCATGGTTATTGGAAGTTAGTGGTTGGTCAACTCCTTTGTTCTCGACGCTAAAAACATAATTGGGGAAAACTGCTCCCACTAGGTGGCTTCGATGTGTCAGTAGTCTATTGATCACCATACATTAAGCTTAGTTTCAATGGAGACCTTCACCAATGCTCATTTCTTTTGCTTATATTTTTAATTTTAAGCACGGTTATTTTTTTAATTTTGGTATTATTTAATGTTGAGTATTTGTTCTAATTTTTTTTTTTTTCTGTTTTATGAAAAGCTTTTGTATTGCATGATGTTTGAATACCTTTTAATTTGGTTATTTTGTGTATGTTTTTGGAGTCGTTTTGAATGAGTCGTCTATTAATTTTTATTGTGTATTTGTTACTGATAACTTCTATTAATATTATAAAAATAACTTCTATTTTTATTATATAAATAACTAATTATTTGAGGTATATATTATGGTGAGGTTAGATTTTTTTTATTCATTGAAATTATTTGATAGTATTAAATTTTGGTGTACAGACTTCTCTGATAGATAATGTGGACCTTTATTTGGATTTTTCTTATACCTCAAATATTAATATTAATATTTTATTATTTTTTTGTGATTTTATTATTCTCCATGTTATTGGTTGTAAAAGTTAATGGGTGTTGTACTATTGTTTGTATAGAGTTACTGGTGATAATTAAAATGTCTCCTCATATTTTAATTAAATTTAGATATTTTGTTTATGTTGTGAGGTATTTAATTATTAGTATTCCATATGGTTTATATAAATATTTATGACGATAGGTGATAATGAAGTACCCATAGGTTCACCTGTTTGGATATAAATTTTGTTAATGAAACATAAATGATAGTTTTTATGATTTTTAATATTTTAATAAAAGTAAATGTTTTTTAAATTCTTTTTTATGTTGTCTAATGTTGGTATAATTGGAATATTTTCATATAAATATATTTGGTATGTCTATTGTAAAAATTTGGTCATGATATCAGGTTTGGCTGTTTACATTATTCTTTATACTGATAGTGAATTTTTATTTATGATTTAATTAAAAAAATTTATGTTGTATATTAAAATATCTAGAAATTTTACTAATTTGGTGATGATTCTATTGGTGTTAATTGTTTTTGTTATTCAATATCTATTTTATTTACTTTTTTTTAATTCTTTTATTTTATTGATTAAGTTAAAAATTATTATTCGACAATTACAATTTTTCATAATTTAAAAAAAATATATTTATTATTAATTAAATATAAGATGTTTTACCTAATTTGTAATGACAAAAAAGATGTTTTTGGACATTAAAAAATGCTTTTAGAAATTATTCTGAATTGCAAGATTGTCTTCTGTGTTTTATATTCCCTAAGTTTAATTTTTTGATTATGTAAATTGAAATAAAATTTTAAAAAATAAAAAAAAATTGCTTTAATTCAGCTTCTACATATTTTAAAAATAGACTACTAGTGCCTTTCAATGCCATCTGGTGGTATCCTTTGGCGCTAATAGCCTTTTGAGGAGGAGTTGACCAACCACTAACTTCTAATAACCATGGCAAAAGTAATCCGATAAAAACACATTCAATTTGAGTTGATGTCTTTAAATTATCCAGCCTTTGTTGAATTGTTTTCTAACATTGAAATTAATATTCTAACCATTCAAAACAATAATTTTTTCTTCGATTTTTCAATCGAAAAATCATTACCTATGTTTGGAGAGCATCTCCAGTTTATAATCATTATTATTTACTTGTGAGTTCATCAACTTTCTGATGGTTTGGAGTGGAGAAATTCTCGATCTGCAGGCCAGGTTCCCGTCTCTTATTGAGCTTTCAACCGTGACAACTTGGTTGTCTTTAAGACACCTTGAGACAGCTTGGCTGTCCAGGTGTCTGCGATAGCCCAATTTGTAGGGGCGTTAGCCATGATAGTCGAGGTTCCTGATTCGAATCCAGGTCGCAGAATTTTTCCTTCCATTTTTCAATCGAAAAATTTATTTACTTATTTATTTTTTGTAGATTGTGATTGTTTCTCTGTTATTTATATATTGTGATTGTCTAATCAGTAATTCATAGATTCTAGCTATATTTTTACTGTTTTGTTTTTTTGATTGAGTTGGCTTTGTTAGTCAATATTGTTTCTTATTTCTTTTTTCTCTTTTTATGCTTCAGTCATCAACCCTGTTTTGGGCTTTGGCCTTTTGGGGCAACACGGGGCTTTTTCACTCAGGTTTCATCTGAAAGGGTCTTCCCTGTTGTTGTTACCTTATTATTATTATTACATTATTATATTATTCTCCTGCTCCTCTCTCTCTCTTCATGGGGAATCCGATTAAAAAGGGAGGACAGGGAACTATTGGCTTTTGCCCCTCTTGTAATTCTGTTATTCAAGGACGGCAACCATACATTACCTGCAACGGTGACTGCCACCTTGTTTATCACGCAAAATGTGTTAACATTAAAAAAGACGAAGTACAGAAAGTGAAAGCAACATGGAGGTGCCCGTGCAGTTTACGAGTTGATCCAGTCGTCTCAGAAGAAAATGAGTGCAGTTTCTTCTCAGAAGAAAATGAGTGCGCATCTATTAGCACAAATAAGTATAATTTTGCACAAACTTTATTAGCTATTAATGAGCTCATCGGTGCGGTCAAGGAATATACGGCTTTGGCTACGAAACTACAGGTAGATAACAAAGAAATTAACAAGAAAATTGATAAGATTCTCGACGTACTGGAGGCGAGAGATAGATCTCTTATTGCATCTTATCGAGATTCGAACGTGGAAGAGTCTAGCAAGTACGATATTAGCGGTTTAGCTGTTCAGGGCGTGCGTGAGACTGTCTCGCACGAGTTAATTAAGGCGAAACATTCAAGTGGAGCACTATCTTCTCGCGTAGAGAAAATTAGGAAAGATAAGAAAAATATAATTATAGGTGCTAACGCTAATAGAGGTGTTCCAATTAATGCTGGATATACGAAAGAGAGGGAGAAGAAATTGTTTGTCACAAGACTGGAGCCAAATTTCTCTGTAAAGCAGTTATTTGACTTTGTTGCTGATATTTCCACCTTAATCTTCATACAGAAATGCGTTAAGCTGAAGACTTAAGTTTCATTCGTACTCTTCTTTTGTATTATCGTTAAAGGAAAAAGATTTTGATTATTTATTTAGTTCATCTATTTGGCCGGAAGGAATGTTGATTTCCATGTTTATTGGTAAACTTTACGACAGTCAGATAGATTCGTCAATTGTAAGAATGACTCAGCTTCGGGTGGTTTATCTCTTAAATTACATGAAGTAGACACTGTGCGCCAGGAGGAGGGCGTGACCAATTCTGATGGTTTGCGGTTTGCGAACCAAGATGGCTTGAACTTGTGATTTTTTAGCACAGAATCCTCAGTTGTTATATTGTTTTTCTGAAACCTGGCTTAATGAGTCTATTTCCAACTTTTTATTGTTTGGTTTTGTGAATTAAATGTGTATAGGAGCGACAGAACTATTAAGGAACGAGGTGGAGGCGTACTTATCGCCGTTCCGGTATCTGTTATAGCCAAATATTGTCGATTCGTTACTATCGTCAAATGTATCGAAGTCGTCGCTGTAGAAATTGTTCGTCGTACTTTGAAGGATAGAACTAAACCGGTAATCATAATGAGTTTTTACATGCCCCCGCTTTTGCGAAATAATGAACTGGAATGTTTTTTGGAGGAGGTTACGGAGTTTTTTGGTCATTCACCCGCGGACTGTATTATCGTGGGCGATTTTATTTACTCTGATTTAAAAGTTTATGATCATGCTTACTATTCCAGGTTTAGAAAATTAATTACCAGCAGTTGAATAAAAGAGTTAGACCTTAATAATGTTAACCATCTGCGGAATAGATGCAGCGATAATCTGGATAAAAATTTTTCTAACTTAAATCTGCATGTAACTGCCACAGATTCGCCTCTTGTTGACCAAGATGATTACCATCCTCCTTGTATTGCGTATTTTAAGGACGAGTTGGAAACTTTTTCGCCTCCCAAAGATTCGTGTTACAACTTTCGATGTGCAGACTTCCAGAGTCTTTATCGGAAAGTTGCTAATAACTACTTGTCTAATGCTTAATGCTTAATGAACTGTAAGGGGTGGTTTAACACGAAACCGAAGTGGTTATACAAGAAAACCGAAGTGGTTATACAAGAAAACCGAAGTGGTTAAACGAGAAACCGAAGTGGTTATACAGGAAAACCGAAGTGGTTATACTAGAAACCAGAGCACTGCGACTCTCTGAGTCTATTGTACTATCCCCAATTAACGACTGCCACAGGAAACAGTAGCAGCCGGGACCGACGGCTTAACGTGCCCTCCGAAGCACGGGGGGCGATGGACGTTTCCAGGCGGTCACCCAACCTGTTCTTAACCGCGCTCAAGGTTGCTTAACTCCACCAATACGTTTAGAAAGGCGAGACAACCGAGCTACACCTGCCCCCGTCTTGTCTAAAACGTTAAAGTCGTTGGATGTTGATGAGATTTGGAATGATATTGTGACTGTTATTAGTTATGCTGTCTCTGAAGCCGTTCCTATGCATAAGCGACAAGTTAATGGATGCACTTCAACGAGGAAGAATAGATCAATGCCAAGGTACCCTAGTTGGATTACTGCACAAACTAGAGATGCTTGGGAATGTAAACGGAAAAGACATAAAATGTTTAAAAAATCTTTGGCCCAAGACGATTATTTGTTATTTGCCGAGGCCAGAAGAGCGTTCAAGAATGGATGGATCAACGATCGTATGAATTACTTTAAATGTGTGGAAGAGCAAGTTAATAATAACCCTGTTGCCTTTTGGGATACTGACAAATTGCGTCTAAACCGCAACAAAAATCATAAGGAGCCTCTGGATGCTAATGCTTTGTCGGAACTTGCTCATTCGTTTGCGTCAACTATGAGCAATAATTTGAAAATTTGTGTGAATGAAGATATTTTGACAGCGTGTTGGAGCACTTTAGATAAGAAGTTCATTTTTCAACCTTTGGTTGCACAGCAAATTTTAGATCGTGCTCGGAGATTTTCTGCGTCAAAAGTCTGCACTTCTCCAGATATCCCGGATTTTATTTTTAAAGGCTGCTTGTCAGCGGTTATCTCTCCATTAACCCACCTCTTTAATGTATCACGGGAGTCTGGAGGTTACTTGGCTGCATGGAAGCAAGTGGTGATCCAGTCGAGCCCTAAAAAAAAACGAGCATTTGGCTAAACCAGCTTTTCGTCCCATCACTTCAATTTTGTTTCCGGTTAAGCTGTTGGAGACTTTAGATGCTGACCAACTTTCTCAACACGTTGACGCTCATCTTCCAGATGCACAACACGGTTTTCGATCACACAGAAGCACACAGACTAATCCTGCCATATTTTTGCACCGTATTATCCATTGTCTTGATACACGGTCCCAGGTCGATTCACTCTATTTGGACTTCTCAAAAGCGTTCGACAAAGTTAGTATCCCTTTGTTGCTGTTTAAACTGCGATTTGTAGGATTGGACTTAGTGGCCAATGACTGCTTCAATGATATGCTCGCAGGTCGAGCTTTCAGAGTAAGAAATCAGGATTATTCTTGTCCTCCCTTTTATATCAAAAGTGGTGTGCTAAAGGGGTCTCCTCTTGGCCCTTTATGGTTTAACATTTTTCTTGCTGATTTTGCATATGTTTTAACTGATTCCCATACTGAAATCATTATTTATGCTGATGATGTTAAACTTTTTCGGACTATTAACGAGTGGTCCTCATGCCACGAGTTGCAGGTCATGCTAAAACGAGTGTATCATTGGTCCTGTTGTAATGGGCTTGAACAGAATGCGTCCAAGTCATTTGTGATGTCCTTCAATCATTCCACTGCGCCGTTTGTGTTTAACTATGTCATTTATGGTACTCCCTTGGTTAGAACTAATACTTTGAAGGATTTAGGAGTGGTTATGTCACACAATTGTTCTTTTTCTGAGCATTTAAATCAAGTATATCTAGATACTTCACGTCGCATCGGCATGTTGAAGAGGTCCATTCAGTTCTTTACAGAGGCAAAAACTTTTTTGCTTCTGTTTAAGACTTTTGTGATTCCTAAAATTGTCTATTGCGCGTGGATCTGGTTTACATAAAATACAACGTAAATGCCTTAATTTTAAAGCTTTCATAATAAAGAACTTTGGCAATCAGCTACCTTTGACGTCCGCCCATTTTCATAACATTTTTAACATTGCGCATGTTATTAGTATTTCACTTTTTAACATTCTTGTTGGTGGTTTTCAGGCTAAGTTGAGCATAGGTTCCTTAGTGAATGATTTTATCTTTTAGAGTATTAGATTGACGCATAGGGGCTTCGTTATTACTCTCTTTTCCAAATGGAAGACGTTTATTTCACAGATCGATCCGGTGTATAAAGTGATTACTAATTACTTAGATAATCTCAACGAGGTTTGCTTTACGGCTTTTGATGAAATCCATTTTTCTCTTTTCTCATAACGCCTGTCTCTTTCTTCCTTTCCTCTTTTTTATTTTTTTATTTTTTTTAATTTTTTTTTCCTATCCATCTAATTTTTATTATTTGTATATTATTTTATTATTTTTTAATATTCTTACTGTGTTAATGTTATTATTTATTGTTTTATTTTTATTCTTATTAATTTCTACATGTGGTTCATTAACCCCGTTTTGGGCTTAGGCCTGTTGGGGGACAATACGGGGCCTTGCACTCCGTTTTATCTGGTGTGTTTCTCCCCCTGTTATTGTTACAATTATTATTATTATTATTATTATTATTATTATCATTGTTTGGGAAAGCCAAACTCGGATCAAGTCCGGAAGCCAATCCCAGAGGCGGACCCAAAAGAGGGCCAAAGCCCAAGGGACTCAAATGCGAGGGAGGAAAGTTATGCACTCGTGGGAGTATTGATGTTTGGGTGTAGGAATTTCCTTACTATGTGACAGGTGTTTAGAATTGTGGCTTTCTGTAAGGTTTTGTATAAGTGTGGGTTTAAATTTAGTGTTGACAGGCTTTTGTGTAGCGAGTATGGAATAACCCCAGTGGCAGAAAGAACGATAGGAACAATGTGTACTCTGTTAACTCCCCAAAGGCGTTTTATTTCGTGTGCAAGATCCGTATATTTAGTGATTTTGTCAGTGTATGTCTTTTGTAAATTGTGTGTGTTGGGGATGGAGATATCAATTATGTAAGTCACTTTGTTTTGCTTATCTACTAGTGTAATGTCTGGTCTGTTATGAGGGATAGTTTTGTCAGTGATTGTAGCTTTGTCAAAATATAAGTTTATGTGTGGTGTTCTCTAAGACAGTGTCGGGGATATATTTATAGAATGTAGTGTGAATGTCCCTTAGCTTGTGTATCTTAGCTAGATGTTGATGTATGGTGTTGGCTACCTGGTTATGTCTGTGTAAATAATCTGTCTGCGTGAGTATTTTGCAACTGGATATGACGTGTTGGATGGTTTCCTCTGCGATATGGCATTTCCTGCAAGACCCGTCAGTCGATTCTTTGATAATATGTTTTCTGTAGCTTTTAGTGTTAATAACCTGGTCTTGTATGGCAATCATGGTTCCTTCAGTTTCCCCAAAGAGACTCCCTTCACTCAACCAAAAGTTCGACGCTTCTTTGCCGACGTGTGGCTGGTTAAGATCAGAAGGATGTCTACCGTGGAGTTGCTTTCCGTGCCATGATTGAAGTTTAGTGCATGTTGTAGGAATGTTATGGGTGTTCTGCATGCTGTTCAGATTCAGAGGTGTGTATTTTGTATCAGCCATGCAGACTGCTTTGTGTAATGGTGATGTGTGTTGTTTAGAGTGAAAGAATTCTCTGAGTGACTGAGTATGTTTCTGGTGTAGATCTGTTATGTCAATAACACCTCTACCTCCCTCTGAACGAGGCAGGGTGAGTCTTTCAATAGCTGAGTATGGATGGTGCTTTCTGTGCTTTGTAAGCAGTTTACGTTGTTTCCTTTCAAGTCCCTCAAGATCTATGTGTGTCCACAGTATGACTCCAAAGGAGTAGGAGAGTATTGGAGTGGCATAAGCAGTGATGGCCTTGATTAAATTTCTGGAATTTAAATGTGTTTTAGGTATTGTCTAGAGCCTATGAAGATATTGTTTAGTGAGTGTATTCTTTATGTGTTTGTGCTCCAGAAGCTTGGCTTGCCTAAATCCTAGATATTTGTAAAATTCGTAATTATCCATAGCAGCAATGTGATCTGGTTCATCTAATGTGAATCCCCCTTCCCTGAGTACTCCATTTTCAATGTGAATGGTTTTGCATTTGTCCAACCCAAATTGCATTTGTATGTCTTTTGAAAAGGTTTGTGCAATGTCAAGTAATTGGTGCAATTGTGATTGTGTGGAGGCGTAGATTTTCATGTCGTCCATGTAGAGTAAGTGTGAAAGCGTGTAGTGGCAGCTTTTGTTATGTTTAATTGTGTAGCCATAAGCTGTGCTATTCAGTCGTTTGGAAAGTGCATTTAGTGCAAGACAAAACCAGAGTGGGCTCAGTGAGCCACCCTGGAAGATGCCCCGGTTTCTCTATATTTTGTCAGTCGTGATGGTTTCAATGTTGAGTGTGAGGTGTAGTGTAGTTCTCCAATGCAGCATTGTACTTTCTAAAAATGTGATAAGTGTAGGGTTTATTTTATATAATCGTAGTGTATATAAAAGCCATGAGTGTGGGACACTATCAAAGGCCTTTTTGTCTTCAATGTAGGCTACATGGGGGTGTCGATGTTTATTGTGAGTTTGCCGTAGGACCATACTGTCTATCAGGAGTTGCTCCTTACAACCCATGTGATTTCTACGGCATCCCTTTTGTTGCTCAGTGAGAATGTTGTTTGTGTCTATGTGTATATAAATTTTATTTGCGATACAGATAGTTATTATTTTGTAAAGTGTAGGCAGGTATGTGATAGGTCTATATTGTGTGGGATCTGTAGTGTTATGTGACTTTGGTACCATGTATGTTATTCTTTGTGTGAGGAAATGTGGCAATGTCTGTGGTTTTTGCAAAGTGTTGGAGATCTGTTCTGCAAGGGCCAGATGCAAACAGGTGAAGCGCTTATACCAGAAGTTCTGAATCCTATCTACACCTGGAGCCTTCCAATTGTGAGTACGTTTAATGACTTGTGAGAGTTCATCTGCTGTTATGTCAGTATAAGGCATGTTTGATAGTGTGGATGCTAATTACTCCTCCTCTTTGATCCAGCTAGCTTCTCTATTATGTTCAATTGAGACAGACCAAAGAGACGACCAATAATGTTGGAGTGCTGTTTGTGTTGGCAGACCAATGTTTTGTGTCTGTGTCTAATCTTTGTTTAACTGCTTATAGAATGTCTTCTCATTGTTTGCGAATAAATTTTTCTGCTGGTTGCGCTGAGTGCATGTTTTGTAACTCTTCAGGCGTTGTGTTTTTGCAGCTAACTTTTGTTTTAATGTGTCCATATATTGTGTAATGTGTTGATTGTGCTGCTCATGTCTGGTGTGTGTTTTAACCTTCTTAAATAATTGTCTAATGCGTTTGTTCTGCTTTGATGAAATGTTGTTTTTAGTGTACTGTGTTAGTCTACCTAACTGCTTGCGGATTTCGTCAATCTCGGACTCAGTCCACTTTTGCCATTTAGGTTTGTGTTGTGTGTATAATTTTTGTGTGTTCTTATGGATTGGTTTCCTACCCAGTGTGGATATAACTGTAAGAGCCCCAGCGTAAATAAGTAGGTGTATGTATTCTAAAGATAGATTTTCTTCAATGTTCTGTGGTAAGATATCTGTGTTCATGTAAGATAAAATTTCCCCTGTTTTGCTGTTTATGTTTATTTTAGGTATACCTGATCTTTGTGTGGGATCTGTTCCCGTGTAAACTGTAAGGTATCTTTGTAGGGTGTCATTTAATGTTTCAATAAGTTTGGTATTCATGTTGTGTTGTGGATGAATATCATGGTGAAGTTCATTGTTGTGTGTGTGTTCTACAAGCTCATTAGTGATGTCAATGTTAGTGTTTGTTTCTGTGTGATGAGTGTCGGTTTGTGTTGAAGTCTCTTGTTCTTGTAGATGCTGTGCAACTTTTTGCTTTATTTTCTGTAGCGTGGGTAAGGGTATTAAATTGTTCATAACCATTGTGCGACGCTGATCTTCAATGCGTTGTTCAGTGACTGTGATGTGAGGATATGTCTCTTTGAAAATGTTATATAAGCGTTGTCTGTACGCTGTAGTGTCCGTTTCCAATTTAGTGACTGCGTAGTAGGTTCGCATGATAAAACAGTTTGTGTTATTGGTCCATTTCATGCGTTGGCGTGGCTTGCCTGCCTTAGTGATCAAAGGCAAAGAAGCTCTTGAAACACTAGGGACAGGTTGTGGCATTGCAGTAGTCGAACATGGGTTGGTGCTGCTTTCGCCAACAGTGTCTCTGGGAGATTGTGGCATATTTTTCGAACGTGAGCCTGTGCCTAATCTACGAGCGCGGACCTTGGTAACCCGGGTGACGTCCAAGCCGGTATCAGATAACGCACTAGCACTAATCATAATGATCACCAATAACTGGGTGGTCCTGTTAGCCATCTCCATCATCAGCAGACCCTTGGTTGATGTAATCAGCTCTTCAGCCGTACTGGGTCATCTGGACCCTCAAGATTAATCTAAGGGTAGAGCAGATCAGACCTGTTAGCCAGGGCCATCTGTCTAAGATATGCCCCCCTCGCACGACGCGGACGTAGGACCACACGAGGGTTATTATTATTATTATTATTATTATTATTATTATTATTATTATTATATATAAAAATTCAGGTTCAGGGTGCGTCTGTAAATGTTCTAAAAACTTTTGAACCACTTATGCAATTGAGCTCATATTCGCAACGTATGTTCGTTTGGTGTAGAGTAAGGTTTACATGTCCCCAAAGTGAGGGTGGGGGGGAGGGGTAAAAATCATATATCTTGGTATATGTTTGATTGTTTACTCAAGAGATGGCGCCAGAGTTTATTTTTTTATATTGATCTTTCCCTTGAAACCGAAACTGGACTAACTGTGCAGAAGTAGGACAGCAAAAAAACCTTTGTTTTCCTCCGGATGTGTAGTAGTGTTTGCACATTTCAAGGCAGGAAACGCAAGTTTTTTGCTGTCCTGCTTCTGCGCAGTTACTCCAGTTTCGGTTTCAATGGAAATGTCTCTTTAAAAATTCAGGATGCGTCTGTGAATGTTCGGTTCAGGGTATGGTTTACATGTGCCGTGTGTCAGGTTGGCCCCAGGGCAAAGGGGAAAGGGCAAAAATAATCATTTGCTTTATCTGTCTGTCAAGAGAGCCTACGATATATGCGGATCAACAATGTCAGTCATGTCCTACAATGCAGAGCAAAGTTTCTGCAACAATAGGCCATAAAAAATTACTTTGGCTATGGTCATGGATGAAGAAATACAGGATGGGAAACTCCATTGTTTAAAGCGTGATTTTTTTTTCACTGGCGCTCTCTGGCCATTTGCGTGGGCATTACTCTCTGTCTAGCAGACGACTTTACTTATCCTTATTGGCCTCGATGGCTCAGTGGTAGCGTGATCGCCTCTGATCAACACCTCCTAGACAGAAGGCCTGATAACAGAAACGTCATGCATTGTTACATCATTCATTAGTCGACCAAACTTAGGGCTTATTATTGGTAGAAATAGGATTAACAATGATTGAACAATGATGATGTAACAGTGTATGACGTTTCCGTGATCAGGCCTTCTGTCTAGGTGGCGTTACTCTAATGCCCGTAGATGTGGCTTCGATCCCGGCTGAGTACGACGAGGATTTTTTCAGGGGGAAAATACTATTATACAAAAGAAAGAGCGAAAAATGTATACACTCACTCATTCAATCATTCATTACGAAATCTCCAGAACTAAGAAGCCTACAAACTTGAAATTTGGCAGGTTTATTTCTCTCGGCTTCTAGGTGAGGGTGATAGAGGGGTCAAATCTAAGCAACATTTAACTCTTACTTCTTTCTCTGGGGCATTGTTTTTGAGATAACCGGAATCGCCATAGCTGCGGACCATATTCGCGAAGAACCAGGAACTTTTGAACTTTTTACATCAATTCATGCGGCGACATTCTGAAGCATGCGTTCATGCCAGAGGGAGTGAATTAGAATACTTATTATTGATGAAAATAGGAGAGAAAACTCCACAGCCTTGGTTAGAATCAGGAACCTTTTGCTCATCGTGCACACGCGCCAACCAATTGCGCTACTGTAGACTTGGAAGTATTAACTCCTATCTACATGTCCTTAGGGCTGGTTGTAGCAGTACCCAGGTCGTAGGCTGGGACTATGATTCCTACTGCGTATAATCGTTAAAGATTACTAAATGAAAGATCTTAAGAGGATTTTTTTTCTGTTTTTCATGCCAAACCTCAGATGTTGAAATTCTTGATAAAAATAGGAAAGCAAATTCCACAGCCTTGGTTCGAGCCCAGGCTGTGGAATTTTCTGTCCTCTTTACATCAAGGATTTCAACATCTGAGGTTTGGCGTGAAAAAAAATAAAAAATAAAAAAAGAAAAAAAAATCCTCTTAAGACCTTTCATTTATTAATCTAGAACACTTAATTTAAAACATTTACATGTTTCATAAAAAACAAGTCACATTATTGTACTGTGTTTTTTGTTCTTTTTAATACATGATTGACCATGATTTTGACGTGGTCCAGAATTACGGGTTACGTCTACGCGACGTTCAACATTTTTTATCTCCAAAACAATACCAAGAGAAAATAAATGAAAAAGGGAAATATTGCTGAGATTTGATCACTCTATCACCCCTCATGTTAGTACACTACCCTGTATACATAAATATGAAAAAAACTATGTTTTTTTCCGAGCGACGCCGGGTACTTCAGCTTGTTATTATTATTATTATTATTATTTCAAGGTTCCACTTGCGTCTTAGCATCACCGAGTGCGCACCGCGCACCTAGGTTGTTATTTTAGTTGTTTTGGAAAGTTATCAGGTGATGTTATATGCTGTAGTATTTTGCGTATTACGAGGTGCATTCAAGTTCTAAGGCCTCCGATTTTTTTTCTCCGGATTGGAAAGAGATAGAAACATGAATGAGAGAATTGTTTTGGGGGATCGCCGAATGACTGTTGAACAGATCGCCTCCAGAGTTGGCATTTGTTTGGGTTCTGTGCACACAATCCTGCATGACGACCTGAAAATGCGAAAAGTGTCATCCAGGTGGGTGCCACGAATGCTGACGGACGACCACAAGGCTGCCCGTGTGGCATGTTGCCAAGCAATGTTGATGAGCAACGACAGCATGAATGGGACTTTCTTTTCGTCGGTTGTGACAATGGATGAGACGTGGATACCATTTTTCAATCCAGAAACAAAGCGCCAGTCAGCTCAATGGAAGCACACAGATTCACCGCCACCAAAAAAATTTCGGGTAACTGCCAGTGCTGAAAAAATGATGGTGTCCATGTTCTGGGACAGCGAGGGCGTAATCCTTACCCATTGCGTTCCAAAGGGCACCACGGTAACAGGTGCATCCTACGAAAATGTTTTGAAGAACAAATTCCTTCCTGCACTGCAACAAAAACATCCGGGAAGGGCTGCGCGTGTGCTGTTTCACCAAGACAACGCACCCGCACATCGAGCTAATGTTACGCAACAGTTTCTTCGTGATAACAACTTTCAAGTGATTCCTCATGCTCCCTACTCACCTGATCTGGCTCCTAGTGACTTTTGGCTTTTTCCAACAATGAAAGACACTCTCCGTGGCCGCACATTCACCAGCCGTGCTGCTATTGCCTCAGCGATTTTCCAGTGGTCAAAACAGACTCCTAAAGAAGCCTTCGCCGCTGCCATGGAATCATGGCGTCAGCGTTGTGAAAAATGTGTACGTCTGCAGGGCGATTACGTCGAGAAGTAACGCCAGTTTCATCGATTTCGGGTGAGTAGTTAATTAGAAAAAAAATCGGAGGCCTTAGAACTTGAATGCACCTCGTATGTGTGCAGTACTCAGCACTACTGTCTTCTGCATCTGTAGGAGATTATGCTTCCCAGGAACTTCTTTTATAAAGTTTGAAGTACTACTAGAGATGAGTCCTGTTGCTCCGATGATGATGGGAATCACTTTAGATCTAAGGTTCCACATTCTCTTTTTTTCATTCTGTAAATCCCTATACTTCAGTTGTTTCCCCGCTTCTTTTTGTGTTATATTGTAATCAGATGGAATGTCTACATTTATTAGAAGGCATTGTTTCTTCTTTTTATCTCTGACTATCAGGTCTAGTTTATTTGCTGTAATCTTCCTGTCTGTTTGAGTCTGAGTATCCCATATAATTGTAACAATTGAAATTTCATTCAAAAAGTTTATAAACTGAAGATGGGATAAAAAATCCCGAAAACGTTTTTTAAATACATTTCAATTTTGTCATCTATGTTTCTACGGATCATCGAACTTTCATCATGGATCTTCTTTACCTGCTACTGTGTTCCTTCCTGTGTTTCGTTTAACATTTCTCCACAAGACCTTCTTTTCATCTGTGTTTCATCTATATACGCTCTATAAGACCTTTGTTTCAATTGTATTTCGTCCACTTCAACCTTTGCATTTCTCCATTGGGTGACTTTTATTCATTGTTTTTATTATTTATTTTTATTTATATTTCTTTTAATTAAATGAACGGATATATATTAAGAGAAGGACGAGACATTTTTTAATTAAATGGAAATTTTATTTTCTAATTAAAATTCATTTAAAAATTAAAATAAATTTATATATAAAATTTATGATTTCTTTGTGTGTATATTTTTCTTATTTTAACGTCCATAAAATCAATTTTGTTTTAAAGTTATTCTCGTTTTATTTTTAATTTACAGTAATCCTTCGATTTCCGTGGTCTCATCCTGTGTGGTTTAGCGTATTCGCGTCAAATTTTTTTACATATGGAAATTATATACCTTCATAACTTTACCTTCATATGCGATGGGAAATTCGCCTATCCGCGGTTATACTAGTTTATTTTCATTGCGTGACCCTTTTTGCTTCTTATCTTCAAATGTCCTAAAGATAAAAAGTATAAGTTTAATGATAACAGCTGGGTCAAGTGGCTTTAACTTTGAAGATTTAGTGGATTTTAGCAAATTTGGAGAAAGAATTGCTAGATACTCTAGTATCTGGTTCGAATCCAGGTCACGGATTTTTGCACAAGTTTTGTAAGAAATGATTCCATTGCCTATGCGAACATCAGTTTCTAATGCCTGCTTTTTAAATACAGTATGGGAATACCAGTTTTTTCACAGGGAAAATGTATTCAATGGAAGTAAACAGCATCAGTGGCATTTTACGAACCTTCTGTTTGCAAACACGGATCATTGGCAAGCAGTTCACGTCTTCGAAAAAGAAAAACAGTGACATTCCACTTTGACAAGAAGTGTTTTGTCGCTTGAAAATTAGTTGAAAGTTCTAGACCTGTTCAGTGAGATAAAGATCATTACTGAGGTCAACCGAATATTTTGAGTAAAAGATTAACACTGTTCGCAAAATAGATTAAAACGATGAACATTATGATAAAAATAAATAACAATCGCGCTTGAGTCAACGGGCAACACGACATTCCCTAATCCCGATTTTCTTACAAGGTTTTGGTCCACTGTTCAGTATACGCGGGGTTTACTGGAACCAAACCATTGCTGATAATAAAGAATTACTGTAGATGGATTCTGAAAATAAATTTCATATTGGCTCATGTATTGCATAGGAGAAAGTGAATAGGTATTGCAAATACTCAGCTGAAATTATTTGGTTTGTAAATAAAGAGGACTTAATTTCTTGTATTTTCAGTTTTACAAGTATGGAGAAAACCAAATCTCGGAAAAATACAAACATCCTAGGACTCTGGAAAATTTATTTGGGAAGCCGAATTACCTTATAAACTTAAAATCTGTTCCCGCTGTAAAACACAGAATTAGAGTGGCTTTATGTTTGTAAAGGACTCTACACAGAGTCATAGCCCCAGTATATAGTAAAAGGCCCATTCAGGTGGCCAGAAAACTAGAGTAATCAGCATAATGAGTTTTGCAACTGTTTGACGTTAGAGGGCGCTGACAAGCTGAACTTCGTTTAGTATAGGCATAGCCTACAATGATAAGAGAAAGCCTGCCCATTTGCCTTCCTCCATTGTTCAAACTGTGTTTAAAAAAATAATCACAAACAGCAGGATTTAACACTGTCAAGCGAAAAAATTTAACATTGTAAGAGTCGTTTATGATGTCAAAGTAAGACAAATTTTAAAACTAAATAAAGGTTACTTGATTTTTCATACAGAAAATTGATTTAATTTTATTTTTTTGTTGCTATATGAATGGGCAGGCTTTCTCTATCATTATAAACTATGAAACGACTGAAACAATGTTAAATTTTGTCAGTTGATGATGTTAAATCCTGCTATTTGTGACTGATTTTTGGTAACAATAGTGGAAAAGCAAATGGGCAGTCTTTCTCATATCATTGTAGGCTATGGTAGAGACACTTGTTTCAACCAAGAAAAAAAGTTATTTGTATTGCTAATTTATATAAAACGAAAGATAATATTTAAACTTAATTTTAAATTAAAAAATAGTTTGATCTGACGTTTCTTCAGCCCTGGCTATGGCTCCAGTCTTTTTCGAAAGTGCCGCTGAAGTCTTGTCTTTCTTTGCGTGGCCGATTCCTCTTCATCAGTTGTTTGATAGGTGGGCTGAATTTCTTCCATGGGTTTTGGTTTTTCTCTTCTTGGGTGGCGGTCGATTACATGATCGTCTGTGTCTCTGTGCTCTGCAATTTCAACAATCTGAGTGGCGTTATTCGCTACTTGGTAATCTGTTGTTGCAATTCCCACTCTGCTCTCGAAGCCTTGAATCAAAACTTTGGCATTCATCACTTGGTGCGGTCTAGCAGTCATCGTTTTTTCCGTTGACACGCTTGGATCGTTGATGATCACTTAGGAACTTTGATACCACTGAGTCACTCACGACTTGCTCAGTTTCGGCAGTACACCAGCAAGGTCTATATAGCGCCGAGTGAATTTCTTGTTTCTCAATAGTTTGCTATAGAGTCGATCCAGGGAAAGATGGAGTGGGTGGAGCTTAGGAATTTTGAGCTGGCCAATCATAGAAAGGTTTTATCATGCGATTAATCATTCCTTGTTTACAGGTCTTAAGTGTGAAGTGATTATCGATATATTTATTTTTATTTCGTAGTGAAATTACTTATACTGCAGATTAAATTAAATTTCACAATATACTTAAAAAAAGTTCTATCCCATTATGTTAATATAAATTATAGATGTTTTCCTAAAATTTTATTTATATTTTTTATTCTATTGTATTTAAAATTGTAAGCGATAAAATTGAAGTCAGTATATCGATATTATTTTATTCTTTTATTTTTTTATCTTTTTTTGTTGTTTCTTTTAATGAATTAGAATTTTATTTACTACAAATATTTCAATAAGAATTTAAAAATAAAGGTTCTGGCCTCCTTCATTTTCTTGCTGGCCATTAAAATGGTCTTCTAATTAGATAGTGTTTAACGTAGCACTTGTATTTGTCATAAATATCGACATTGTTGCGCTATTACCTCTGTACGTTCAAAATAGAACTGATGACTGTCGATTTTTCCCAATTTCATACGCAATTTTTTATGCATGATGATGGAGAAGGAAGATCATTACCCGAAGTATTCAGTACTCTCTTTAAACTTTTGAAAACATTTGTAATCGGAGGATAATCTCCTTCTCGGTGTATTATAGCACCACTTGCCCGTACAACTGAAAGTTCAAATTCATCCAAATTATTTTTACATGTGACTCCCTTACCCTCTTCTTCGCAGGCATCGAAAGAGGTGAAGGGTTCGGTGTACTTACTTCAGCTACGAAGTAGGCCTAGCTACCTTCTGAACGATTCTTCGAATGGACGTCGCCGAAACTTGTGTTGATTTGATGTTTCCGCTACTAATGATGAAGTGCTCTTCCAAAATAGGAAAAAACATTCCACGTGTTCTCTCTAGTTTGGCTCTGAAGAATTTGTCCTCGCTTTCCAAAAGTGTTAGGTGTTGTAGATGAAGTAGCCATTATGATCGCCGGTCACTGCACGCTGTTAACTCATTGAGGCCCACGTAGATAGCAGTCTATGTCATTCCTTTTGCTTCGATTGCCTGACATGATTAATCGATATCGACACTTAGCCATGTCAACTCCATCTTTCCCTGGATCGACTATAACTCACTATTATCTCCATTTACTGGCAGGTTCTCTCTGGGATGATCTCTCTGCTTCTTCCTGGTCGAATCTGTCGTTCTCATCCAGGCAGGGTGTGAAGAAGCTTATCTCTCCCAAAAGTCGGAACTATTTATACGTGAAAAACGCTAGTGCTTCTATCATTCTCACAATCCTCATTGGACTGGGATGGGTTGACATACATTTCTAACACTCTCATTTGCTCTTCACCATGAGGTGATCCATATGATGAGCGTGGGTGACAAATGAAATCATAAACAATTTCACACTTGTTTCTGACACCTGGTCAAAATCTGATGCAATTCCAAGAAATCACTCCTAATTGTAATTGTCTTTGATTGTTTCAACTTGTCTCAATCTGTTTTATATCAAGAGCAAGAAAAACTTGAGTCTAAAGTATCTGGTCCCGGTATATCATCTAGAATTCCTGTTTTTCGTGTTTTTCATAGAATAGATAGTCCCTTTGCTCTGTGTTGTATTGATTAAGTATTATTTAACCAATTGTGAGTTATAATTTAATTTTTTGAGATTGTTCTGTTTACCTACAAGTGTAATTATCCTGGGCAACGACGGGTACTTCTGCTAGTCATAAATAACTTCGTATTACATATTAATTTCGTATTAACTTTATCCAGCTTTATTCTCCTTTATGAATAATTTTCGCTTTTAAACATATAATATACACGCATTTAGTTGATTATACGAAATAATAAATATTTCTATTGAAAGTGAGGAGGTGGGCTCTCACATTCCTCTGGCCACTAAAAATTTGGCCTATCCCAGGGATAGCAAATTTTCCAAATTCAGTTCATGACTTCCACATTGTTAGTTGTTTCAGGTTATTCATATTCAGATTACTCGCTAATAACTACATTCCAACTCACCTTATCTCGTAATCAATTATTTTAACTCTAACTACTTATTATCAATATTAAATGTTCAAATATTAAATCTACAATAAAATTGTATCACTATATATACATTATTTGCATGCCATGGGTAAATTCAAAATCTATATATATAAAGAAGGGTGTTTGTGGGTCTGTGCGTCTGTGGGTCTGTGTGTGGGTCTGTGGATCTGTGTGTACGTTTTTTATA
>JAHWFO010002326.1:622024-719196 GCA_023313115.1 Rhysida immarginata
TCATGTGTTTATTTTTAAGATATTGCAAAATTTAATTTAATTTTTTGAGATTGTTCTGTTTATATCCAAGTGTCATTATCCCGGGCAACGCCAGGTACCTTTGCACTGTGGATTTGTGTGTATTTAATACAAATCTGCAGTTTTAATCCGATCTTGATGAAATTTTCCATACTTGACCTTCAAAGCATGAGGAAAGTCACTGTCTACCTCAGATTTCGAAAAAATAATAATTATTGATAAAAAAAATCGATATATTAATGGTTGTGGCAAGGCATATTAATGAGAATTATATCATGACCAACAACGCATGGAAAAATTTGTGCAATATACATAAGTATCAATTTGTAACAATGCTTAAAATTCCTGTTATTCAGGCTTTTTTTAGAAAAGAGAATTCTTAGTACTTAACAATTTCTTGAAAATCTTTAAAAATGATCAGTAACTGGAGATAATGGAGAGGTAGCAGACTATTGAGAAAGAGTGGAAAGACGACACAGGAAGCACTCCTTTAGCTCTGTGCTCTATTGAGCAAATAGTTAGCAAGTAAATAGAAGAATCGGCGACGCTAGACTACACAAAGAGATGAACGGCCAAGTTTTGGTTCAAGACATCGAGAGAAATGTGGGAATTGCAACATCAACTGCACATCTAAAGTAAGATTACGTGATTAAGAAATTATTTAGGCCAGCAGTGGCATACTCGGAGAAGTCCATCCATTGTGAGCATTTGTATTTTTTTTTCGAATTTTCATTATAAATTTTTACTATATTAATACTAAGCGTTTTCACGTGTTTATTTTTAAGATATTGCAAAATTTGTTTACCTAAAAGTGTAAATTTCCCGGGCTACGCCGGGTACCTTTGCTAGTCTTGCATATATATAAAGAAGGATGTTTGTGGATTTGTATGTGGGTATTGAATACAAATCTACAGTTTTATTCCGATCTTGATGAACTTTTGTATACTTGATCTTCAAAGCATGAGGAAGGTTACTGTCTACCTCAGATTTCGAAAAAATAATAATTATTGATATATTGAGCAAATGGTAAGCAAATCAATAGCAGAATCGGCGATCGCTAGACTACGAAAAGAGATGAATGGCCAAATTTTGATTCAAGGCATCGAGAGAAGAAAAGGAATCGCAACAACATCAAGAGGTCCATCCATTGTGAGCCTTTAAAAAATTTTTTCAAATTTTTTCAAATTTTTATTAAGAATTTTTACAACATTAATTTTTCATCTGATTATTTTTAAGATATTTCAAAATTTATTCCAAAAAAAAAAGTCAGAGCCACGCCTTGATTGTCACCTAGCTTATTTGGTAGCACACCAGATCCAAACATTTCCAAAAAATACATTTTGACTATGTTCTATTGGAAAGTGTATATTTTGGAAACTGAAATGCTGATAATGCGATGACTGAACGTTCGTTTCCAAGAATTTTTGATAATGAGCATAAAGTGACGATGCAGTGACAGAACATTAATAAGGCAGCATCTATTGGTTAGGCATAGGAGTCACACATGTCTCCCTTGAGCACCCTATCAAACGTCCAGACAACTGGCAAAAATTTATGTCTGGAAAGGAAAGAGAAAGAACGAGTATTGGTCAGAGAAACTCTGCAACTAAAACAGAAAAAGCTAAACGGGCATTTGAAACATCTGAACAACAGCAGTTTCGATTAGAGCAACAGGGTATAAAAGCTTCTACATCAATGGCAAGAAAAACTTGAGTCTAAAGTATCTGGTTATGCTCCGGCAGTAGTGAGGCAAATCGAGAAGAGTTTAGATAGCTCCGGTATATCACCTGGACTTCCTGTTTTTCGTATTTTTCGTAGAATGGATAGTCCCTTTGCTCTGTGTTGTATTGATTGAGTTAGTATTTAACCAATTGGGAGTTGTAATTTAATTTTTTGAGATCTGTCTCTTTACCTAAAAGTGTAATTAACCCGGGTAACGCCGGGTTCCTCTACTAGTATTAATATATTATTATAATTCAAACAAATACATATTATAGTTAAATTCATTAAAGATTAAACATTAGCGTAAAAATATTTTTTAAATGTTCATATAAAAGCATTCAAAATGTTCTTATAAAAATTACTCAAATCATCTCTTCACATTTAATTAGGTTGTCATTCCTTTAAATTGTCTATTTATTTTTATTTATCACAAAGTTTTATTTTTATAGTTTATCTGAGTTCATTTATATTATTGTAGCTATTCCATTTCAATCGCTAGCGCTCTACGTGAGATAGGAAAAATCAAAATAATTATCTTTATTCTCCCTCGAAAATTAAATGTTCTACTAGAAGACGACTTAAAAGTAAAATTCTTATGCGCGTTACGAAATTTTTATTTATTAAACGCGCTCCCATAACCCTGGTTAAAAGTAGACAGGAAGTTGATTAGGTAAATTCCCAAAAGAAACACCGTTCCACCTTTTGATCTGATAATTATCAATTAAACAATCCCGGTTAATATAAATTTCAACCGGAAGGTAGAATCCTTCGCATGCGTTCCTCACGTTGGGGGTAAGTGAGACGTAGGAAATTCTATGTGCAGTGTGCAAGTTAAACAGGATTTATTTCACCAGAAAATACAAATATATATAAATCAATTCTTGATGATGTAAGTTGGATAGCCGACTTAATGCAGTTGCGCAGACGGAAGCTGGACGGACTCGTTCTGAGGAAAATAAAAGGGACACCTCCAGCAGGACCTTTCCTAAAAGGGGGGGGGGGAGGTGACCTGCAATAGATGAAAATAGAAAACTATTCATAGGTAGCCTGATTTGAGACTAAAAAACAAATATTAACAAGCAGTTGTGAATTTATAAACATTACGGTAATTTATGAAAACTTTTATAACCTTGATCAAATGAATGCAAATCGTAACCCATACAAGTTTTTCCACGGTGATTTAGGATTGTGCTAAAGGATGTATCCTCAAAACGTTCATAAAATCTTAGCTTCACAGGAATTCTGACGACGAGATTGGCTAAAGGCTTCCGACAGCAGGGCAGTGTTCGTTAAACCCATGAGCAACACGAGACGAGAAGGAAGGAGGCTAAAGGGGAAAAGGAAAAAAGAAAAAGAAAACAAACTACACTACTAACTTTTCACACATAAACACGTACAAAAGAATACATTAACGACAAATACACCAACAGATAAATGGAACTACACACAGAATACTCAGTCGGAAAAACATGAGCTTAGCGAGATCGAAAAAGTAGATGCCGTAACGATGCGTTATGCCCAAACAACGGTGGATTATGGCAAAGCGCGATGAGCGCTAAATCTGAGATGCACAGTCAAATCTGCTTCGGCCCGTCCGTGGTACCATGCCTAAAATTACACGCGGTAATTGTCTGTAAGAGATCATTCAAATAATTTCACAGTAACTTGTGGTAAATAACAAGAAACACTTAACTGAAGCATATTGCCCGTGATCAGATTATTCAGTCCACTTTCTCTGTTGTGTAAATGGGTGGCTTATCCGCTTCGAACGGTGAAACTAGGCCTCTGATTGAGAGAGTGTTCCAATCCTTCATTTTCCATATTATTCTTCACGATGGCAAGCAAAACTTGAGGAGATCGCAATATTCACAATGCCGATGCCTAGAACGGGATTTTTCTAAAAAGAAATAATTAGATAATGTCTGTCAAAAACAAAATTTGCACTGCACAGCCAAGGCTAAGCGTTACCCCAAAATCCTATCTCCCAGGGGTTCACCGGGTAGCTGCCTGGTAAATTATTATAGCCGCGACTCTCATCCCAAAACACACAACCGCTTTGTCCGCCAAGCAGATATCAAAAAAGCCTCCAGAACAAAACCGAAGCGCCAAACGCAAAAACTCCAACAATAAGAAAAAACGTTCCGCTCAGCAAAGGCAACAAAAAAGACGTTTACTGCAAGGTCGGTGTTCGTTTTAAACAATTCCGTATTGCTAAAATTAATGAGAAAAAGGGGAAAAATAATTTCTTTTATTTTTTGTTAAAATGAATTGGGCAATATAAAAATAAATCAAAACTAATAAAACAATATTTTTCTTCTAAAAATTAACCACAACAACGCGTTTATAAAACCCAAAAAACTTATAAAAGAATTAAATCAAATAAACAGTTTCTACCTTGAGAGAAAAACCAAAGAAATGTACTAAAGAAGTAGGATTGCAGTTTTTTCTTTTTACCACTTTCGCAAATCTTTTCCTCCTTTTTTCCTAATGAGTTAAATTAAATACCTGTTTTTAATAGGTTGTGGACTAGACTCTCCTGTCTCTTTAAGCCCACAGATGGAAGAAAAACACTGAACTGTTTATTCTCTATTAACACCCCCAAATCGAAGTAAAAATTCATTAATCGCCGAAACAGTGTCTGAAATTAACAAATCAATCAGTACATTAAAATTTAGCGTCTCCATGGAAAAAGCATTACCTTCTGTCGGAGTGTTGTCCAAAGGAAGCAGACGACGAACTATTACAAAACTTGATGCCAGAACGTGTCATGTACACCTTTTAATATACCAGGGAGGGCACATTAACCACTTTGAGCTATCCATGGACAACAAAACCAAAAAAAAAAATGGGCTGGAAAAGAAGATTGCTCTCACGGAGAACGCTACAGAAACCCCTCTGCTAACATAAACAAAAATATACTTAAACCCTCCTAACCAAAATTTTTGGATAAAAAAATACAATGTAAATAATCCTACGAAAACTGGTTTTCAATTACTAGGCCATCTCAGCTCACCTTGAAATTTTCCAGGTAGCGTTTCACATCCCACAATGACACCTTCCATTTTCTAGTGTCCATGTGATCGTCCAATCTTGTCAGGAGGAGGGTGTTGGCTCCCAAGAACTCCCTAATTAATAATGGTGTGATATAGAGCAGTCTAAGGGTCTGTGTCAATTTTGTTTCTTTGGGCAATGTCTTTTTTTGACCAGTACCTTTTTCCCCGACCTTGAGTCTTTTTTTTTGCTTGCGGTAAGTCATTCGATTTTAAGCATTTTCTTCGGTTAACAAATGCTCTCCGGATCTTTTCCTCCATTTGATTTCATCATAATTATTTTATAATTAAATCAGCTGGATGGAATTGAGCGTCCTCGTGTGGGAGATGTCTAAGGGTATACAAAACCTTGGACATGTGTTCATCTCAATGGGTATCTGATTGATCATGTAGGCAGAGCCTTAACTTTTCCTTAAATGTCCTTACATATCGTTCTGTGGGGTTCGTTTGCGGTGAGTAAGGAACTGTATATGTAAGGGAGATACCCGCACGTTTCATGAATTTCTTCAACTGTTCTCCTTGAAAATATGAAGCATTATCTATTAGAACCCCTTTTGGTAATACAGAGTTTTTCGCACTTTCTCGTATTAATTCAATAACATGCCCTTGATTCAGAGTTTTTACAGCCATGGCGTTTGTCCAACCTGAAAATATATCTACCAACAATAGGATAAATTTATTCCTCGAGGGTGTCTGAGTCAACGGCCTTATTGCGTCCAACGACCAAACTTCGCGTGGTCCATTTGGACAACGGTATCATAAATCGTTTTTTTTTGTAATTTCTGGTTTACACACCTGGCTACTGTGGTAATTAACAATGATTAGAGCTATATTGGGTCGCATCTGTGGCCAATAAATCCTCTGGGCCAAAAAACGATACGATTTATTAACCCCTGGGTGAATGAAATGGTCCTCCTGCATGCCAGAATTCAATAATGTTCTGGCGTCTATGCTCAGGAACGTAGATTCGCACGGTGTTCTCTGGTTTGAAATGATTATCTGAAGGGTTTTCAACATCAGTTTTTCTCTGGTCGCCTGTTGGAAGTTTTTCCATTTTCTTACTCTCACATGGTTCAGTCATTAGATTTATTAAACGAGTTGGTTTGCATCAGGACAAGGAATCTGGGATAAGGTTCAATTTACCCAATTTATGTTTTACGAGGAAGGGATACCCTGATCTTTAAAACGGTCCAACCAGGTGAGTGCTTGAGCATCGCAAAATGCCACGAAGGTGGAACCTTCGACATATGCACGGAAATGCAATATCGTGTGTAACACTGCAAGACATTCCCACTCAATGACGGAATAACGCGTGTGGCAGCCAATCAACGTGCGGTTCAGGATTAAGCTACTATATTTGTGTCACCCGTCTTCTGATTGGTTGTTGAAGGTGATACCATCGCCTCTGTGTGAAATGGAAAATTTGGTAAAAATAAAGTCAGTCGTTCTCAGTTCGTCTCCTTGTTCATTTCGTAGTATTATTACACTGGTGACCCGACGTTTTCTTTTTCTCTTTGCGACATGCCAAAAACGGAGGAACCAATCGTTATGGAAGCCAACGCCGTAAGTCTACGATTACCGTCATTCGCTTCACAAGACCCGCTGTTATGGTTCCGCCGTGCGGAAACACAGTTTCGTTTGAGAGGAATTACCCGATCACAAACCAAAGCAGATCTGGTAATCGAGGCCTTACCTGAAGAAATTTTCCACAAAATAGCCGCATGGATGGAAAATCAGCCAGCTGAAATCCAATATGATGACATCAAACAACAGTTGATGGAAGAATTCTCCCTAACCGCGTCGCAACGCTTACGCCGGATTCTGGAGATGCCGACACAGCCGCTGGGGGATAGGACTGCAACACAGGTATGGAATGAACTTTCTTC
The DNA here is from genome assembly GCA_023313115.1 of Rhysida immarginata. NCBI lineage: Eukaryota > Metazoa > Arthropoda > Chilopoda > Scolopendromorpha > Scolopendridae > Rhysida > Rhysida immarginata. The sequence goes on from JAHWFO010002326.1 coordinate 628,701, forward strand.
ATTATGCCGGATACCAGTAAAAGGTAACACGGACAGCCCCTACAAGGAATTAGATATAAAAAAAGAAATATGGGTTTTAACGTTACCAGAAAATGTGCGGATATTTCTTATCCCACCATCGATTATTGGTCGATGTTGCACGCCATCGTCTAATAGACGACACGTTCATGGCCACCAATCTAAAATCGATTATCGGTCAGGAAATCAACGAATGCCGCCCGCTTAAAAATGGTTTCCAGAAGATTATAACTGAATTTCCCCACGTTTTCAAGCCTGAACTACAACAGAATAGAGAAATAGCAGCTAAACATGGTATCTATCATTACATTAAAACAAACGGGGCTCCCGTTTTCTCTAAATTTCTACGGCTTTCACCTCAGATGTTAAAAATGGCAAAAGGCGCGTTCGCTGAAATGGAGAAGATGGGTATATGCGCTAAGGCTGCAAGCCCATGGGCGTATGATACCGAAGACTGATGGAACATGGCGTCCATGTGGGGACTACCGCCGGCTGAACATGTGCACCGAACCAGACCACTACCCGATGCCTAACATGACAGACCTGACGACAAACATAGGAAAATCAAAAATATTTTCTAAACTAGATCTATTGAAAGGTTTTTTTCAAATCCCTGTACATCCGGACGACGTTCCGAAAAACAGCTATAATTACACCATTTGGATCCTATGTCTTTTTCTACACCCCTTTCGGGTTGCGTAATAGCGGAGCCACTTTCCAGCGTATGATGGACACGATCTTCGGGCAAATACCTTACTGCGCAGTTTGTGAAGATGACATCCTAGTGTTCTCTGAAAATAAGGAGGATCACGAAATCCATCTACGTAATATCCTACAACTTTTACAAACTAACGGCCTCGTGGTTCGCGCCGACAAGTGCGTTTTTGGGGCATCGGATATAACCTTTTTAGGACATCACCTAAGTGCAAATGGCGTGCGACCCTTGACATCGAAAGTAGAAGCTGTGCAAAAATTTCCAAGGCCAAGAACCATAAAAAATTTGCAAGAGTTCATCGGCATGTTGAATTTCTATCACAGGTTCATCCCAAATGCCGCCGACATATTAACACCGTTAAATGATTGCATTTCCGGAAACCCAAGGACCCTAAAGTGGGGCCAAGAGGAAGAAGAGGCGTTTATCGCTGCGAAGAAGGCCCTTACGGAGGCTGTTGCTCTGGCAATTCCAGACTTAAGCGCCCCGCTTTACCTGACAACTGACGCAAGCAACCGTGCCGTTGGAGCGGTTTTAGAGCAGCAGAAGAACGGGAGACGAAAACCGCTCGCTTTTTTTAGTAGAAAATTAAGAGTTCCGGAAAGAAAATACAGTACTTTCGACAGGGAGTTACTCGCTGTCTACCTAGCAATTCGACATTTCCGGCATATGATAGAAGGTAATATGTACACAATATGCACTGACCATAAACCCCTAGTCAGTGCCCTGACTAAACCCACGGACGCATGGACAGCTCGACAACAACGCCATCTTTCTGCTATCGCTGAAACAAATTGTACGATGACATACGTACCAGGTAAAAATAATGCGGTAGCAGATGCCCTATCGCGAATCGAAATTTCAGAAATTCAACTTGGAATCGATTATGAGAATCTGGCCAAACAACAGCAGCAAGACCCTGAAACACAAGCTTACAGGACAGCGGTGACAAATGGGAAGACGTACCTTTTGGTCAACAGACGATCCTATGTGACATTAGTACAGGCCGTCCCCGCCCCTTGGTCCCAGAAAAAATGCGACGGAAGGTTTTTGAGCTTATGCACGGTATATCTCACCCATCAATACGTTCCACCACAAAAATGATAACAGAAAAATTCATATGGCACTCCATAAATAGGGATATTAGAAGCTGGACACGCAGTGTCCTACGCTGCCAAGAAAGCAAGATTCACCATCATACAAAAACCCCGATCGGAAAAATTCCACCTACTCGTCGATTCGCCCATATTCACCTCGATGTGGTGGGTCCGCTTCCTACGTCAGAGGGCAAGAAATACCTCCTCACTATCACTGACCGACACACAAGATGGTTGGAGGCGGTCCCCATGGCAGAAGCCACAGCAAAGGCATGCGCTAAGATCTTATTAAATACTTGGGTGGCGCGTTTTGGTGTCCCGGAACACATAACATCGGACCGAGGATCAACTTTTACCGCCGACTTATGGATAGCCCTCGCCCGCCTTCTCGGGATCACTATACATCATACGACGGCATACCACCCCCAAGCCAACGGTATCATAGAAAGGTGGCACAGAACAATAAAGGCCGCCCTGACAGCTCGCTGTAACGGCTATAGATGGACGGAGCACTTACCGTGGGTGCTGCTGGGCTTAAGAACTATGGTGAAGGAGAACAGTGTTTATTCCCCAGCGGAGATGCTGTACGGACAAACATTAGTGGTACCTGGCGAATTTTTTCCAAATGGCAATAAAGATATAAACATAGAAGACTTACGTCGTTCAGTGGGGAGCCTCGCCCCAATTCCTTTTTCTCAAACAAAGAACCAGGTTGTGTATATCCCGAAGGATTTGAAGACATGCAAATTTGTGTTTATACGTCAAGATGCACACCGTCCCTCCCTATCAACGCCGTATAAGGGTCCGTTTCAAGTCCTACAAAGGAGCAACAAAACTTTCCAGATACAATTCGAAAACAGAACGGACTGGATTACGATCGACCGTTTAAAGCCAGCATACGTGGATAAGTCCGACGAGGATAAGATAGTGATCACACGTTTCGGACGGTGAAACTATCCAACATCCAGCTTTCCAACAGGGGAGGTTATGTGGCAGCCAATTAACGTGCGGTTCAGGATTAAGCTACTATGTTTGTGTCACCTGTCTTCTGACTGGTTGTTGAAGGTGATATCATCGCCTCTGTGTGAAATGGGAAATTTGGTAAAAATAAAGTCAGTCGTTCTCAGTTCGTCTCCTTGTTCATTTTGTAGTATTATTACACGCGATTCGGCGTCATTGAGTGAACGACTGCAATAGCCTATTATCTTCAGTTGTTTCCCTCATCGTTGTCCTAGCAATCCGGCCACCGCTTGCTTGCTGGCGTCTGTGTGAATCTCGAAGATCCAGGAAAAATCGGGTTGCACTGAAATCGGAGGGTGTGTCAGGTAGTATTTAATTTTTTCAAAGGAGGTCTGACACTCAGGGGTCCAGTTCCACTTGTGGCTTTTGCGAGTAAGAAGTCGTAAAGGGTAGTTCACCTCACTTAATTGTGGAATAAAGTCTTTGTAGAACTGGACCATCTCGATGAATCTCTTGACCTCCTTCGGGTTCAGTGGTTGGGGAAACTCGTTCATTGGTTGTACGTTTTTTGTGGTGGGTCGAAGAACTTGGCTATCTAATTCATACCCTAGAAACTCAACTCTCTCTACCATGAAGCGTGATTTGTGGTAGTTGACCCGCAGATTGAATTGGATCAGACACGTCAACACCAACTGCAAGATGCGCAGGTGTGAATCCAAGTCTGGAGTTCCCACTATAATATCATCCATATAGTGAAAACTCCAGGGCTCTATCGACGGATCGAGCACTTGGTGCATTAATGACTGGAACACCTGCCTGCCGTTACGGATCTCAAAGGGTATCACTTGGAAGCAGAAAGTTCCAACCCCCTGGATCATGAATGCACTTTTCTCCTGTGAGGACTGATCTAAGGCGACCTGCCAATAGGCTGATTTGAGGTCTAATACGGAGAAATAGCGCGCATGATGTAATTTGCAGAGTATGTGTTCTGTGGGTAGTGGGTGATTTTATTCAATGGCCGAGCATCTAGCACAAACCTTTGTTCTTGTCCTCCCTTTTTTGCAACTAAGAAATACGGCAAGGACCAGGCACTTTCTACCCTGCGTATCACTCCATCGCGTTCCATGGTCGCCACTAGTTCTCTGATGATATGCAATTTATAAGGAGATTGAGGGTAGGGTTTTATGTGGACCGGCTCGTGCCCCTCTGTATCTATTTGATGTTCGTACCCAGGAAACTTATCTGTAATTAGATCCATGCGTTGGGACACTTCCATTATCACCTCATTCAATTTCGCCTCAGCTATCTCTCGGTTAGCAACGGGAACGGTAGCAGCAATTTGTGTACGAGGTAACTTGATTGGGAAGGATATTCGCCCTGATAGGATTCGTAGGCAATCCATCTCTTTAATATCTGCACAGGACAGTTCTTGGGGTACCCAAAAAATTTGTGTGAATACGTCGCAACCCCATCCCTCCAAACGCTCTATTTGTACTTCAAAATAACGATCTAACTGCATATGGTGACCACTTGCCACCAGAATATTCCTCGTCTCTCCAAGTTGGAAAGTCTCTGTTCTAAATGTCCGAGCATAATCTGGGCCTACCATAGAGACGCTAGATCTGGAGTCCAACATGAAAGTATAGTCTTGTTTTTGAATCGTGAGTTCCACCATCCAAAAACCCTTCAATGGGGCACGAAGTGTCAGGGAATGGGCTCTCTCGTTCTGACAGTAGCTAGTTTCTATGAAGTTTTTTGATCACTTTAGGTTTTCCCTGCTCATCGGTGTCTATATTCTCACACCTTACATCTTCGGGGTCGCGACACTTCTCTCCCTGTCCACCCATCCACCTCTTGGCTGGTGGGCGCCCACTTGGTGTCGTGGTTATCGACAATGACGATGACTAGTTTGCATTTGTTACTTCTGGTTTTCTCCAATTCAGCTCAGATCTAACGAGACATTTAATCAACTGGTTAATCCCATCAATCCCCCTAGCGTTTTCAATTTATGCTTGGTGTTTAGCAATTCGGATGTGTTGGACTCGAGGATAAGAACCAAGGCATCGGTCTTCAGAGGGCGCCTTACGGCCTGGTTAGCTTGTAACAGACGAGACCAAAAACCCAGAAAACACTAGCCTTCTTTTTGGTGTAAACCCCACACTTTTTTCTCCTTACGCATTCTCAGACGCAATGGTTCTAATAGATCGAAAACTGTTTCTTTCATTTGGGCCCACGCTTCAAATTCTTTCATCACTTCATAAACCCAGGCTCGCAGGTTAGATTGTGTTTTTTGTACAAATATACGGTTCAAAATCAGAGAAGTGAAACTGATTTATATATCTTTTTTTAAACAAATAATGGGAAACTGTATTTTTATTACTTAAAATTTTCATTTATTGGCTTTTCAAAAATTGTCCGGCAGTTACACGTCATTTCGTGAATGCAATAAGGGGTTTGGAAAAATGCTTCGAAATAATCGCGCTAGATGGTGCTGGTGAGGATGCACGTGAAACTTTTTCGACTAGGGAGACAGTATTTGTGTATTTTGTGCAATCTATAATTAATTTTGCTGGTTAAGCACCTTTCAGTTTAAAATTTGTGTAGCTTACTTTAATTCCTTATCATTTCGGGAACGCAGTTATATATTTCGTTTGCGGGAAAAGTATGGTAAATAACACGATTTACTAGCTAATAACCCTGAAATCCGGCTTCTAGGGTGAGGTCGATGCCGTATAAACAAAATCAAATGTCAAGTAATCATTTCGGGAACGTTCTCGGACTATGACATGCGTTACCAAAATGACGCCTGCATTCTCGAAATGACGCCTGCATTCTCGAAATGATGCCTGCATTCTCAAAATAACGCTTGCATTCTCTACACAGAAAGAGGTGAGAGATTTAGCTATTTTAAGCCAATTTTTGTTTTTGTCTTTTAGGGCATTAATATACAGTACCTTGCCAAAAGTCATGGGACACCACCAATTTAATGGAAGCACTTTGAAAACTACTTGTGTTAGTATCTAGTTGCTCCACCTTTTGCTGCTGTTACATTCTCTATTCTGTCGAGCATACTGTCCACAAGTTTGTGATATGTTTCCGCAGGAATATTTCGCCATTCTGCCAAACTTGTCTTTGACAGTTCAATCAGATTTCGGGCGCTCTGCTCCTGCGCGCTATCGACGCTCCAACACGTCCCAAAGATGTTCCATGAGGTTGAAATCGGGTCTGTGTACAGGCCAGTCAAATTATGATACCCCCATTTCATCAAACCGTCTGCCTACAACCCTTGCTTTGTGGCAAGGTGCGTTATCGTGTTGAAAGTGAAAAGGGCCATTTCCAAACTGCTGCCAGAGGGCAAGGATACGGCGTTGTTCAGGATGTCTTGGTAACCTTCCGCGTTTAGATGACCAGTCACAGAAATGATTGGACCCAAGCCAAACCATGAAAAGCCCTTCAACACAATCACTGACCCTCCGCAAAACTTCTTTGTGGGCACTACTCAGCTTGCCAGATGACGTTCTCCGGGTATTTGCTGTACCCACCTCCTTCAATCCGATTGCCAGATGGTGTATCGTGAATCGTCACTTTATTCAACCATCCACCATTGCTCCGGAGTCCAGTGGCGTCTCTCTTTGCACCATTGCAATCTCCTCGCTGTGTTGGCAGGTGCTGATGATGTTGGGTGTATGGGCCGCAGCTCTGCCATGAAAACCCATCAACCGATGTTTTACGGTTTGCAGTGACCACCCTGCGAAGTGCCCTTCAGTGTCTGCCCGACATAATCTTGGGTCTTCCGCTCCTCAGCTGAACATTTGTTTGGACCCTTATCTTTCCATGTCCGGCGTTTTCAACGGATGATTTGCAGATGTTTAGCAGAGTTGAGGTCTCTCTAACACTTTTGCCTGCAAGGTGTCACCCAACAATTGTACTCCTAAGAAATTATAAATGAAAACCGTAGATCATACTCCAATCTTAAGAAAATGATATCAGAAAAAGATGGAAGGAAAAAGACTACCAGGTAGTCAAGATTCGTGGTTCCTGGTGAAATTTTTCCTTACATTTTTTCTGATATCATTATCTTATGATTGGAATATCCCCAGTTTCATTTCCAGTTTCATTTATAATTTCTTATATGTGCTCATCAAATGTTTTGATTGGTTGGAAAGGAGAAATTACCACTCTGCAAGCTGGGTGCCCGTCCTATCAGTGGCCTGCATCTTGACTACCTGGTAGTCTTTAAGAACACCGGGTGACAGCCTTGCTGTACCTTCTTCACGTTGTCCCAGGAACCTCTCATGACAGTGTGATACTCATGGTTCCTGATTCGAATCCAGGTCGTAGAATCTTTCCTTCCATTTTTTCTAATAATATCAATTGTATTCCTCTCGAAGTCCGAAAGCTGCTTTCCTTGAGCCATTCTTACAAGCATGCAAGAGACCTCTATTTGTGTAAATTGCATGGGAATGCCTCATTTTTATGTAAAATTAGTGTTCCATGACTTATGATAAAAATCCTGCAAAGTAATGTACGAGGTGCATTCAAGTTCTAAGGCCTCCGATTTTTTTTCTAATTAACTACTCACCCGAAATCGATGAAACTGGCGTTACTTCTCGACGTAATCGCCCTGCAGACGTACACATTTTTCACAACGCTGACGCCATGATTCCATGGCAGCGGCGAAGGCTTCTTTAGGAGTCTGTTTTGACCACTGGAAAATCGCTGAGGCAATAGCAGCACGGCTGGTGAATGTGCGGCCACGGAGAGTGTCTTTCATTGTTGGAAAAAGCCAAAAGTCACTAGGAGCCAGATCAGGTGAGTAGGGAGCATGAGGAATCACTTGAAAGTTGTTATCACGAAGAAACTGTTGCGTAACATTAGCTCGATGTGCGGGTGCGTTGTCTTGGTGAAACAGCACACGCGCAGCCCTTCCCGGATGTTTTTGTTGCAGTGCAGGAAGGAATTTGTTCTTCAAAACATTTTCGTAGGATGCACCTGTTACCGTGGTGCCCTTTGGAACGCAATGGGTAAGGATTACGCCCTCGCTGTCCCAGAACATGGACACCATCATTTTTTCAGCACTGGCAGTTACCCGAAATTTCTTTGGTGGCGGTGAATCTGTGTGCTTCCATTGAGCTGACTGGCGCTTTGTTTCTGGATTGAAAAATGGTATCCACGTCTCATCCATTGTCACAACCGACGAAAAGAAAGTCCCATTCATGCTGTCGTTGCTCATCAACATTGCTTGGCAACATGCCACACGGGCAGCCTTGTGGTCGTCCGTCAGCATTCGTGGCACCCACCTGGATGACACTTTTCGCATTTTCAGGTCGTCATGCAGGATTGTGTGCACAGAACCCAAACAAATGCCAACTCTGGAGGCGATCTGTTCAACAGTCATTCGGCGATCCCCCAAAACAATTCTCTCCACTTTCTCGATCATGTCGTCAGACCGGCTTGTGCGAGCCCGAGGTTGTTTCGGTTTGTTGTCACACGATGTTCTGCCTTCATTAAACTGTCGCACCCAAGAACGCACTTTCGACACATCCATAACTCCATCACCACATGTCTCCTTCAACTGTCGATGAATTTCAATTGGTTTCAGACCACGCAAATTCAGAAAACGAATGATTGCACGCTGTTCAAGTAAGGAAAACGTCGCCATTTTAAGTATCTAAAACAGTTCTCATTCTCGCCGCTGGCGGTAAAATTCCATCTGCCATACGGTGCTGCCATCTCTGGGATGTATTGACAATGAACGCGGCCTCATTTTAAAACAATGCGCATGTTTCTATCTCTTTCCAATCCGGAGAAAAAAAATCGGAGGCCTTAGAACTTGAATGCACCTCGTATTTGAGCAGTAAAGAAAGATTGTGATTCTTTATTTGTGATTTCCTTGTAAGACTCAATTGATATATTATTGTGTAATTGACAAAAAGTCATAATTCCTAAAATATAATAGTGCTAAAAAAGTTTTCTTTGTGTCAATTGTAAAGAATGATCGTAATCATCATTCAGGGAATGCGACCGTCATTTCCAGGAACGTCGGAAAAAGGGAAAATAAATCAACATTAATTTATTTATCTTAAATTGTCTGTACATAAATAAATAGATACATTATAGCCACTTTCCATCATAATCTGAATTGAATATACAGGCTCATAATACAAAAAAGAAAGTTTCGTTTGTGAATTCACACCTAACACGATATTACGATAAATATTCGCAAAAATCCATATTTCAAAGTTGAAATATTTTGATCAAAAATATTATCTAATTGAGAACTGCGTTTTACTTAATAATAAATTAAATTAATTACATCGTATTTTATACAATTTCAGAAACCGTTCCTGAAATGATAATATTTACTTCCATTTCTGTTATATTATGCCATAACTAAAAATTAACAGGTTTTTTGCGTGCCTCTTTTCAGAACCACTAGAAAACACAAGGCACTATCTATTCAAATTATAAACTAATTTTATAATGCAAGTTTATTTTTTCGAAAACTGAAAACTGAAGATGCTCACCTCTTTGATTTTGAGCCATATACTTCCACATTGATTTTCTTATTCCTCTAAGGGTTGCCATGACTAATATCTTGAACTTACGGAGGCTTTCCATCTCCATCACGTAATCGCGTTTGGCCCACTCGTCTAACCTATCAAAGCACTGCAAGGCCTGGATCCCCAAAGTCTGCACCGTTTCGGCCAGCTCATCGTATCTTGATTCGGCCCGATACCTATCTAACTTTTCTCTGATGAACCTTTCGACATCTAAAGCTCCCCACAAGACTATGTTAGGAGCAGGAGCTTCCTATTGCTGTCGCTGGAGCTAAGAAATTAGCCTAAAGTGCCGTGATCAACTCCTCACGACCTAACTGGGGATCAACGCCCACACGAGGAGCAATAGCAATAGTGTGAAGAGAACTTACCCTAACAGATGGGTAGGGTACATCTGTTTCAACAGAGTAGCAATTAGCAAGTCTTGCTCACCTGCATTCATCGTTCACCAGGGAGCAGGATTGGGCAAGCTAAAAAAGGGATAGGAAAAAGAATTAAACAATAATTCTATCTTGTATTTGACTGTCGAATACACTCTAAAAAAATCCACACCCTGTTCACACCAATCACACAAACAGAAGTTTTTCCTTTCTACACTTTAAAAGATTAATTAACAAGGTAAACCCGACTTTTGGCGGTTGATCGAAACAAATCCCTTGTTACCTTTAAACAACAGTTGTAGCTATGGTTTGGAAAAAAAGGATCGATTCATCTTAAAAAAGAACAATTTTTCTAAAAGAAAGGTTGTATTGTTATTCAGAAAAAAAATTTACTCGTTCTAAAAATATTTTTTACTGTAGCGATTCCGTTTTAATCGCTAGCGCTCTACGTGAGATAGGAAAAGTCAAAATAATTAATCTTTATTCTCCCTCAAAAATTAAATGTTCTACTAGAAGACGACTTAAAGGGTAAAATTCTTGTGCGTGTTACGAAATTTTATTTAATAAATGCGCTCCCAAAACCCTGGTTAAAAGTAGACAGGAAGTTGATAAGGTATATTCCCAAAAGAAACACCGTCCCACCTTTTGACCTGATAATTATTAATTAAACAATCCCGGTTAATATAAATTTCAACCGGAAGGTAGAATTCTTCGCATGCCTTCCTCACGTTGGTGGTAAGTGAGACGTAGGAAGTTCTATGTGCAGTGTGCAATAGGAAAGACAGGAGGGTGAGGCCACAGATTCCGAACGAACAAGATATATAGGATGTATTTCACCAGAAAATACAAATATATATAAATCAATTCTTGATGATGTAGTATGGATAGCCGACTTAACGCAGTTGCGCATACGGAAGCTAGATGGACTCGTTCTGAGGAAAATAAAAGGGACACCTCCAGCGGGAACCTTTGCTCAGGGGGGGGGGGGGGGGTGACCTGCAATAGATGAAAAGAGGAAACTAATTCATAGGTAGCCTGAATTGAGACCAAAAAACAAGTATTAACAAGCAGTTGTGAATTCATAAACGTTACGGTAATTTAAGAAAACCTTCATAACCTTGATCAAATGAATGCAAATCGTAACCCATATAAGTTTTTCCACACTGAAGTAGGATTGTGCTAAAGGATGTATCCTTGAACGGCGATGATGTCTCAAAACGATCGTAAACTCTTAGCTTCACAGGAATGCTGACGACGAGATTTGCTAACGGCTTCCGACAGCAGGGCAGCGTTCGTTAAACACATGAGCAACACGAGACGAGAAGGAAGGTGGCTAAAGTGAAAAAGGAAAAATGAAAAAAAAAACACATAAACTACATCACTAACTTGTCACACATAAATACGTACAAAAGACTACATTAACGACAAAGACACCAACAGATAAATGGAACTACACAGAGAATATGCAGTCGGAGAATCATGAGCTTAGCGAGATCAAAGAAGTAGATTCCGTAACGATGCATTATGGCCAAACAACGGTGGATTATGCAAAGCGCGATGAGTGCTAAATCTGAGATGCACAGTCAAATCTGCTTCAGCCCATCAGTGGCACCATGCCTAAAGTCACACGCGGTAATTGTTTGTAAGAGATCATTCAAATAATTTCACAATAAATTGTGGTAAATTATCAAGAAACACTTAACTGAAGCGTATTGTCCGTGATCAGATTATTCAGTCCACTTTCTCTATTGGGTAAACGGGTGGCTTATCTGCTTCGAACGGTGAAACTAGGCCTCTGACCGAGAGAGTGTTCCAATCCTTCATCTTCCATATTATTCTTCACGATGGCAAGCAAAACTTGATGAGATATTCACGATGGCAACATTCACAATGCTGACGCCCAGAACGGGATTTTTCTAAAAGAAATAATTAGATAATGTCTGTCAAAAACAAAATCTTCACTGCACAGCCAAGGCTAAGCGTTGCCCCAAAATCCTATCTCCCAGGGGTTCACCGGGTAGCTGCCTGGTAAATTATCACTAGCCGCGACTCTCATCCCGAAAGACGCAACCGCTTTTTCCGCCAAGCAAATATCAAAAAAAGCGTCGAGAACAAAAGCAAAGCGCAAAACGCAAAAACTCCAACAATAAGAAAAAACGTTCCTCCCAGCAGAGGCAACAAACAAGACATTTACCGCAGGTCAGTGTTCGTTTTAAACAATTCCCTGTTGCTAAAATTAATGAGAAAAAGGGGGAAAAAAAAATTTTATTTATTTTTTGTAAAAATGAGTTAGGCAAAATAAAAAAAAATCAAAACTAATAAACACAATATTTTTCTCCCAAAAATTAACCACAATCATGCGTTTAAAAACCCAAAAAACTTATAAAAGAATTAAATCAAATAAAGAGTTTCTACCTTGAGAGGAAAACCAAATTTTTCCGAATGAGTTAAATTAAATACCCGTTTTTAATAGGCTGTGGACTAGACTCTGCTGTCTCTCCTAAGCCCAACAGATGAAAGAAAAACACTGTGCTATATGTGCTACCAAATAAGCTAGGTGATAACCCCAGCGTGGTTTGGACTTTTCTTTTTGGATTAAATTTAGCAATATCTTAAAAAGAACACTCTTGAAAACGCTTAGAATTAATACATTATAAATTCTGAATGAAAATTCAAGAAAATTTTTTTTTAAGGGCTCACAATTGATGGACCTCTCCAAGGATGCCACTGCTAGTCTAAATATTTTCTTACTCACGTAATCTTACTTTAGATGTACACTTGATGTGTTTGCAATTCCCACTCTTCTCTCGATGTCTTGAATTAAAACTTGGCCTTTCATCACTTTGTGTAGCCTAGCGGTCGCCGATTCTTCTATTTACTTGCCTACCATTTGCTCAATACGGCATGGAGCTAAAGGATTGCTTCCTCTGTCGTCTTTTCACTCTTTCTCAATAGTCTGCTAACTCTCCATTTTCTCCAGTTACTGATCATTTTTAAAGATTTTCGAGAAATTGTTAAGTGCTAAGGACTCTCTTTTCTAAGAAAAGCCTGAATAAGAGGAATTCTGTGCATTGTTACAAATTGAAACTTATCTATATTGCACAAATTTTGCCTTGCATTGTTGGTCATGAGATATTTCTCATTAATATGCTTTGCCATAACCATGAATATCTAGTTTTTATCAATAATTATTATTTTTTCGAAATCTGAGGTAGACAAGGACCTTCCTGATCGTCTGAAGGTCAAGTATGCAAAATTTCATCAAGATCGGAATAAAACTGTAGTTTTGTATTAGAAACAAACATCCTTCTTTATATATATAGAAGAAGATTAATTTCTGCAAATCAAGATTTTTGTAGTTCATGAACATGTTATTTAAAAAACTCAGTAGTTTAAGTTACTATATAGAATCCGAGTATAATTCTCCCAATTTTTAACTGCTTCAAATACCTTTGAATAATATGGATTACTAGCAAAGGTATCTGGTGATGCCCGGGATAATTACACTTGGAGGTAAACAGAACAATCTCAAAAAGTTAAATTATATTTTGCAATATCTTTTGCAAAATAAACACATGAAAATGCTTAGAATTAATACAGTAAAAATTGATGCAAATTCTAGTAAATCAAAATCATACAAAAAAATATAACCGAAAAAGTAAAACAAGGGCAAATGTCCGCAATTGAAATCAAGAATAAAGATTTATGTGGATAATCGTAATTAAGTATAAAGAAGGGTTCTTTTACCACAACAAAAGTAATAAAGAATATAACAAAAACAAAAATAGTACGTTAGAGTATTCTATGACATCACAACACCTTGGAGTAGAGTTGGCTAGAAGACATCTCCGACTATTGCCGACAATAATTTCAACACGTGAATTTCATAATAATTTATGAATGAAAATGTATGTGACTGGTTAATTATTGTTCTGAAGGGTCAGAGTATTAATTTCACTGTTAGAAAACGATTGAACAAAGCTGGATAATTTAAAGTCATGAACTCAAATCGACCGTGTTTTTATCGGATAATTTTTGCCGATCTACGATCGATTTACCTTTTCAAAAAGTATAAAATATAATAGAAGTTTCATATAAAAAGATAGGAAGCAAATATAAGAGAAAATAGACATAATATAGATGGATTGTATTGGCTAACGACCAAAAATTATTCCGCTATTAAAAAAAAAACTCGTCTACAACTATGAAATCGGGAGCAATTTTTTTTTATTTATTTTTTATTATTTTTTTTTTTTTGGTGGGAGGAAGGGCTAATGTTTATTAATGCAAGAAAGAAATTCAACTCTATTTATCGTATGAGACAATTGTACTTATTATATACAATATTTATAGTAAAATACAGTGTAAGTGGTATCGATGACAATTTATGATAAAGAAAAAAATTGACGGAGGCTCTGGTGACTGCCAAAGCCGCGGGTTTTTAAGGCGTAGAACTACTACTGTATGTTATTATTAGTTACCGTTAGTGCGTATTTTTTGGCGAAAAAAGGAACAAAATTAAAAAAAGTTACTATATTCAATTTATTACAATTTTGTGAAGAATGGGTCTGCGATATGAAAAGTAACAAACAGATGACAAAAGTTTCGGAGTTATATTTCTAGTAAATGACAGATCAATGTAAGTATTTTTTGAATCTAAACGTGAAGTATTTGGATGTACACGTACATACATCGAGCCCAATATAAATTTTGAAGAAACATTTAAGGTAAAGTCCACTAAACATAAATCGCCAACTTCATATTCAATCATTCTCCGTCTTACATTTATGTGATGCTCGACAGGTTTACAGTCTGCTACACTATTTAAATTTCTATAAATTGCCAACACCACTCGCTTTACGCTGCCCATTTGCTATCTTAGATCGAAGAGTATTGTTCATGAATGCTTTTAATTCGAACCCTTGTATCTGAATCAGTCCTGAAGAAAGCCACGGCTGAAACGCGTCGACTCTATGTCGTAAAATCACTGTTGTTTTAAAGACCCATATATTTATATTTTTACAAACAACTAAGACCAACATGTTTGAAAACATATATTTTTTAGTCAGATTTATTGTTTTGTTTTAAGAAATTAACAAAACTTCAAAGTTCATTTCTTAAAATAATTAATCTGCTTAAAATAATATATATTTTATTATTTTACAACATATTTTTAATAGAAAACTAGAAGCGAACCCACCAGTTTGTATAATCAACCATTGTTAGATACTCATTGTCAGATTTTTTCTTTGTTGTGACAACGTCGCTGATTTTATATAAATGATGATGTACTGATTTCGCCGGCAGATGACAGGATTTCATGATATTATCTTAAAACGCTCGTGTTTCCATGTTTTTATACCTAATGCACAGGCCTTCTTTATATTAAATGCACAGGCCTTTTCTCGTAAGCCATGATTAGCTCCAATTAGTTCAAATACACGCCGCACACGTATATGCTGCAGCAGCGCCACTCCGTTATTACGATGGCGAGCATAAAATTCACTTAACTTTAACTTGCTGTAACTTTTGACCCAGTGGCTCATTTGATGAAATTTTTGCTTATTATTCAAGACTCAACCTTACTCTTTCCAACGAGATAATGACCATAATTGTAGGATATAGTGATAGAAAGATATAGACTGAGATATGTACATCACTTTTTGAACGAAAAATCACGTCTGAATTTTTCCCCGGCTGCACCCCTGATAGACGTAGTTCTACGTCAAAAAATTTTCAAATCGGTTCATTGGTTCGTGTTCTAATGGTACTAACTCATTACTACGAATTGATTGTTGTAACAATTGGACATTTCGTTATGGTGAGAGCTAAATGTATCTATTGTTTATTGTTGCAAAATTAAGCTTTATTGTTGCCACTAAATAAAGCATTATAAAAGCTTGGTTTGATAAAACCCTTTTTTCATAATCTTGTTAATAAATAGCAATTGTTTTTTATAGATTTGGTCACGCTGAACATGAAAATCGTGGTCAAAAACGCTAATAACTTTTGAAAATTTATTAAATTTGATTTTAAAAACACGAAACTACGTCCCCATTTGAAAACGATTTCTGATTGGTTTTCCTTGATTTGACATCATGATCCACCTGCTATTCTATACTTCACGCTATCGTTTATTGAATAAGATTCACATTTCATATCATCGCTTTCTTTTAGTCGTAGTTTTTCTTTTTTTACTTAACAGAAAATTATCAGGACCTACTCAGGATATCAAAAATCACAATCTGACAATTTGCCGAAGATCGGCATAAACGTTGCGGATTTATTTAGAAGTGACGAACGCTATGTTTCGGCCGAAAATAGAGAGACTAAAGCCATTTTCTTGACTTACATTTCTCATCCTTTACTAAGAGCTTACAAAAAATATTTTAATATGCCTGTAAACCTAAAATTTCGGGAAGAAAACATTCTTATTTTGAAGGAAATATTTATAATTTTCTTATTTAGTGGGGACGCGATTGGCCATGTTGCTTTGATACACTGGTTTCGAGCTTAATGATTAAACACACGAAACGTAAGCCCTCACACATGACATGTGACAGGTATTTACCGTACGAATTTTGTATGCATAATACGTAAAAGTGTATTAGGAATAAATTTTTTCATGTATATTTAAAGAAATAAATCATAGTGGCAAGCCATCACATAGTGCCTTTCGAAGAAAGGCGATTGTTTTCTGCTTCAGATAGCATATCCAAAACCAATAAAAGCCGATTTCTTCTTTTTTTAAGATTTAAAATAAATAAAACTAACTTTCTGGATTATACTATAGAAAAAATTTATATTTAAGCGACTACTGATATGCTTAAATATATTTTTATATGGTGTAATTCCGAAAGTTTTATTTTAAATCCGAATAAAAAATTTATTCTCTCTTATTTTTTGTTCTTCTTTTATTGTACTTCTCATTGTGTATATCGCAAGTTTTAAAATATTTGAAAAACTTTTAACTTTTGAAATTGTAAATTTTAGTGAACATTGTAATTGGAGAAACATGTAGTGCTCACAGTAAATAAAATAAATAAGTTAAAAAATATGCTATTTAATCTCCCCCCCCCCCCCCCCGCTCCCGATCTTCTTTGGAACCCCCCTCCCATTAATACTTTATTGACAAATTGTTGAATTTTTTACATGACATAATACACATGTGCTTTTATTTAATTACATACATGATATGCATTTTACAATTACAAAACTTTTATCAGGTACCGATTTTGAAGTGTTTGTAGTGAATGGTCTACGAAATACTATTGGATTTGTACACGGTTTTCTTGTCGACATTTTCAGGAGACTTAGTACTGTCAACGTAGGAGAAAGCCATAGACTCAGGATAGCAGGAGGATCGTGATGTCATGGCACAGACTGCTATGACGTAGCGTTTTTATGAGGTCCTATCTTTGATAATTTTTATAGAAAAAACGAATACCATCGAAAAGAATTTTTTAGAATTTTCATGCATGTTCCCCATTAGAACGGAATGTTTTTGAAGAAGGGGGAAAGCTTATGGCATAAAAAAGTAGGTCCGAATTTTAGCAACAGATGGCACTGTAAGCGTCAGAATTTCGACTACAAATGATAAATGAATCGTAAAACAAAGGCTAAGGTTACACGTTAAACCAAATGTACTGTTCAGTGTGCAAAGCATCCATCAAATCGGTTTTTTAAATTGCGGGAGACTGGTGCAAAACATGTTCAATATGCTGTCCAGCGTTCTGTGCAACAAGTTGAAATCGAGAAACAGCATGTTCCACAACTGATCGAAGTGTCTCTGGTGTCACATTCAGAATGTGTTGTGCAATGCGTGCCTTCAATTCTGCCAAGTTTGCAATCGGAGCACTGAACATTGACAGGTATTTTCATTTACATATTCTGATGCTTACAGCGCCATCTATTGCTAAAATTTGACCCTACTTTTTTTTCTTATGCCATAAGCTTTCCCTCTTCTTCAATAACATTCCGTTCCAATTGGACGTCATTCTACTAAGTGGTTCTTTTTTATAGCGTTTTGAAACTTAAACTTTAATTATAATCACCCTGTCTATTCACCGCCCCATCCTCCCCAACTGAAATGAGGAGTACCGTCAATAACGTCGTAAGCGTAATGACTTTTGGTCAATAGTTAATACATGTATATACATCTATATGTGATCAATAGTCAATACATATTTTATACACCCATACCTCGTTATACATATGCTCGTTATACGTACTTTTCGATTTATGTACTTAAATTATGGCACTAATTCGTTTTACGTATCCAATATGTCGTCATACGTCCAAATAAAGAGTAGAATGGAAATACACTGATCATCAGCGCCACCACTATGAAATCAACTATCAATTAGCTTCAAACGTGGTGTTGTTATTTCCACTCTCGTTGCACACGCGCCGCACACGATACTTTGTTTGTAGTGAGTCAGTGGAAGTTCTTGTTTTGTTTGTTGAAATTAATTGATGAATTGTAAGCATGGTGAGCGCCTATGAATTAGACTCTATTTTCGTTATATATTATTATGTTTATGAAGAAATGAAACTAATAAACTAAAGACTATAAAATAATATTTATACTACTGTGCTGTATTATTTCATAAAACAGATTCAATTTAATTTGTATATGTTTGTATCAAAATTATTGATGGATATTGTCAAAGTGCCATCAAGGAAATTTACTTTTAAAAGAGTACAGTAGTGACTTTCATTGCCTTGATTCTGCTGACCCTGATAAGTACGTATTCGTTATACGGATATTCGAGTTACGTACCAAGTTTTTGGAACCAATCGGTACGTATAACAAAGTATAGGTGTATTTGTTTCCTATCTTTTTATAGGAAGCTTCTATTGTATTTTATACTTTTTGAAAAGGTAAATCGATCGTAGATCTGCAAAAATAATCCGAAAAAAACATGGTCGATTTGAGTTCATGGCTTTAAATTATCCAGCCTTTGTTCAATTGTTTTCTAACAGTGAAATTAATATTCTAACTCTGCAGTACAATAATTAACCAGTCACATACATTTTTATTCATAAATTATTATGAAATTCACGTGTTGAAATTATTGTCGGTGATACTCGGAGATGCCTTCTATCCCACTCTACTCCAAGGTGTTGTGATGTCATATAATGCTCTATCGCGCTATTGGTCAGCATTTCGTTGATAGAACCATGGCCACCGCTGATGAAATTAAAGTTATTCTCGCTCATTAATATGAAATTACCAAAATCATTTACACATTAAATTAATAAATTTATAAAAGTTTCATTAAATATATTAAAATAATTTAGAAGGTTATATAAATAAATGGTGTCTAAATTGCTATTTAAGATACTATGGGAGGCTAAAACGAAGTAGTTCGATCTTTTTGTAGACCCTAGAAGTTTGCGGCCTAAAGTTTGCGGTCAATATTCGAAAAAATACAGTAAATATTTAATGCTTTTAAACCTATTGCATGGATATGATGTATTAGATTAAAATCATTTTATTTGCTGATATGTAAAAAACTATAATTCTCTAAATAATATTTTGATTAATAATATAATAATTTATCAAATAATAAATTTTAAAAGTGTTGATTTTTCTTATTAAATAAAAGAAAGCTAATGTTTCTGTATCAACATACAAATCTCACAAGGGGTGGACCAGGTCTGTTAAGTTTGATTAATTATGTTATTACGCCTCTCCTATCACTATTAGATGGCATAGTAACTCGTGCTAATGGGCATTTGTTAACATGATATATAATTTTTTAGCGTAAGTTATGTAGGCTATTAATGTATATTTACAAATTCAGACAACGTGATATTCAAGTCAATAGATTACAATGCTAAAGGTCCAGGTTTCAATTCTTGCTCTTTTATCAATTTCATTTAATTTTTTAAACATGTTTTAGAACAAATTATACATGAAACTAATTTTAATTATTAAAAACATATTTTTATAATTTTTTTCATATTATATTTCCTTTGAGGAAGTTAACGAATTATTTATTTTTTAATGTTGTTATTGTTATTATATTATACAGGGTGAATACAAAAATGAGCCCCCTCTCCATTTATTTTCGTTACCGAAGCAGATATGTCAATTTTGATGAATCCAATGAATAGGAAGTTGTGGGTGACCTATCCTTTGGTGTGCTTTTCATCATCGCAAATATGCATATTAGGACACATTCAAATCCTATCTTAAAAACCGTAACAGATACACGAAAAATTCCAATTGAAGACTTGTTTAGCATGGAATTCCAAATAAAAGAAAAACTGATCACCAACAAACACAATCCAAAGCAAAGATCATGTAGACCATTTCAAGAACAGTGTAGCTTTGCATCCTGGAATTCTGTTTTCTGTATGGTGACACATGCCTTTTATTTGATTTTCCTCATGAAAGTGAATGTTATAATGGTATTTTTGGTAATTTCTTGATTTGCATGTTGAACATTCAAATGTCTCTGTGAAGTGCATAGGGAGGTAAATAATAAATTCAACATGAAATGGTTGGTAATCCATTTATCAGATTTTAGAAATTATTTTTTTGTTTTGTTTGGAATTCTTGCTGAAGAAGTCTTCAATTGGAATTTTCGTGTATCAATTACGGTTTTAAGGATAGGATTTGAATGTGGCCTAATTTGCATGTTGAGGATGATAAAAGTGCACCATGAGATAGGTCACCCACAACTTTCTATTCATTGGATTCATCAAAATTGACGTATCTGCTTCGGTTCAATAATGAAAGGGGTGATCATTTTTGTATCCACCCAGTATAACAAGTTATTAAAAGTAAATAACTGGTAACCTTTCTGAAATTAAATATAATATGCAAAAAATTAAAAAAATCTGTTTTTAATATCTTATATTCATCTATCTTCTTCTATATATATAACTAGCAAAGGTAACCGGCGTTGCCCGGGATAATTACAATTGTAGATAAACAGAACAGTCTCAAATAATTGAATTATAACTTCCATTTGTTTACATAATAAATTCAAACAGTACAACACAGAGCAAATGGACTATCCATTCTCTGAAAAATATGAAAAACAGGAATTCTAGGTGATATACTGGGACTTTATCTAAACTCTTCTTGACTTGACTCACCACTGCGGAGCATCACCAGTTTAGATTCAAGTTTTTCTTGCCCTTGACGTAGAAGCTCTTGCCCTATTCGAAACTCCCGTTGTTCAGATGTTTGAAATGCCCATATAGCTTTTTCTGTTTGATTTGCAGAGTTTTTCTGACCAATACTCGTTCTTTCTCTAATCACCATTTTATCATAATTATTAATAATTTTTGGAGATGAACGTTCAATCATCGCATTATCAGCATCTCAGTTTCCAAAATATATACACATTCCCACAGAATATAGTCAAAATGTATTTTTATGAAATGTTTAAATCTGATGTGCTAGCAAATAAGCTAGGTGATAACCCGTGTGTGGCTCGGACTATTTTGATTAAATTTTGCAATATCTTAAAAATAAACATTAGAAAACGTTTAGAATTAATACAGTAAAAGTTATTCATGAAAATGCGAAAAAAATTTTTTTTAAAGGCTCACAGTGGATGGACCTCTCCAAGGATGGCACTGCTTGTCTAAATAATTTAGATTTTCAAGAAATTGTTAAGTACTAAGAACTCTCTTTTCTAAGAAAACCCTGAATAACATGAATTCTATGCATTGTTACAAACTGAAAATAACCCACATTGCACAAACTTTGCCTTGCATTGTTGGTCGTGCATATATATTGTTGGTCCGTGCAGAGTGTTTGTGAATTGCATGTTGATACCATTGTTGATACCTAAGGTGCATCTCAAAAGTTTAAAGAAACATGTTTTTGTTAAAAAGAAAAAAGGCTATTGAAGGTACTACAAATGCTTTAATTACTAGCTGTACAAAGCACTTAAAGAAACTCCTGAAAATATTATTCACAAAACATAATAGAAATAAAAATATTCAACAAAATGGAATTTTGCGTGTATCAAAAGTTTAAAGGACTACCCTCAGATGCTGAATGGAGACGTTCAATATGTAAATTTGCGAGTGACAAGGTATTAATCTGTTGCACAAGTTAGTCATTTTTCTTTCAAAGAAAGCTTTTCTTCCACTCACTATGACAATGCCTCGGCAATCTCAATTCACAACCGATGAAGTGGCTGAAATCTGGAGATTGAAAGCCAACAGACTATCTGTTGCTGATATTGTCACAATTACTGGAAAACCCACAGCAGAGGTTTATAAAGTCTTGAAGAGGAATTCATTGTTCAACCAAAAACCACGATCCGATCGTCCCAAAGTTACCTCAACTCAAGATGACTGACGCATTGTACGACTGGCAGCAACACAAAATCTTTCTATTCGCCAGATTCAAAATATGACTGGGTTAAACATATCGAAAGACACACTACACCGGCGAATAAATGCGAGTGGGCATGTTGTTAACCAAAAAATGATGAAACCGCCTCTGAATGCCAAGCACATTCAAGGCAGGCTACGTTGATCACAAGAGCACATGATTTCGAAAGACAAATGGATGTCGGTGTTATTCAGTGATGAAAAGAAGTGGAACTTGGATGGTCCTGATGGGTGGACGTCTTAATGGCACGACCTACGACAGGAACAGAGAACCTTTTACTCAAGACAACAAGCAGGTGGTTCTGTCATGGCTTGGGGCAGCTTCACATTCAACGGTACCACCAATTTGGCTATCAACAGTGGAAGAGAAAATTCGCTGACATACCAAGAAACACTTACACAGTATCTGTTGCCCGCCTGTGATCATTTGTCTGACCCAGAATTTGTGTTCTAGCAGGATATTGCCAGCATCCATACTTCACGATCAACAATGGAGTAGTTCAGAAAACAAAATATTCACGTTATGACGTGGCCCCCAAGAAGCCCAGACTTGAACCCCATAGAGTATCTATGGGGAATCATGTCTCGTGCAGTTTAAGCCGGCTGAGGTCAATTTTCTTCAAGTGATGAAATGAAAACAGCAATTGAAGACGCATGGTACAATGTAAGACCAGAAACATTGTTCATCATCATAAACTCAATGCCGAGCAGAGTATTTGAAACTATCAAGGCAAATGGCCGTTCACTTCAAGCCATTGTATATTTCATGCAATGTTTTTTCTGTCGTTCTTTAAACTTTTGAGACAAGCAAAATTCCATTTTGTTAAATATTTTTATTTATATTATGTTTTCGTGAATAATACTTTCAAGAGTTTCTTTTAAATGCTTTGTACAGCTAGTAATTAAAGCACGTGTATGTGCCTTCAATAGTCTTTTTTCTTTAGAGCAAAAACATGTTTCTTTAAACTTTTGAGACGTAGCTTATTGTTGCACAAACTTTGCCTTGCATTATTTTTCATGAGATATACACTGAGTTAGCAAAATTCATGGGATAGCCAGCACATTGATTGATAGGCATGGCTCGCGAATTCACAGGGGTAACGGATCTGGGAATGGACCATTAGACGTTGTGGGAAGAGCTTGGATAACTGATTAATCAGAAATGGCATGTCGTCGCGAGTTGACGTCTTTTGAACGGGGTATGATAGTAGCTGCCCGATGCATGGGATGTTTCATTTCGGCAGTGGTGCAGGAATTTGGCTTTCCCCGCTCAACTGTCACCAGGGTATATCGGGAATGGCTGGATGAAAGCATCACAGTCCACAACAGGCACCATACCGGGCGTCTAGCTGCCCTGAATGATCGTGACCGGCGACACCTGGAACGAATGATTCAGAGAGACAGAAGCGCAACAGTGCAGCAAATCACAGACCAGTTCACTACTGGCCGCACTAGAAACGTCTCTTGGTGGACAATCCGTCGGAATCTGCATTCTCTTGGGTTGTTTAACAGCCGTCGCCCTACAAGGGTGCCAATGCTTACCCAGCGACATCGGACACTCCGGCGTGCATTTGCACCAACCATCTTGGCTGGACTCTGCAACAGTGCCGTAACGTCATATGGTCAGATGAGTCACGATATCAACTATACCACGCTGATGGGAAGCACAGTGTGTGGCACAGACCTCACAAAACGATGGATCCCGCATGCCAACAGGTGGTGGTGCAGGGTGGTGGGGCGTCAGTGATGGTCTGGGGTGCATTTTCCTGGTTTGGAATGGGCCCTCTGGTTAATCTGGACCAAACGTTGAATGGTCCACGGTATCGTCAGATCATCTAGACCATCTGCACCCGTTTTTGACATTTCAACACCCTGACGACGTAGCAGTCTTTCAAAATGACAATGCTCCACCACATCGCTCCAATGTCGTCCGCGAATGGTTCGAGAAGCATGCAGGAGATGTCCAACGACTGAGCTGGCCAGCCCGGAGCCCTGACATGAATCCCATCGAGCATATCTGGGATGCTGTTGAAGTAAGGTTCCGGGCACTGGATCATCCGCTCACGAACAGGCAGCAACTATCTTCGGCTCTGCAGACTATCTGGTGTCAACTGCCTCCAGAAGTGTACCAGGGACTTGCAGACTCACTACCACGCGGTATTGCTGCACTCCACAGGGCCAGAGGTGGCCCGACCAGATATTAAGTAACTATCCCATGAGTTTTGCTAACTCAGTGTATATTGTTGGTCCATGCAGAGTGTTTATGAATTGCGTGCTGATACCATTGTTAACACCTATTGTTATACAAACATTGCCTTGTTGGTCATGAGATATTTCTCATTAATATGCTCTGCCATAACCATGAATATCGATTTTTTTTATCAGTAATTATTATTTTTTTGAAATCTGAGGTAGACAGTGACCTTCCTCATGCTTTGAAGTACAAGTATGCAAAATTTCATCAAGAACAGAATATGACTGTAGATTTGTATAAGAAACTTACAAACAAACCCACAAACAAACAAACAAACACTCTTCTTTATATATACTAGCAGAGGTACTCAGCATTGCCCAGGATAATTACCGTTACAGGAAAAGCAAACAATCTCAAAAAAATTAAATTCTAACTCCCAATTAGTTAAATCAATACAAAACGGAGCGAAGGGGCTATCCACTCTATGAAGAATACGAATAACAGGAAGGCTACGTGATATACCGGGACTTTTTCTAAACTCTTCGTGACTTGCTTCTTAGTTTCCAAAATATACATATTCCAACAGAATATAGTGAAAGTGTATTTTTATAAAGCGTTTGGATCAGATGTGCTACCAAATAAGCTAGGTGATAACCGTGGCATGGCTCGGACTTTTTTTTGATTAATTTTGCAATATCTTAAAAATAAACACATGAAAACGCTTAGAATTAAAACTGTAAAAATTCCTAATGAAAATTTGAAAAAAAAAATTTTAAAGGCTTACAATGGATGGACCTCTCCAAGGATGCCACTGCTGCTCGAAATAATTTCTTAATCACGTTATCTTACTTAGATGTACACTTAATATTGATGCAATTCCCACTCTTCTATCGATGTCCTGAGGCAAAATTTGACCACTTGAGATGTCTAGCGGTCGCCGATTCTTCTATTTACTTGCTTACCATTTCATCAATACAGCACAGAGCTAAAGGAGTGCTTCCTCTGTCTTCTTTCCACTCTTTCTCAATAGTCTGTTAACTCTCCATTATCTCCAGTTACTGATCATTTGTAAAGTTTTTCATAAAAATTTTTAAGTACTAAGAACTCTCTTTACTAAGAAAAGCCTGAATAACAGGAATTCTATGCATTGTTACAAATTGAAAATAACCTACATTGCACAAACTTTGCCTTGCATTGTTAAATAGATAAATGTTGTTGGTCCGTGCAGAATGTTTGTGAATTGCGTGTTGATACCATTGCTGATACCTATTTTTGCACAAACTTTGCTCTGCATTGTTAGTCATGAGATATTTCTCATTATTATGCCTTGCTATAACCATGAATATCGATTTTTTTTATCAATACTTATTATTTTTTCGAAATCTGAGGTAGACGGTGACCTTCCTCATGCTTTGAAGGTCAAGTATGCAAAATTTCATCAAGATCTGATTAAAACTGTAGATTTTTATAAGAAACAAACACACACACACCCGGAAACAAACACACAAACATTCTTCTTCTATCTACCTTCTATATATATAAAGAAGGATGTTTTTTTGTTTGTGGGTTTGTTTGTTTGTTTTTAATACAAATCTACAGTTTTATTCCGATCTTGATGAAATTTTGCATACTTGGCCTTGAATACATGAGGAAAGTCACTGTCTACCTCAGATTTCGGATAAAAAATCGATATTCATGGTTATGGCAAAACATATTAATGAGAAATATCTCATGACCAACAATGCAAGGCAAAGTTTGTACAAGAATAGTTATCAACAATGGTATCAGCACGCAATACACAAACACACTGCATGGACCAGCAATATATATCTCATGACCAACAATGCTAGGCAAAGTTTGTGCAACTCTAGATAGGCCATCGTGTTCGCATCAACAATGGTATCATCGCGCAATTCACCAATAACAATGACGACAGAATGATGATGCACTGTTAAAGCAATCTTTCCAAGAATTATAACAATGAACATAAAATGATGATGCAATGTGGATAAGTTTCAATTTATAACAATGCATAGAATTCCTGATATTCAGGCTTTTCTCAGAAAAAGAGAGTTCTTACGCATCATTGTGAGCCTTTAAAAATTTTTTTTCCAATTTTCATTAAGAATTTTTACTGTATTAATTCTAAGCATTTTCATGTGTTTATTTCTAAGATATAGCAAAACTTAAATTAATTTTTTGAGATTGTTCTGTTTATCTGCAAGTGTAATTATGCCGGGCAATACGGGGTACCTTTGCTAGTATATCTATGTATATAAAGAAGGATGTTTGTGGGTGGGTGGGTGGGTGGGTCTGTTTGTCTGTATGTTTTTTATACAAATCTACAGTTTTATTCCGATCTTGATAAAATTTCGCATACATGACCTTCATAGCCTGAGGAACGTCAGTGTCTACCTCAGATTTCGGAAAAATAATAAATATCGATAAAAAATCGATATTCATGGTTATGGCAAAGCATATTAATGAGAAATATCTCATGACCAACAATGCAAGGCAAAGTTTCTACAACATTAGGTATCAACAATGGTATCAGCACGCAATTCACAAACACACTGCATGAACCAACAATATATATCTCATGACCAACAATGCAAGGCAAAGTTTGTGCAACAATAGGCCCATTGTGTTCGCATCAACAATGGTATCAACGCGCAATTCACCAATAACAATGAGCACAGAATGATGATGTAATGTTAAAGCAATCTTTCCAAGAATTATAACAATGAACATAAAATGATGATGTAATATGGATAAGTTTCAATTTGTAACAATGCATAGAATTCCTGTTATTCAGGCTTTTCTTAGAAAAGAGAATTCTTAGTACTTAACAATTTCTTGAAAATCTTTAAAAATGATCAGTAACTGGAGATAATGGAGAGTTAGCAGACTATTAAGAAAGAGTGGAAAGACGACAAAGGAAGCACTCCTTTAGCTCCGTGATGTATTGAGCAAATGGGAAGCAAGTAAATAGAAGAATCGGCGACCGCTGGACTGCACAAAGTGATGAATGGCCAAGTTTTGCTTCAACACATCGAGAGAAGAGTGGAAATTGCAACAACACTAAGTATACATCTGAGGTAAGATTACGTGAGTAAGAAATTATTTAGACTAGCAGTGGCATCCTTGGAGAGGTCCAGCCATTGTGGGCCTTTAAAAAGATTTTTTTCGAATTTTCATTAAGAATTTTTACTGTATTAATTCTAAGCATTTTCATGTGTTTATTTTTAAGATATTGCAAAATTTAATTTAATTTTTGAGATTGTTCTGTTTACATCCAATTGTACCTTTGCTAGTATATATATAAAGAAGGATGTTTGTGTGTTTGTTTGTTTGTTTGTTTCTTATACAAGTCTACAGTTTTATTCCGATCTTGATGAAATTTTCCATACTTGGTCCTTCAAAGCATGAGGATTTTGAAAAAATAATAACTATCGATAAAAAAATCGATATTCATGTTTATGGCAAGGCATATTAATGAGAAATATCTCATGTCCAACAATGCAAGGAAACGTTTGAGCAACAATAGCAACTATAGTGTCAACACGCAACGCAAGGATCAACAATATATATCTCATGACCAAGGCAAAGTTTGTGCAATATAGATAAATTTCAATTTGTAGCAATTATAGAATTCCTGTTATTCAGGTTTTACTCACAAAAGAGAGTTCTTAGTACTTAACAATTTCTTGAAAATCTTTAAAAATATTCAATAACTGCAGATAATGGAGAGACGGATGGAGAAAGAGTGGAAAGACGTACAGAGGAAGCACTCATCTGCTTATTTCACGCATGATAAGATTGTATTCTACATGAAACTCCAGTGCCACCTTTTGGTCAAAAATGTAACTAATATAAAAAAAATGTTTTTCATTATAAACAAAAATTCCTCGTGCAAAGACTTTCTGAACATTTCTGTCCAAACCGCATCATTTTATTGTAATCACTTTAATAATAAGTTTTTAAAAAGTCTACTGACTTCTGGGTCACCCTGTATAATACCACCAATTTATTGTAGTAATTTTATTATTCTGCATGTTAATTAGTATAAAACAAAAAACATAACTCAGGTCCTGGTTAAGCAATAAGGTAGAGTATTTTAATTGCCGACACATTTAGATTTTCATCATTGTAACAGACTATACGGCTAACAAGTTCTCTTGACTACAAGTATATGACTTTATAATTTATAGAAATGAGCATCCACCAATCCAAAACTCTGACAGGT
Source organism: Rhysida immarginata (assembly GCA_023313115.1). Lineage (NCBI taxonomy): Eukaryota > Metazoa > Arthropoda > Chilopoda > Scolopendromorpha > Scolopendridae > Rhysida > Rhysida immarginata. The sequence goes on from JAHWFO010002326.1 coordinate 657,234, forward strand.
GGACAAAAAGCCAGACCTAATAAACAGTTAGTTCTGAAGCCATCTCTTATTTTTGTCTGTTCTGGAATCCGTTTATAATATCGTTTGACTGCTTAGTAAAAAGTCTGGGTATTCACGGTAACATTTCCACATCTGCAATGCTTCTCCGATAAGAATCTTTTCTGGATATCTGGCCTTCGTCAGAATTGTCATCGTTTCGTCGAACGCCAACATCTGGTGCCTATTTTTAATTAGGTGGTCCACAAAGGTGGACTTACCTTCACTATGCGTTTACAAGAGTCTATGTTCCTTGAAGCAACAGCAAACGAGCATATCGTAAAACCCACATAATACGACCCACCATCCGGGCATGTTAACTTATATACTCCATAACATTGGCAGACATTCTCTTCATCCTCATGCTTCTTAGCATTTAACACGTTTCTTACTGTCGTTCTTCGCGCGGAACGCAATACAAGTCCATAATTTTGGAAAACGTTTGTAATCCTATTTATCGACAGCCCACTACAATTAAATATCACGAAGTTCTTCTGTCTATTATCTACATCTACATTAACACATTTTGGGGAATTTTTGTCTAATTAAAAATCGACCTGTTATGTGACCAGGGAAATCGTTTTTTCTTGCCAACTCAAATGTCGTGGTGATCCCATCTTTTCTGGTGTTGTCTGTGATGGCCCTTTGGAAGGTATGTCTTAATGCACCCAACTTATGCTCAATTGGATGGTTTGAATCAAATGTTGTAATATTCGAAGTAGTGCACTCTTTGAAGTAGTAGTAGAGTTTGATTGGTGGACGTTTATTTCTATGTATTATAAATTCCCATACTTGTATCAAGAGAACTTTCAGCTGTACAGCCTGCGATAATGATGCAAATCGAAATGCATCAGCAATTAAAATTCTCTACCTTATTGCTTAACTAGGACCTCTGTTATGTTTTTGTTTTGTTTTAGCAATATTGGACAGCATGGGTATTATGGATATAATTAGTATAGTTGTTTATATAGCTACCAATTCAACAGTCAGCTACCGATTCAGATGAACATTATATGTCTACAGCTTTTATTCTGGTGTTAAATAATGATCAGTTTAACCAGGTGGTGGCATTTAGAGGTTCCAGTGTATTTAACGTAATTTCCTGATAATTTGTCGCAGTTTTTTCCTGCAGGGTCGCGCGACTAATAGTGCCCATAAGACTTATCTCTAAAATTTAATATAAATTTGGCTCTTATTATTAAAACTGGCCGTGTTCATGTTCTTCATTTATAACTGTGTCAGCTTTAGTTAATGAGGAAGTAATATGTATTACTTTTTGTGATTAACTATTATGGATTTTAACAAAGAGAAGGAATTTCCTAACTATTGTTCTGGCAACATGGTACCTCTTGTCGTCGTTTTGAATCGCTACTAAGAAAAGCCGAAATGTAGCAGTTAAATGATTGCAGAGAACTTATCATTCATTATTAATCCCGTTTAATTAGGATTTAGAGAAATTAAAGGGATATTTCTAGTAAATAAATTGTAATGTAGACTGGCCTCTGAGGTTCTTGGTATGAATCTGTTGTACCATATGGTGCGACTTATACAGCGTCTGCGAGTTTAATATTGTTTGTCACGATTTTTCTTGGAAGTTTTGCTAGTGCAACTTTAATGAATGTGCCACCTATAGTGCGGAAAATAAGGTACACCTAGTTTCGCCAGTCGGCATATTACATGCTGTAAAATTAACAAGAAGTTCATCCTCCTTAGCAAGGTTATAGGAAAGTAGCAGAAGCCTTGAGATCATCTATTTTTACTCTTTTATCTCACTTTCTAATCCCCCCTCCCCAATTTTTTTCAAACGAAAAATTGATTTTCTTGAACGTAGTATTCAGAAAGTGTAAGCGATCTCTATCTGCTTTCGTTTCTCACCATTTCCAATTGAATGGTATATGACATGCCGTATGTTGCCGTACTTCTAAAGACCAAATATCTGTTACCCCCATAATTCCGACCCCATTTGGATGATTTTGCCCAAACTTCATAGTAATGTTGAGCTTGCTTAGAGAAATCTGCAAACCGAATTTCACTTTTTTAATGCATAATTACACATAGATCTTTTGTTCTGCTCTAATTTCCGCTTCAAAACTCCAACCCTAATGGGTCGATCAAAACCAAACTAAATTGTACCCAACCACATGCCCATAATAAGCTACATTCTAAATTTCAACCTTGCACCTCAAAAAATGCGGAAATTATGAAGGCAACGGACGGACAGATAGACAGATGGACATTGTGCAAACAATAAATAGGGTTTATTGTTTGGAAATCATATTTTGAAATCGTTTTACAGGTTATTAATAATATTATTTGATAATAAAATTTCAGAAAAAAATCATACCAGGGTCATTTTTAAAGTAAGAACAGTTTTGTAATAAAAACAAAGGTACAGTGCTCCCTCTACATAACGGAACTCTAGATAACACCAAATTTAAAACAGCAAGTCCATATAATGAAGTTTTTTCTGGAAAATAAAAATTGCAGATTCGTTCATATCTGCAGTTTTTATTTCCAGAAAAAAACTGCATTATATGGACTTGCTGTTATAAATTTGGCGTTATGTAAGTTCCGTTATATAGAGGGAGCACTTACTATAAGGGTGTTTCATAATTGCTGTCCTGTTTTTAGGTCCAAATAACGACTCAAGGGGAAGAGATTGAGGGGAAATGAATATTGATTATTTGGTTTTAATGTCCCCTAATTCAGAATAAAAACATTTCGTGTCCCTGGGGGTGAAGGGGTAAATTTTGACAATTTTAATTTTGTAGGGGTAGGGGTTAGACCCCATGTGTTATTTAGAAAGTTGTAGAGCATCATGTAAAATGTGGGTTTAGCAAAAAACCCGGTGAAAAATCTTATCTCCTGCCTTTTATCGAGTGGGTAAAGTGAAAGGTATGGCTAGCTAATGTAAACAAAAACGGAAAAACTCATTAGAAACTTATTAGAACTTTATTACTTATTAGAAAACAGTACATTTGAAAATGTTATAGAAATGTTATAGAAAACAGTACATTTAAAAATGTTTTCTAATAAGTATGGTTTATGTCCACATCGGCTAGCCATACCTTTCACTTTACCCACTCGATAAAGGGGGCAGGGCATGAGATTTTTTCACCGGGTTTTTTGCTAAACCCACATTTTACATGATGCTCTACAACTTTCTAAATAACACATGGGGTCTAACCCCTACCCCTATAAAATTAAAATTTTCAAAATATACCCCTTCACCCCCAGGGACGCGAAATGTTCTTATTCGGAATTAGTGGACATGAAAACCAAATAATCAATATTCATTTCCCCCCCACCTGTTCCCCCTGAGCCGTTATTTGGCTTTAAAGGTGGGACAACCAATTATGAAATACCCTGTATATATTTTCAAAATTTTGTCTTTACCAGATTCTATGAACAGTAATCTATTTTCCCACATAGTTTCCAAGTTCATGAAGCATTAGTCATAGCGCTCAATGTTCTTCCGCAGATCACTTCATAAAAGCTGCTGCCAGTGAAGAAAGTTCATGCAGTTTTCACTTTTTCATTGTCGTTGAAATGCAGGCCACAGATGAACTCCTTTATATCCTGGAACAGGTGGTAGCCACTGGACGCGAGGTCTGGACTGTAAGGCACGTGGTAAAGTTGTTTACTTGACATTCGCCTTACAGCCCAGACCTTGCATTTAGTGGTTACGACTGTTCCCAGGTCTAAAGGAGGTCATCCGGAGCCTGCATTACAGCGATGATGAACAAGTGAAAACTGCGTGACTTTTTCACTGGCGGCAGCTTTTATGAAGTGATCATGTGGAAGTACATTAAGTGCCATGGCAAGTGCTAAAATACATTTGGAAACTATGTGGAAAAATAACGTAAGATACATAGAATCTGGTAAAGAATAAATTTTGAAAATATATATAATAGTTTTGTTTTTATAACAAAACGGTTGTTACTTTTAAAATGACCCTCGTACTTAACGATATTTAAAAAGAAAATAAAGGACTGTAATAGCAAATTGGTAATTGAACTTTTAATAAACCTACGCGTTTCGTGGTAACCATATCATCAGGGTAGGACACAACTACATTCGGTCCAGGAATGTTGCCAGTATTTATGGCCTTACCCCTCCAATCAGAAACAAGTTTCAATAAAGGGGTTTACATGGGGTGCAATACATCCATTGGTCACAAGCGTAAAACAGTATTAACATTAAGATATTACATTTCATTGGCAAGAACAGTAAAAGGACAGTGGAATATAATTGATTCAACCAATTACAATAGAATATAAAATGTAAAAAATATACGAATAATTCATAAAAATCAAAATTCTAAAAATACAGTATCGATTATTCATGTGGTGAATCTTATAAGCGGAGAGGTAATTCTTATGTATCGACATTTATTATCGATGTTTTTAATCGATGTCTATTGTGCATTATCTCTCTGGGTGTTCCTTAACACATTATTAACCATATCTAATAACGAATTATTAATAAAAATTGTTTGATTGTTCACCATAAGTTTTTCGCCCGCTTTAACGCATTTTCTAATTTCCAGGGCCTCAAAAGTCAATATTCGTTTAGGGTCACGCTCCTTCTTGACAATGGTCATTATGTCTTCGATGGCTCCGAACCGATGTTTATTTTTAATGAGGTGGACGGCAAAAGCCGATTTGCCATCGTTGTTAATCCAAGACCTGCGGTGTTCGTCATATCTTTCCTTAAATGACCTCCTGGACGATCCTATGTAAAACGCTCCACAGTTGGGGCAAGATAACCTGTACACACCACAAGACCCGTATCCATCTTGAACTTCATTGTTGCTAATTTTCGGGTTGAGTGTATAGCCACATTTGTTTTTCGTTTTATGTGCAATCTTGATATTTTTATTACGGAATAGATTGCTGATTCTTGTCACTTCCGGTCCCGTGTAAGTGAAGACTGCGTACTTGTGGTCATTGTCTTCGCTTGGCTTGTTGGATCTCGGCCGTCTAGTCCTTTTCAATATTGACGATGTAATTGCATCAGGAAACAAGTTGTTTCTTGCCAAGTCAAAGGTAAGGCGTATCTCCTCCTTCCTGTCCTTAGCCGCAATGGGGTAATTAAGTGCCCTGTTGAAATTGTAGCCAATGGCCGCACTTTTGTGCTGCGGTGGGTGGTTTGAGTCATATCCTATGATGCTACCTGTAGTTGTTGGTTTCCGGAATATACTAAAATCCACACGCTTTATATCCTTCCTTTTGGTGATCGTAAGGTCTAGGAAATTTATGGAACCTTGTTGTTCTTTTTCCATTGTGTATGTCATGTCTTGATGGAAATCATTGAAGATAGATAACACTTCATCCGCAGAAATCTTAGTGGTATCGATAACTATTAAAGTATCATCAACATATCTTGTGTAAAAAACAATTTTACCTTGTTCGATGAGTGGTGTGACATGTCTGTCTTCTAATTCTTGGAGGAACTCCTCCGACATCGTAGCACTAATCGGAGATCCCATGAGAACTCCTGTGGGCATATAGTAGAACTCATTTCCGAATTGAAAGTAATTCTGTTCTTGTATTTTCACCAGGGCGCTTTTTACATCTTCCTGAATGTCCTCATCCACCTTGTTCGCGTTGAGCCTTTTGTCAATTATATCTATTGTTTCCATAAAAGGAATGTTGGTGTATAAGTTCACTATATCTAATGATACAAGCATAAACCGATCTTCCATCACTATGGAGCTGAGTTGAGTGGTAAGTTGCCCACTGTTCCGAATGGCATATCGGTTCAATCTTGGCGCGACTGCATTGATGACCTTTGTAATCTTCTTGGCTAAATGATAAAATGTCGAGTCCACACAGTTAACCACTGGTCTAATGGGTTTACCTTCCTTGTGAACTTTTACAAGTGCCCTGATGCGGGGTGGTACTGGCTGTCCATTGGATTTAAATTTGCTCCATTCTTTAAACACAGTAGATGAGAAACTGTTTTTGACTGACCTTATGGATTTCAAAAAACTTTGGGTGGGGTCCTTTCCAATTCTTGTAAAACCATTGCTGTTGATAAATTCTAATGTCTTCCTATTATAATCTTCGTTGTATATGATGACTGCTGCACCTCCTTTGTCTGCCTCGACTATCCTGGCATCGTTCACCTCGAGCTTCTTTTTTATTTTCCGTGCTATGTCATTCATCGGGTCATTCCGTGCATTCTTCATGATTCCATTGGTCTTCTTGATTTCTTGGGCTGCTGCCGCTCTCGCTATATTCCTATCTTCAATCGGTAATAGCCCTATAGCTTGTTCTATCTCCATTGCAAAGTTCACATACTCTCTTTCACCAAGAGGCCGTCGCAAATTATGTTTCAATCCTTTCTGCAGGAGATTTTGTTCTTCTTTGACAAAGTTAATATCCGTAAGGTTAACAACCTTGTTATGAAAGCTGAACTTCTGACCTTGTGTGTTTAAACCGCCCGCCTTGTTGATTAAACGCTCTAATTTCTTTTCCATGGTCCTAGATTTAACCTTCTTCTCTTTATCGATCTTTTCCTTAACATTTATAATAACTGACATAAGTACCTCTGTGCTCATAATCTTGGCCATATCGTTGTGCAAATCAATGACGATTTTGTTTAGGCGATCCTGCTTCTTATACAAAAAACGGATTTCTTCTAGAACTCTTCTATTCTCTGCATACCTTTTTGCCGCTACAGATCCATCTTTCATGTTAATTACTGCATACTTGGGGGTATTACTCCATAAATACTGGCAACATTCCTGGACCGAATGTAGTTGTGTCCTACCCTGATGATGTGGTTACCACGAAACGCGTAGGTTTATTAAAAGTTCAATTACCAATTTGCTATTATAGTCCTTTATTTTCTTTTTAAGTATTTCAGCAAATTAGTCCAAGATGCAACCATTAACGATATTGTAAATTAGTAAATATTTTTCATTTGTTTTCTACTATGCATTTAAGATATACTAATCATCATACTTTTGTAGATAAATTTCTTTCATTTGCAGCATGATCTTTAGCACAAGTCTTGTTTGAGTATTTGAATAAGCTCTTTATATTTGTTTCTTCAGATTCGTATTTCAAAAGAAATAGTTATCAATTTTTCTGACCATAGCTGTGTATACACTCTTCAATCTAAAACACAATTTTTTATTCCAGGGCACTATGCAAAAATCTGTCATAGATGGAGGAAAGAAAAAAGAAGACGACTCAATTCCTATTCCAGTTGATAGAAAATTAGTGCGGGATTTCTTGAGTGGTGATTACTGCCTCTTTGGTGTGAGTAGTTTTAAATATTTTCTACCTGTTTTTCTGTGCTGAGAATAATGTATATAATATAAATAAAAATTTCCTTCTATTTTATTTGTAAATTATGAATGGTGATTGTCTTTATTATAGAAGGACCATCATGTACTATGATGAGAATTTCCTAACAGCTTAAGTTCATAAGTGTGCTTTCTGGCAATTGATGAATAAGTTTTAGTAGAACATGATAAGCAGTGTGTTTGTCTTATTTTTGCTAGATTATTCTGTAATGGGATGGATTCATTCCTAAGATGAGCCAACATAATTCAATTAAAATTAAATTGTTAACAAAGATTCGTGATATGCAAGTGTAAATTTATCATGAATTTTTGAGAATAGTCATGGCACTGAATCGAAAATAAAAGATAATTTTAGGTGTGGCTTAAAGGGAATTTTTTTGAATTAATGAATCATTAACGGTATAAACGGTATTTAAATTATATTAGAAAAAGGCGACAGTATTTTTTTTCAGGCAACAATAATATCTTAAATCGTAAATTTAGAAAGTAATTTTTTTTGAAAACTACTTTCTAAATTTTATGTATCAGATCCAGGGGTAATTTTTTCCTTTCTTCACCCTTTTTGAAAGGTTACAATCCTCTCATACGATGATTTGAATAATGCAAATTTTGTACACATTAAAGAGAAATGATTAGTCATTCTTTTGTACTTAATTGTCTAAGTGAGAACATTCAATTTTATTATGAAAAAACGCATGAAATGGCACCATCATCACCAATAATTCGAACCTGCCTGTTGTATGAATTTAAACTTGGCCATAAAGCAGCAGAGAGTAGTTAAGAAATGTGCCATTCTGTACCACTTTTGCTCCAAGATGTTCACCACTTCCAGTCGCCATTTGGATTGAAGGATTATGGGATTGCACTTCCGGTTGAGGTGACATGAACGGAAGTGACGTTTTCCAAGATGGAGTCGTTTGATTTCATGCTTCCGGTTTACTTGGAGGTTTCATTTTTGTCGAGTTTAAGTTTCAGTTTCGGTTTTTTTTGTTTCGATTTTGCTCTCTGCAACGCCCTCCTTTGGCAAAAAAAAATTTAATTTTTCTTCCCTTAGGGTATGTTTTTAAATTTTATTATATTTGAGAAATATAAATTTAATTTATTATGGTTTTTTTTGGTATATTATACATCATCACTCTCCCACTTTGAATGTTTTCAAAAATGACTTAATTCTGGTGATTTTTTTTTATTTTTAGTATTATATTCTGTTTACTGCTTTATTGTTTATTTTAAAAAAATTCTTAGATAATAGACTGTAATATTAAAATTTTTTTCTTTAGGTTTTTATTAAGAACAAATTTTTTTATAAATTTGTGATACATTTTTTTTCTTTTAAGATTCCATGAAATAAATAATCCACAACAAATTTTTTTGATGATTATTAATGCCTTTTATTTGACATGAAGTTTTTTATCATAAAAATTTCCCAGAAATAAGGGGATTTTACAAATAAAAATGGTTGGGAAAAGGAGAGAGAAAGGAAAAGTTTATTGTCTGTAGCAGATTTGATCCCACTCACGATAATGTTAATAAATTTACTCGAGAAAAGTGAGTAGGATTTTTCCGACGTACTACGACAACTAAAATGTTTCTAGTCATGTTTTTTTTTAATTTATAAGAAGAATAAATTCTGATATTTATAGAAAACAAATCAGACAGTTTTTTCATAACTCCGTTGTTGTCAGTTACATAAGTCATTTGCATATGTGTATTCTTCATTCTACGTATAACTCATTTATGTAACTGCTCTTCCTTCAGTTAACTAACATATTTGCATATGTGTATTATTCATGCAGTTTCATAACACATTTATCTAACTGCTCTTTATTCAACACTCATTTCCATTTATTTAACTCATCTGTCAAATTCAATTTGTTATTATATTTTTAATAAAATATTATATATATTTAAACAATATTTTTAACAACTACAACTGAAGCTGCATATCTTAATAGCTTTAAGTTATAAAAAATTTTAAATATTTACATGGGTTTATAGGAAATTGTTATTATAAAGTTTTAAACAATATGATTATATACAGTTAACTTCATAATATTCAAATAAGCTTTTCAATAATTTTAAAAATTGTTGCAGATGATGTTTCAAGTTTTGTATACTTATGGTTCACTCATTTTTAGTATTAAAATTGGTAACTTTTATAAATAATATTATGAATAAAAAATGAATAAAAAATAAGATGTAATAAACAAAAATAATGAAAAAATAATAGATAAAATCAAATTCAAAATAAAAAGCTGATGTTTTGGATAGAGACTTTCCTTTATCCTAGCAAAAAGGATAATTCTCTAAAAGGAAATAGAATATTAGAGAATTATCCTGAAGTCATGAAAGAAGTACTAACGGATGTGTTTATGTATAGTTTGCATAGGCAATAGTAATACGGTATTGGCTGAAAAACAAGAAGAGAACAAATGAGATTAATTAGAAGACGTGTTTGTATAGGACAGGATGGAGAACAAATAGGAAGTAATAAGAAGGTGCCGAGAAAAATGCAGTAGTATAACAGATATGAAATTAAAATTATAAAAAATGTTAGGAAGGATAGGGTGTCAGCATTGCTAAGGATGTCAAATTTATGTCTGGCAAATCAGGCACGTAAGGTATTACCTATCTCACCAACATACTGTTTCTGGCATACTTATCAATGTAACAGGTTAATAAGGTTGTGAGAAGTGCAGATCAGGTTCGTAGCAATGCTGACACCCCTGTCGCTAAACACTTTAATTCCCCTGGCCACTTTTTACAGGCCATCAGCCTTTATATTCTTCGTAGTAACTTCCATAACAAAAAAGAGAGAAAACAATTCGAGTCTTTTCTTATTTGGCAATTCAATTCCCTCACCCCTAATGGCATTAACCTTAGCAAAGGCACCATTCCCTCATTACCTTTCCCATAACCCTCTCCAACTTCAGCTATTTCTTAATTTGTCGTAACCTCTCTGGGCCCTTTTCTTTTTCTTTTCCCGTTTTTTTTCTTTATCTTTTATTTTCTCTTTTTAATGTTCTTTCATATTTTTCTAGTTCTATGGTCATTTTGTGTCTGTCCCTGCACACTCTTTTTCTCATAGGCTTTTTGTACTCTTTTATTACCTCTGTCCTGTCCTATCCCAACCGGTCTTCTAATTAATCTCATTTGTTCTCTTCTTGTTTTTCAACCAATACCATATTACTATTCCCTATGCGAACTATATATAAACCCGTTTATTAGTACTCCTTTCATAACTTCAGGATAATTCTCTAATATTCTATTTGCTTTTAGAGAATTATCCTTTTTGCTTTGATAAAGGATAGTCTCTATCGGAAACGGCAACTTTATATTTTGATTTTGATTTTATCTATTATTTTTTAATTATTTTTGTTTATTATATCTTATTTTTTATTCATTTTGTATTTTTAATTAATAACTATTATTTATTGTATTCCAGGGTTCTTGTGTCTCGTCCTTCTCTAAATATATATCCTAACATTTATAAAGAAATAATATCTTGTTCTTATTTTTTCTTATTAAAAAATACTACAAAAATGAATGAGTTTTGTTGATCTTTCAGTTCATAATGTCCATATGGACACGATGATATGCCATCATCAAAAATATACCGTTTATCATCATATGCATTTCAAGTTAGTTTATTAATTTCAGTTGTGCATATAATGTGTCTGAGACACTTTTTTACTTTCATGGCAAAAAATTTTTTTTGATCCCTTAATGTTTGTAAATAAACGTTATTGTTGATTTTCTTTTCCAATATTTTTTTAAATCCCCTTCCTCGTTTTTTTATTTGTGCTCAGAAGGTGAACAAATACATTGTTGATTTCAGTCCAATAAATTCCTTGATTGGTGTCCCAGCCATTTCACCTTTGAATTTTCCTGTTTTTTTCTAATTTTATTCGAAAAAATTTCATGAACTTCTGGATAATCACTTGTGTCAAACAAATGTAATTGCTTTTTCATTTATAAATGTTATATGTTTTATTACTGTAATTGAGTGAATCAGTGTCTGTAAATAATAATTGACATTTTGAATGAAATATATGCTTCATATATTTATAATGTAAATCATACATTGTTTCTTTTGACAAATCTAAGACAGTGAAACCATTAAAAATGAGTTTATTTAGAATGACTTTCAATCGATGTAATTTTAACAAAACATTCAAAATATCAAAATAAGTTACACTAGGTTTTGTAAATAGGTTTTCAGCTTTTTGGATGGTAGTTGACAATTTTAATGAATTTCGTATTCTATTATTTTCAATTCTTTCACCATAAATAGAATTAATACATAATTTAAAAAGATCACGTTCAAACTGCCCAGACACACGTTGCTTTTTTTCTGAAGGCTGCAACCATGGCTTCTGCATGAAAGCTACAGCGCGCCATGCTGGATATAATTTTTTTAGATTTCTATAATGATATATATAGATATTTCTTTTTGGGGTAAAGGTTGTTGTTAATTTCACAGCTTTATTCGATAAGTTGTATTCTTCATTTAACTTTTTCATATATTTATTTATTTATTTAGTTAGTTAGTTAGTTAAATTATATTACAAATAAGCCCTGCTGGGATGTTATATGGTGATAACATTTTTGTTGTTATTGTCATATTTTCGGAATGATGATCATAAAGGTGATGGGGATAATCTAGATCAACCTCCAGCACCTAACCAAATTCAGACTCGTTGGTTAAGTTCAGGAAATTTATACTATTGATTTCGTGATATTGCAACTATCGAAACCTAGAATAGGGTAGTGCTTGTGATAATGCGTGCCTGTAGAGATTTTTTGCATCATTGTATATTATGTGTGCTTTTTCCATGTGTGGATTACAAGTATCCAGCAATGAATTGTGTGCCTTTGCATAATGGTGGGATATCATAGAAACTCTGCCACCGTACCCTTTCTCAAAAAACAAGTACATGTCAATTTCCTTCAACAATTCGATTTTTTCCCTCGTCATTTTCAATGCAGCCTCCCATGCGGATCCTGACAAGCTAAAAATAATGTGCAGGGTCGAGACGATGTTACTTTGTGCATACTCGATGGAAATTTTCAAATATGTCTGCTAATAACAAGACATCTTTTGTTAAATATATCTCATGATATTCATCTAACGATTTGCAGTTTGTTACATTCCGAACAGTTTTCGGGTGTTCATAATCTTCTTTGAAAATGCTTTCTTCAGTTAAAGTAGAAAAAAGCATTTCCGAGGAAGTACTCATGTTTCTTTAAATTTTTCAAAACTGTCCATATATTCATATGGATATAATCCTTTCTGCGATAAGAGTTTCCAATATTCTGGAAAAAACGAATTTAGAATTGGAAATTCTTCTATGGTTAATACTAAATTTTCAAGGAAGACGAAAGGAAATTATAACAATCTAAAAATAATAAATTTTGAATTTTCATCACGATAAATTTTTCACTCGAGTGTGGAATGACATCAACTTCTTCATCTTTGAAAAGGGATAACCCGTTAACTAACAAGTGCGAGTCGTAAGATTTAAAGTTATGGAAAAAAATTCGAATAGTCTTTTTATATTTATAAATCCTAATTACATGCTTTCTGTGTAGCTCCACAAATAGTACCGGTTAAGGAATAGTGTTCCTTCACTTTTATATGTTTCTGCAAATGCACCTTCACAAATGTGACAGTGTGATGCATCTTGAAATGCAATTTCAACATCATGTGTCAAATCCAATTTTTTTTCATGACTTAAAAGTATTCGTAATTTTTTTAACAAGATAGAAAAAGAATATTTTGACAATTTTTCACTATAAAGTCTTTTATTAACAATTTGTTTTTGATCATCAATTATTACATAACACCAACCACAAGGTGTATGTTTTTGATAACTATGCGTATATGAATGATCAGAATTTGGTGAGTATGTATGTATATTTTTTAAAATGCACTAAAATCTGCATACAACATATATGGTACGAATAACTTTGTATCATACCGTTCCAGGGCCATACCCAAAAATTTTGGGGGGGGGGCTGAGGGGGACTGGTCCATGTGGAGGTGAGTCCCCCATGTAACAGATTTGTTGACATGGTGGCCAATTCCGGGGGGGGGGGGGCGGCAGCCCCCCTCCCTGGGTAGGGCTCTGTACCGTTTGAAGCATAAGTAATTTCTTTTTGGTATTTCTAACACCAGTGGTTTGTGTTTGCAACAATATGATTTATGCTCCTCTAATTTAGTGTTGGTTCTGAATGAAATCAAACATCCGTGACAAACATATCTATGGGTTTTGGTTCTCCACAATGCATTAAATTTTCGAATTGTCCAAATTGATTGTTATTCAATTGTAATAGTTTAACTTCATGATTACCTTTGTATCACCTAATATAGAGGGTGTTGCAGATAACTACTGGGCACTATAACGGGAAGGCTGCCCGCTCGATTGCAGGAGCTGGCTCGGTCGATTGGCAGAATGGAAGGGAGATGAAGGTGGCCTGCAGCAGCCAGCAGTTTCCACAGTCGGGGAGGGGCGTAAACGTCAAAACTGTCTTGTTTTTGATAAAATTACCCAATTAACATTGATGTCGAGCTGGCCCTTGTAATTGAGCAGGCACACTTCCTGTTATACAGCTCTGTAGTTATCTGTAACACCCTGTGGAAAGGAAACACTGGTTTCTCTTGGTGTCCGTTTACATGAATTGTGATATAGTTATCAATTTCAAATTTATGAGCATCATCAAGCGAAGTCGGAAATTGAATACGTGGTGTATTTAATTTTTGTAAATGCTTTTTGTAATGCTGGAGGTAGTTGGGGTGATTCATTCTATTAATGGGATATATTCCAGCCAAAATAGAATATAAAAAACAACGATTATCACGACTTTTGACATTAACTAGTGCTTTTTTTGTTTGTAAAAAATTTGCCTACTTCCACAAAACACCCTGCTTTTAAGGAATTAAATTTACAATTTAGAACATAAGACATCGCACTTGTGAAACTTAATGATAATCCACCCGACCCTGTAGTTATCTGCAACACTTTGTATATTAGGTGATACAAAGGTAATCATGAAGTTAAACTATTACTATTGAATAACAATCAATTTGGACAATTCGAAAATTTAATGCATTATTGAGACCATCAGGATAGGTTCAAAAAAGTTTCATCTTTGTTAGAGATTTCATTGAAACCATCTCTGATAGCTTCTTTAATATCAGACATATTTAAAATTTTGTTTGATTTTTTGCAGAAGAAAATTATTGTCTTTTATTAGGCTTGTCTGTTTCGATAGTTGTAGCCTAAATCATGTTTACTGTGATGCAAATCAAAAATTTAAAATAAAATAAGCAATTTAAAATGCAATTAAATATGTTTTCTAAATTCAATTTAAATGAGTCAAAATTTCGTGCTAATTCAGTAAGTGAATGATTCATGTAATAAATGTAATGTGCAATATCATTTAACTGCGTTTTTTGTTAATGTGAACGATGAGGAACTACCAGGAAATTGTTCAGGGTTGTGCACATCTACGATGCTCTCTCAAGTCTTGTGCTGATGTAAATTTAGTGTCACAAACAAAGCAAGAGAAACTTCTCCCTTTTTTTTTATGATGAGCTTGGTTATGCAGAACTACTTGTTCATGCGACTCAAAACTCTCCTCACAATTTTGGAAAAATCTATCAGGTCATTGCATATCAAATGTCAGATTGCAGAGGTCATCTTTAATGGCCCTCTAGAAAGGATACCTTCACGTGGTATTTGAAATAAGCCCCATTGCAATCCAAACATTTTTACCAATAATTTGGCAGCTTCTTGAGCCCTCTCCAATAGAATCCATGGTCACGGGACTCAATAAACTCCCGGAATGCGTTTTCGACGTCTGGTTGGGCTAGAGTTTTTCTCTGGAGAAAATTGTTCTGGCTCTGGAAGCACCTGCACGGTTGTTCGTGCAACGTGCAGATGCGCATTGTCATGCAGCAGAAGGACGCCTTTGCACTGCACAAGTGCAGGTTGTTTCTGACACTGTTATGTGTGCATACGATGCATTTTACTAATGTAATGTCATAGTGGTGATAATCTCCCCCTGCTGCAGGAAGCTGTAATGCACTACACCATGTTTGATTCACCAAACTGTAACCATGGGCTTCCTGGGGTGCAACAGGGATTTAGGGAACTGGTGCAAGGGTTCATCCGCATCCAGCCACTGTCCTGACCGTTTCCTGTGGCCATATAGGAGCCACTTCTCGTTGCAGCTGGCAATGCGATTAAGAATCCCCACTTCTTCATGCTGCAAAAGCAATTCCATACACACCTCTAACCGATGCTCATTTTGGTTTTCTGTAAGTTCATGTGGGACCCATTTGTCCTGCTTTTTCACCTTGCCAATGGTCTTAATATGTTTACTGAGAGTCGATGCTGATGCAGCATGATCTCCTGCAAGGTCCCAAACAGTTTTTGATGGGTCCTCTTCCACAGATCGCTTCAGATCAGCGTCATTCAACATGTTAACGTTTCTAGCGAGATTTTCTTTGAATTTCAGTTCGACTCTATCAATACCATTGCATATCAAAGTTATATGAGAGCTCTCATCTGCTGTATGGTCGGGTGTAAGATCAAAACAAAAAAATGTGTTACCTTCTTCTCCCCAGTTCGTATAAAATTTACTATTAGAAAAGTTTTGAAATGAAATTCCTAATCCACTTAGCATTTTTTATATGCATATGCATAATTTTATTTGTGAACTCTATCATGATGGGTTTGCCATAACGGCACCATTAACACTGATAGAGGTTAAGTTAAAATTTTCAAATTTCAATGGGTCCTTTGCATAATTGCCATTGATACCATCATGCTTAATAAGACCGATTACGATTTGGTTTGGAATTTGTCCTTGAAATACGTTGTTAATGCTTGTTGAATTTGTAACAGAAATTGCTTTATGAACTTTGATGTCTGTCTTACGAATAGGATATTTTGCATTTCCAGTTGCTAAAGCACGTGCATGTGCCAAAAGAATGCTCAGTGAAATTTTTATTTTACGTATCAAAAGTGCAGCATTTTCGAAAAATACGACAGGTTTCAATCCAGCAGCAGCGACGTTCAAGAAAAAATCGGGTTGATTGGGTACTAGTCTGAATTTCACATCTACATTATTGAACAAAAGCTTCGGTTGCATACTCACATCAGCATGTACACGTCCAATCATTTCTACAGATGCGCCGTTCAGAATGGTGGCTTTTCTCTGTCCTTCTTTTCTGCAAAACGATATGGAGAGCTGTGCGTCCTTGATATCTTCATTGTAGTTCAGTAAGTTTGAAAAATGTTTTATAGCCATAAAATCACTATCACCAGAAATTAACTTTCCTTTATCTTCATTTTCCAAATTTTCTATGGTAGTTTTTTAATTTTGATTTTCAAGTAAAATAAGGGGCCATCCATAAATTACGTCACACGTTAAGGGGGAGGGAGGGTGTCAACAAAGTGTGGTATCATGTGACAAGGAGGGGGACGAGTTATAAGCTTCATGACGTCAAATGTATAAATCTAAAGTATTAAAACTTAAATTTCAACTCTAACGAAAAACTTTAAAATATAACCAACTCTATCAATATTCTCGAGGGTGAATCAGAAGGTAATTTACACTCTGAAACAGTAAAAACAGATGTAAGTAAAATCCCATACACACCAAAAGGAAGAATTGCCAGAAACTGTAGACCAACAATGACTAAATAAAACCAGAGAAAACACTTTATCACAAGTCTCTTACGGCAAGATGCAAAGACACATCAAAACCCGAGTTGGAGAACATTTGGCTAGTGTCAGAAATGGGAGATTCGCTATTTCCAAATTCGCTGACTACATACTGGATCAGAAACACACTTTTCGACAAGAAGGACTTCCAAATCTTACACAGCCCAAGTAACCCAAGAATGCTGAACTTTCTTGAATCCCTTGAAATAGCCAGTGAAGAAAATAGAAGTTACTAAAAACAGATAATGGTTTTCTAAACGTTTCAGACTGGCTACACCTCAAAAAACTTTTAAAATGGAAGAAAGAGTCTGAAGCAACGGCTACAATAAACGACACTTAGATTCTCTCAAAACTCTAAGCACTATAATCGTAATTGTGACTCTATTAACGACTTGTAGCTACTATAAATGACCGGGTTTTTTTGTTCTCTCAACCTTTTGTCTCCTGATTAGTCGTTATATAAGTGTTTTACAGTATGTCTAAAATAGGAAGGCGGTTGGAGGGGAGGACAGGGGGTAGAGTTCATTTCATTTTTAGGTTGAAAGGGTCAATATAAGGGTTGATGTAAAGTTACCACCACTTCCCCCTCCAGTTACTTAAGTTTCCCTTCTCATCTACCATGCTAATAAGGGGATTAAATCACAATGATAAGTTTTGAAGTTAGAGGATAAAAGAAAAAACCTACAAAAATTAGCATGTAGTAAAATATGTTCAAAAAAAATACATACAAAACCAAACAATTTACAGATAAAATCTATAAAAAATACAAATGAAATTTTCAAAAAAAGATGATTTCCCGAGTTTTTTCAAGGTAATGAGAAGGGAGAAGTTTTTATTCCTTTTATCAGTTTGGGGAAAAAGAGAGGGGAGGCTGGAGGGGGAAGTGGCTATATCAACTCTTTCAACCTAAAATTGAAATGAACTCTACCCCCTGTCCTCCCCTCCTATTTTAGACATACTATACTTAGATTGGTTAATTGTTATAATTCCTTGCTATATAAACCCTGTGTTACCTGTTACTACATCAATTGTTCAATTTTCTATTTTCTATGTTCTTTCTGACAATTGTCAATCGTATTTTCTTTTTTGTATAATATGGAAGACCGCTTGGGTTGGCCAGGCTTCTTGACTACCTCAGTGTATTTCATTTGGAGTTTCTTCTGGTTCAATGAGGTTTGTGAAAGCGCTGCTTTCATCCCATCTGAACAAATGTACAGTTCACTGTTCGATTGAAATTGTTGATGTTACTACGTCAATTGGAAGATATGATACCACCCCTTCGCCCCCTCTCCCAATCTTCTGGCAATCGTCACTCGTCAATGTGGAAGACCTCTGGGGTAAGTCAGACTTCTTGCCTATTTCAGTGTATTTGGAATTTATTCGAGTAGGGTGAGCTTCGTGAAAGCACTGCTTTCGTCCCACTTGAAGAAATGTACACTTCACTGTTCGATTGTCGATTGTTCCTACATCAGAAAAGGCTTCTGATCAGCTTGTATCACGCTGACAAAGACTGCTTGGCCGTTGAAATGCGCATCCGTGCATATAAAGTCTCGTGGAATCATGGTTTCTCCGGTATTACTTGATCACATTCACACATTCTGAGGAAACTTCCACCATTTATTTCACTTTTATACATAAATCACCCAACAATTGTAAACACTTGTCTGAACGTCAAATTAACTTTTCCATGCCGCTGGGTTAAAAATGCTCCCCAGCATTTCTCAACCATGTTAGCACACTCCCAGAAGAAACACTTAGCGCTCTGGCGATTTCTTTAATCCTGATTCGTCTATTGTCCAGAATCATCTCAGTGACATGGGCCATGTTCTCGGGAGTGTTGGACGTGGTTGGTCTTGCTGCGTGGTATTCATACATGAAATCTGAACGCCCATTTTCGAACTGCTGGCACCTCTTCACAATTGCAGGACGAGAAATCACATTATCCCCATAGGCACAGCAAATTTTCTTATGGATTTCAGTGCAATTTAAGCGTTTCGCCCACAAAAAGCGGATTTTTCCGCGAATCTCCAACTTGGAGTGTACAAACAGTTGCTGCACAATGACAACAATACTCTTATGTACGCAGTAAACGCGTGAACACTTTTCAATTATAGACATATATGCAATATCCTTAAAAACGGCGAATGATGTCAGTGCTCTTCAACCACAAATGGTGCTTTGTGTATCTTACTTTTTGATTCATCCTCGTATTATAAGGTTTAAATTTGTTTGTATCACGTTTTAGCACATAGCGGCCACGAGTGGCTGTTAGGTCAGCGAGACTGGCTTTACATTTTGGACATGCCAGGGAAGTTCTTCGTTTGATAAACGATGAAGATGCTATGTTTGGATGAAGAAGATATTGACATCTAATGTTCCTAACATTATCCAAATTTAGAATAAAGGAACTGCTATGCCAATTATAAATAATATGAAGGAATGGGTTCAAAGTCCATGTACACAAGGTGATTAAATTTTGATCGTTCATTTGATTGGTTATGTTTTGCAAATTTTCTAAAATGTTTGATTTATTGTTGATTTTATGAAAAAAGATTTTAAATAGAAATATATAAATAATTTTGGAAGTGCTGTTTTAATTTAATAATTTTTGAATTTAAATTGCAAATATGTGATGTGACACCAAGGAAGAGGGGTCACACAAATTTGACCATCTGTGACAAGGACGGGGGAGGGGTCCAAAAATCATGAAACTCGTGTGACGTAATATATGGATGGCCCCTAAAGGCTCTGTTAAATCAATATTTTTGTCTGGACTTCCAGGCAGTGAAAAGTCACAACACTATCTGCTGATAAAGTCGCTAAAGGTCTATACTCAACGACACGTGTAATAGATACTTGTCTGAGTTGGAGGCACATTAAACAAAACCAGTGAACTCAAAAGGCAAGAGCATTTTTGGGGTGAAGGAGCGACTTGTTGAATCTAAATATAATGCATATGAACACAATACATTTGTACTTGTCGACAAAAGTTGTTGAGATATCCTTTTTGTTTTTCTTTCTTTTTGCACGATGTTTCACTTTTTGAGAAGTTCGCGATTTGCGTATTCTACCTGATCTTTTATTTTAATTTCTTTCCGATGTCATCAACGATTTCCTTTCCAGTCTCTTTAAGTCTATCTATTGCCGATTCCTTTAAGTCTTGTCCAGCAACAACATCCCTCAAGATATTTCCTCTTGTTGCTAGTGCTTTTTTCCCAAATTAAGGAGTTAGTTTTCGTAAGATCGGCACGACCCATCTTCCGATTGAACTGAATAAACTTCCTAAACTATGACCCTACTGTAATTTTGCGAATGATTCGTATTTCTGATTTGCTAGTTGTGACTAGAAATCGTGCACTGTCAAAATCTAGCCGTTTTGCTAATTTTTATTTCAAAACCATATGGACATAATAAATCTTAGATTGAACTGCAAAATTTCTGAGTTGAAAATGTTTATAAGGTAGTATATAAGCCAGAGCTGATTCGTAGATACATTTCCAAAGTATCCCCCTTCTTTGCGATTTTTGAGTTCAACAATTATTGCGTCAGTAAGTTGCTTCAGATTATAATACACATTACCTTCTTTTGTGCGAAGCAGTTCAAAACATTTATCAGTAATTTCATTGATGATAATTCTAGTAAATCAATATTATACAAAAATGTATAACTGGGGCAAATGTCCGAGAAAGTATAACTGGGGCAAATGTCCACAATCGAAAACAATAATAATAAGGTATGTGGATAATCGTAATGAAGTATAAAGAAGGGCTCTTTTACCACAACAAAAAAGAGCCCTCTTTATGGGCTCTTTTTGTTGTGGTAAAAGAGCCCTTCTTTATACTTAAGTAATTTCATTGTCGAAATTATAAAGAACTACTTCGGATAGATTATCTTTCTCCAACACCACACTTTCTAGAGAAAAATTATTGGGAAAGATGTATTTCTTACAAAGAAGCATCCCATTCACCAGGTAAGTCAATCAGTTCACTCAACTTTGTGTTGTAATTTTGCAGAGTGTTTGTTGGAAAAAAAGCTTGAGAACTATTGGAGGGTAAAGTTAGATAAAATTCTTCCGTAATATTCTTTATTTTTTATACATCGAGTAAAGTAGATACCCAAGAATCAAATGATGTGGATTAATTAGATACCCAAGTGGATAACCTAACCAATGCACAAGATATTCGATTGAACAGTCTCCTTTTTTTTTTTACGTGTATTCAGTATGCGTTCTACTTTATACAACTTATTACTCTTATTACTACTTATACTCTGCTGTTGTGTTATTTATTGTAATTGGTGTGAATAAAAACTTCCTTTTATCAGATTTTTATGTTAATCAATAACAGCATACAGGGTGTTTCATAATTGGTGTCCTGTCTTTAGGTCCAAATAACGACTCAAGGGAAACAGATTGGGGGAAAATGAATATTGATTATTTTGTTTTAATGTCCCCTATTTCAGAATAAAAACATTTCGTGTCCCTGGGGGTGAAGAGGTAAATTTTGAAAATTTTAATTTTGTAGGGGTAGGGGTTAGACCCCAAGTGTTATTTAGAAAGTTGTAGAGCATCATGTAAAATGTGGGTTTAGCAAAAAACCCATTGAAAAAATCTCATGCCCTGCCCCCTTTATCGAGTGGGTAAAGTGAAAGGTATGGCTAGCCGATGGGGACAAAAACCATACTTATTAGAAAACAGTAGGGCCTACATTTGGAAAATTAATGACAATAAATGAGTCGTTACCCTGAAAAGCTAATAAACTCGACCGGGCTTTTCCTTCCAGGAAAAACATTACGAAATTTGAAAACTGTACATGGGAAATGGGAAATGTTTTTCTGTTTTTGTCTACATTAGCTAGCCATACCTTTCACTTTACCCACTCGATAAAGAGCAGGGGAAGAGATTTTTTCACCGGGTTTTTTGCTAAACCCACATTTTACAACTTTCTCAATAACACATGGGGTCTAACCCCTACCCCTACAGAATTAAAATTTTCAAAATTTACCCCTTCACCCCCAGCGACGCTAAATGTTTTTATTCTGAATTAGGGGACATTAAAACCAAATAATTAATATTCATTTTCCCCCAATCTGTTCCCCTTGAGTCGTCATTTGGACCTGAAGATGGGACACCATTTATGAAACACCCTGTATGTAGAAATTTCTTGTTGAGACTTAATTACTTGAACTGTGAATTCTTCTTCTGTCCATTAAGGAATAAACCCATGAGAATAGATGTCATGTCTTTTAACTATTCTCACAGTATCACTTTTTTATAATCCTTAACCATAAAGATTATGGTAAAGAATGTGTTGATTACGTTTGTCAACTTCAATGGTTTTCATTTAAATCGAACGATTATAGTTATTGTGATAAGCGTGAACTAGTTTTGGTAAAACATTTAAATATCTCTGAGTGTTGTTTGCATGTAAATATCGATACAATTTCTCTGAAAATATACGATTAAAGCCTTCCTCGACTGTTGCTCTGATATCCTCGTTTTCTGTGGAATAATGTTTAACTCCAGATTTATTTTAAACTTTTTTCACAGATTCATTTTAAAATTCTGGACCTTAAGAAATTCGCAGTGGCTGCGCAGTACTTGAAATTTTTATTCCCACTGGTTTAGCCAATAGAGATTTTCTTTAAGCCAGAATCTCATTTTTTTAGCCAAATTTAAAATTAAAAAAAAATTATGAAGCATTTAAAATTAAAAAAATATTAATCACATGATAATCGCATTTTCGAGGTTGAAAATAAAAATTTTCCATATAAGTAGAATTAGCCAAGTATTTTCGCCAAATGTGATTGTTTATTCGTCAGATGAGCTGAACTGTCGCCACTGGCGATTTGGCGAGCAGACTGCGTGGACACTGAATTCAGGTTTATTGTTTCTCAAAAGATTCTTCAAAAATCTTTGCAAGGGTTTTACCATCTTTCTGTTTCAAAGGTCGCACAATCGCTTGTTTGGAGATTATATCGATTATTGTTAACAAATATCGATATTCATTATTAGAAGAATAGAAGTTCGATAGATCAATGAGATCTGCTGCCCAAATTTCGTCTTTTGCATAACTGATTATATAATTATGTAAAAATCTTCTTGTGATTTAAAAAGGGTATAATTATCCTCACCACTTAACAACAATTTAACTTCATTAATAGTAACCGGAATGTTCTCGTTTTCCTTCTCTATACAAACTTTGTACACCACCAAAGCTACCAGCTGAGGTGGGATCGTAATGCAATTTATGTAACTGTTTCTTAATAGAACTCTTCACCCTATTTGAATTTTTCATTCGCTGCTGTTGGCAAATCTGTCGATGGTTAACAAGTGAAGTGAATTCTGTGTCTTTGCGAATCTTTCATCATGGAGATGAAGAAAGTTTCAAATCTTTGTTTAATGACTCCTTGAATTTCTTCCATCCAGCTTCCAGAAATCTTTAGATTTTGTAATAAGCCCTTGCAAAAGTCGACCTATGTGCGATCCGACAATCACACGATCATGTTAACCGAATTGACCCAAATTGTCCCAATCCATTCTATATGATTCTAAGACTTTTTTTATTGGTCCGTTCTCACTAGAATGGGTTCTTCTATGTAAGTTTTCTGTATTTTAAATATTTATGTAATAAGTTTAAATACAGTTTTACTTTTATAGGTTCATCCAAATCCTCGCGGATTAAACTTTCATTTATTTCTCAATCGAGTTCTGTTAACGGTCTTTGCAGGGATGACGATGGAAAATTAAGTGTAGAAGTTAACATCATTTTTTTACACATTCTGCAGAACAAATTACCTTCCACTGAATAAACCTCCTATTTATTCAACTAGAGGTGTTATCAATGCTGCAAAAAGTCTTTGATCTATTTGGTTAATTGCTTGTTTTTTTATGAATAGAAATTCTTGTTTTTTTATGAATAGAAATTAATTGCTTGTTTTTACAAATTCTTATTAAATTGTTGCCAAAATTTTTAAGATATTATATTTTCTTAATTGGGCAATTTCCAAAGTTTTCAAAGGGTAATGACCCTTAAGAACATTTAGAGCACATAAATTTATTTACATTAATTAATTCTGAATCGTTCAATAAATTGCTTTTGATTCAGGAATTTACTTGCTTAGATGCTAACAGTTGTAGAAGTGGAAGACATTGTCTAACTCGACGAGACATAATCTTCCATTACATATACAATAGATAGTTTTTTAAAGATATTGCTACAAAAGGACATGTTTTCTGGCGAATCGAGTCGCAAGTCTAAAAATAAATGAGCATTTGCTTTTTTCATGCTGTCTTCATGTATGTTTAACAACCACTGACTTCCAACACCTAATTAATTTCCCAAAAATTTAATTTAAGATACATAATGACTAGAATTTAAGAGAACAACATACTGTGCATTCAAATGTGCTATACAAATATATTTTTTTCATATAAGTTATTACTGATAATTACAAGGAAATGTTTCTATCAGAAGTTATTACTCCACCTTGTAAACAGAAGTTGAAATCCTGTTGGTTTAAATCTGATAAGAGATCAACAATGTTAACGGAGACAATGACTCAAAAATTAGAAAATGAAATCCATTACAAATTGTAACAGGTATAGGACTCCATCTACGAAGTCTTTCGTAAATTTCTTGATTTTCAGAAAAACAAATGGTTACATTCTTTGGTGGTGGATTAATTATATTTTGACTATTTAAAATCAAATTTTCCACGAATGATGTTTTCCCAGAAACAGTTGGATCACATAAAATATAATTTGAAGGATGTTTCAATCTTGCATGCATAATGAATACTGAGAAGTCTTGTATTTTGTTTTAGTGTTTATTATTTTATTGCATTTAAAATTATTAATTTTATGTCACGATTATAATGAATTTTATTATGAACTTGTTCATAAACTATTAAATATCAAATATTATTAAATTAAATGATAAAAATAAAAGCCAATAAAACAAGTAATTTCAAAATAATATTTTAGTTATCTAATCTGAAATAATAATTTCATTTTTTTTCAATTGATTAATCATATATGGATAATACAAAGCATGTTTCAATAAAAATGGATCTGATTTAGAAACCCATAGTCCTATTTTTGAGTTCAATGAAATAGGAAGAAAAAATTGTAATGGAATAAGATCTCCTTCGTATTCACTTAAATTTTGGTAAGGTTTATCGTCATTTTAAATCAATTGAATAAGCCCATTTTTTCTGCCGAATTCTTGATTTCCAGGGCAAAATCTCAACATTTCTTGCATCTGGTGATGCTGTTAAAATGAAGGTTTGACATGCATCACAGTTTTTTTAGATGTAAATTGAATAAATACCCAAATTAAATTTTTTTCTTCTCATGCTGCAATACAATAAGATAATACCTATTCACAAAGCATAACAATTATTGATAATCTTCCTTTATCATAATTTGAAGGTTCTGTTGTGTAGTGAAGAGAAAAAAGTTACAAAATGTTTCTCATTGCTAGTTTTCATCTTAACTTCATTCAATGTTGATAAAAAATGTCAACCTTTAATTTAAGAATTCTATTTTATATTTTTTTCATAATTTTATGTCAACTAATAAAATTCACTAAAATTCGATACTGCATATAAGACTGGTTTGGGACTGTAAGTGCCGGACGGCACTTTTAAACGTTTTTTATAATAAAGTCAGAAATAAATTTTTTTATCTTTTTAATTATTAGGTCTAAGAAAACAAAACCTGCTGTTTTCTATACAGTAAACCTTTCTCTGTAAAAATACAGTACAATTAGCTTAGAGAATTAACTAATGTATTTATAATAATTTATTTAAATTGAAGATGTGCGGAAGTTAGAAACCTAACGTCGATCTCATATAGCCATTATCTGCTTTTTCATTTTAAATTATATTTTCATTCTATAGATTCAGAACCTGCATTTTATGAAATTATTTAGCTTCCTTATTAGTTTCATACAAGTTTTACTGCACGAACATGTATAAAAAATATTTTATCTTACCTTCACTTCACACCTGTAATTTTTTTGTCACTCTATGCCAAGTTGAACTTTCCCGCCTTACTGCGAGTCTGTTATAGCAGATAGGTATAGAAAACTTTTTTTATTTTATTCCTGAGATCTTGTTCTTTATTATAAGTATAATTATAATTCATAAAATGAACTTAGAAAATAGAAATAAAGTAAAATGTAGGCGGATTCACAACAATAAGGTGTGACTGCTGCCATGTTGACGTCATTTCAGAATGCATTCCGAAATCCCCCCCCCCCTCCTCCTATACAGGGCCGTTCTAATGCTTAGAAGGTTGGAATGTAATTTTGTTTTTTTTCGTTTATTGTTTACTTTATACAGAATTGTTCACGTCACGTTAAAACTTATATTTTGGATGTGGACTAGTAAATACTTGTAAATGGACTCGTATATATGCATTCGGAATGTTTATATTATAGTTAGAAATTTTTGGTTAATGTTTCATTATTTTGCATGAATAATAAAACATCAATTGAACCAAAAAATTGTTTTTTCGTTTATGCACCAAATTGTAATAAATGCTTTTAATTTTAAATTAATATATATTGTAAAATTATATTTACAATATCCAAAATGATTGTAAATTTATTTAAAATTTGCACATAAATTCATTTTCAATTAGCTTCATTTGAAAATGTAAACAGTATTCATTTGTTTCTATATGAATTTTCATGTTTATAAACACAGGCCATTGAATTTTATAAAAAATAATACAAATTTTATAATAATAAATGATTATTTAATTTTATTTTAGCATATATGCAATTTACAAGCGCTATTTATTTTGTATAAAATGCACATAAAATCATATTCTCAAGAGCTCTCTGGTGGATAGAGGCGGGGCCTGGATTTTGATTGGTTGTAGTTAGATCTACGCGATTACGTCAACTAGCATTAAATTACGTCATGGCGCCAACTTCAAACCCCTGAAATCTCCACATAGTTATGAAAAAAATTTCATAACATTGATAATAAATAAAATTTCTTAATTATTTTTTAATTCTCATACAGACAATGAAATACTTCAGGTTTTTGGCCTAACTTGCTATATGGAAATAATTTTATTTTTTTTTCTAAAAATTCATTAAAACAAGATTAATTTTTCTTTACTCATATTTGTATTTTTCAGAATTATTTTTAAAAATAAATTATGCACATAATATAAAATATACTGTTTCATATAGTGGCCTAGACATCAATAAAAACTATGCAAAAAAAATTCGCCACAAAAAGATATACTTTGGCTAGAAAACTTTTTTTAATAAATTAGCGCAATTTTCCCGTTTTTGATCAAAATTTTCCCTTCCTAAAAGGGTTAAATAATAATCAAAAAAATTAAAAAATTAGATTAACATACCTTTTTTGTTTTTTAAGGACTTTAGAAGAATTTTCTTTAATTTCAAGAAATGATGAAAACAAAATGTGATCGACTTTTTTTTCTTAAAATACAAATAAGAAAAGAAATCAAAGTATGGTGACAAAAAATAAAAAATTAAATTTAATAGTAAAACTTTAGATTTTCAATTTATTACATTAAAAGATAAACAATTTTTAGCATTATACACATAAAAAATACCTAATGTAAGTTTTAGCAGTTTTTCTTTTCCAATTCAGAAACAGGAATACCTCTGAAGAAAATTTGTAAAGTAAAAGTATTTGATACTGAAAAGTATATAATAATAGAAATCAATCAGACAGTTATATAACGACTCCTTTGTTTAAGCTTTTGATTGCATTTCTATTCCGCATTCAGTTTCATAACTCATTTATATAACTGCATTCATTAAGTGTGAAGACTCATTTGCATTTTACATAACTCATTTGCATAAGCTGTTGCTGTTGATTGCATTATGAAACAAAACCAATTATGCTTATCAATCAGTTTCATAACTCATTTGCACATATGTATATAAATAATAATTCATTTGTATTCTACACAAGAGGGAGTTGGAAAATAATTTTTTAAAATTAAATAAATTATGATTATAAGGTTTAATGCATATGAAGAAACAAAATATCTTTTTTTTCTTTTAGTAATGAATGAACTTATTCCGCTCTGGATTCCACGTCCCCTTCATTTTTTTGCAGAATAAAATCATCGTCTGTCTTCTTTCAACCGTTGGAAATTGGAATTTTTAGACCCACGAATACTAGCTAGAGCTGGGTTCTTTTTTACAGGTGTTGAAGATAATGTCTTCTGTCAATTTTGTCTCGTTTGTATCGGTGATTGGCAGCCTGACGATGATGTAATCTGCTGACATTTAGTTTAAACTGTGTGTATTCTAATTTCTTCTTTCTGATATTTTTCAATGGTGATACACACAATGATGATGGGTTTTCCACATTTTTTCACTTCATTGATAATGCTTTTTCACACAAAGTAGTAGATTATAAACAAATGTAATACAGTAAAATCCCGTTACAACATACTTCCAGGGAACTGGAAATTTGTATGTTAATGCGAGGTGTACGTTATTCTGAAACTGGGGGGGGGGGGGGGGGGTTGTGTAGTCTTCGAAATTCCGAAATGTTTCGCAACATTTACCTGTGTTTGTGCCTTTGTCCATCTATTTAAAATATTCAGCTTTTCCATTATTAAAAAATGTTTCCCTGTCCTTTTTTCTGCCATTACGATTTGTAATCTTTCTGTGAATTCTTGACATGATGCTCCGACTTACATGGTTACAAAAAATTCCCTGACTTTCCGGTTACAGAAAATTACCTTACCTTTCCAGGTTTAACCCAGTCACTAGTCACCCTGTTACATATACATTTACTTAAAGCTAAAATTAAAATAAACAAACACCATGATTTAAATAAACAAAGAGATCTTACTGTATTGAAGATGGGTAATCATCCGTCAAGTGAAGCTTTCCAGTTTAATTGCTGCACAAATTGGGTCCCGATTGAGTAGCATGCAGAGATTTCATGATTTATATATCTAACATTATATATAACATATATATAACATATATATAACATTAAGCGTTCATCTGAAAGACTGCACGAAAGCCAGATTTCCCCTCATGTTCATGTTTACTACTCCAAAGCTGTTGGAGTTAACAAACATTCACCTACCAGACAGCCCTCGCTTAGATTCCATCATCTTTCTTTTTCATGCAGTTATTTATGTTCTTTTAGATGTTTACATCATTGAATTAATAGGAAGTTATCGATTAAATCAAGTATACAAAATAGTTAAATAGTTCATTCAAGTATACAAAATTGAATGTTTAACAAAAATATACAATCAATGAAATGTGAACTCTGCTTAATTAGCTCATTGGCCCTGTTGCAACTTCTGCCTGGGCTGTATTGACAAATCAGAGCAAGACATTCGAACAATGTAGGTTGTAATGAAGTGATAATTTAACCAAGAGAGCGTAAAATTGGTTCGTTAATGCGAGGTGTATGTTAAAGTGAGGTACATTATTCTGAGTCTTTTTAGGAGTAAAATATCTACATTTCAGTTGAGGATTTAAAATTTGTCCATTATTCTGAAAATATACGTTAATGTGGGGTACGTTGTAACGGGATTTTACTGTACATAGTAAGTTAAAATTAATAAAATATTCTGTTTTTTTCCAACAAGTTATAATCAGTACAAAAAATTTTTTTGCCACCTTTTAAAAATTCATGAGTGAACGGGCTATGGAAAGAACCCTGAACATTTATTCGTAGACAAGAAGATGGTGGATCCGTGATGATATGGGCGGCCTTTTCATATAATGATAAAGCGGCGTTACCATTTTTAGATAGACGACAAAACTCGGAAAAGCATATAGAGACACTACAAAGACTTTTGATTCCTTTTCGTGAAATTTTGGAAGGAAAGAATACGATGTTTTGACATGATAACGCATTCATCCATACGTCCAATGCTGCACAAGATTATCTAAACAGAAAGAATGTATCTGTTCTGGAGTGGCCACCGATGAATCCCGACCTGAACTCCGTTGAGAATTTGTGGTGCATTTTGATCTTGGGAAGTTGATGCCAATGGATGTCAGTATTCTTCAATCATTGAATTCAGAACATCAATCGAGTATGCTTGGTACAACTTAATTCCTAAATCATTATAAATTTTGATTCTTTCTATGGAGAATCGTATATATGATGTCATACAAAACAACGGTAAATTGACTTGCTCGTGAGAACCAAGCATTTTCTGGTCAATTTGAGATTGCCATGCATTCCATATTTTTTGGGACATTGCTCTTTTCATTTATTTCGTATAACAATAGTAGCATAAAAAGTACAAAAAATGTTTCGGTAAGGGATTCTCTCCAAATTTTTATTTTTGAACTGGACACATATCAACTTCTCCTGATAATGATATGAAGGCATATTGACTTCGTATTAACTTCATATCAGCTTAAGGACAAGTTGATACTGGTGTCCGATCCAAAAATAAAAATTTGGAGAAAACACCTTATCGTTTTGTTCAACTGAAATTCAACTGGCATCCATCTTGGATGGTGGCGGGATCAGGGTCTTTTAAAGGGGGTGGTCTTCCGACTTCGAAATAGCGTCTAGTTTACATATTTTAACACTTGGGCAGCGCTGCAGTCGTACTGAGCTCATCTTCCCGCGAAATCTTGCTCATGTGTGTGCATTATTGTTGTGTTACTTATGAGCGGTTTCTGGCTAACAATCGCAAGCTTTTTACTAAAATAACTTTGATTAAACGAAGATGAAGTATATAGTAGAAAGGTGATCGAATTCTAAAGAAGGATTAGCTCCGTTATCAAGAATCCCCCCCCCCCTTCATCTGTTCTTGCTGTTATCCATTATTCGAGTCCACAGATATATAGTAAATATATATATATACACTGGTGGCCAAAAGTTTGGACCAACCAGCAAAATCAAGAAAAAATGAATTTATGCTAAAAATATTTTACACGTACAACTCTAAGTAAATATGAAACAATATTCAGGGAAGAAACAAATTTATTTCTGCATCGTTGCTTTTTTATTACCTTAAATCAAAATAAGACTGGCCAAAAGTTTGGACCGACATCACAAACATGCAAATAATTTGCATATTACAAGTCATCGTGTTGTGTGGTGAGCACTAAAACCATATTATGTATTGTACAATGTTAACTGAAGGCCAACAAGAGCGAATTATAAATTTTAACAAGCAATTTACAGGATTCAAAAAAGTTGTTGAAATCTCCTGTGTCAGCTACAAATCTTTATCAAAATTGTTAAAAATGTTAATTGGAAAATAGGACGGAAATAGGACGACCTTGTGCACTGACGCGAAGAGACAAATCAAGAATTAAAAGACATGTTAGACATGATATTATATCTGGGAATGTAGTCAACACCACACAAGTCAAACTTAATCTGTAACTTGCTGCCTCAAGAAGAACAATTCACAGCGAAATACGTGCTCAGAACTTTGCCTATGAAATTATACCCAAATAGTTGCCACTAACACAGAAACACATACAGCAGAGACTGGAGTTTGCTAAGACACATCTGCGTGAAAACATAGACTTCCAATTGGTTATGTTTTTTGACGAAAAACGAATCAGTTTGGATGGTCCTGATAATATAGCTTCTTATGAAGAGCATCGTGATAAAGAAACACTTGTTCCACTGCGAATTAAGCGGCAAATGGGTGGTAGTGGAGTGATGATTCTGGGTGCCATTGGAAGCAACGGAAAGTTGAAGATTCACATTACAGATGGACATTGCACAACAGCTCAATATAAAGATGATTTTCACAATGTGTTCATCCCTTTGTGCAAAGTCTAGTTTAAGCATAATCCATGGATTTAGCAGCAGTACAGCCCTGCAATCTATACTGCACGAGTTGTGAAAGCCTATTTTGAGAGCAACAACATTTCCACTTTTACTTGGACTGCTCAAAATCGAGATCTCAATATCATTGAGAATGTGTGGCATCTCACGGAACAAAAAATTTACCAAAATACTCAGTATAAATTTCGAGAATAACTAATAGCAGCCATTCAGAAAACTGTTAAGCCAAATGTTATTAAAAGCTAATTTAATTCTATTTCAGGTCGTTTGTCAAATATTGTAGAGTGAAAATTATCTCAAATATCAAAATAATTCATTAGTTAATGATATCATACTTTTTTCCCTTTATGTTATACAAATGTGGTCCAAACTTTTGGCCAGTCTTATTTTGATTTTAGGTATTAAGAAACCAACAACGCAGAAATAAACTTGTTTTTTCCCTGAATATTGTTTCATATATACTTAGAGTTGTAGGTGTAAAACAGTTTTCATATAAATTCAGTTTTTCTTGACATTGCTGGTTTATCCAAACTTTTGGCCACCAGTGTATCTGTGTTCGAGTCCTCTCTCTGAACGCAGCCTAAGGAAGCGAGATAAATAGTGTCAGATCTTATTCATGAATTTTTTAAATTATTCACCAATGTCCATTTTACAATAAAATAATAATTATATTCCTATAGAATTGAGTCGACTTTCGTCTTTTCGGATATCTTCAGTATTCATTTACAACTGATTTTTTAAAATTTCTTACAATGAATTTTTCTAAAGTTTAAACACTATTTGTATAATCATTGTTAATAATTTTTCTGGTTACATTGTTTTTTGTTTTTTTTAGATTAATATGAGTTCTTGCTAATTATTTTATTACTAGAATTCCACCCATCATATGACGGGTGTCAACTGTACAGGTTGAAGGGTAAAGAAATGAAAGTGGAGGATCAATGGTTTTTAATACTTATATTCTGCAACAACATAGGCTACTGTTCATCTGCATATAAAAATATCAACACAACGTTTTTCAGTTTATTTATTTAATTAATAACAATGACGGAGGATAAGAAGGATTGATGTAACTTTCTTTCTTGGCTCAGACATTCAGACAGACGGATAAGAGAATTATAATATTATAGATTTATTTTACATTTAATTTCATTATTATGTATGGTATTACCTGATATTAATTTTAATTATATAGTTCTCGTAATCTTTTGTTTTTGCTTAGTTTTCTTTCTTATTATATCAAAACTGCACTAAAAAACTCCAAATATGCTGAACACATTCGATTAAGCAAACATAAAACCGGGAATTGCAAACATGCAAATTAATATGCAGAATGAATGATAAGAAAGAAATAATAATTATTGAAATTTTTTTTTATGCTAAACAAATATTCACAAATATTTTTTAAATAACATGGAATTAGTAGATAGCAATTTATTATTCAACTAAATAGTAAAGGAAGAGAAAATAAAAGAATTACTAAGCAAAAACAAACGATTACGAGAACTATATATTTAAAAATTAATATTAAAATTAATATTGAAAATTTTTCAAAAAATTTCAAAAGTTTATTAAAATTATTTTTCACTTTGAAAAGATTCTTGAGTTTGTATATTAACTTCACTCTAAAATATTCTAAATTAATTATGAAAAATTCTCATTAAAATTTAGTAGATTGTTTATATTTCTTATTTTTGCTATACTCAGTTTTAAAATTTAATTTTTGTAATTATATTTTATATTTAAAAACTATTTTTAACATTTAGACGGGTCTCTATAACAGTGTACTTCAATCTACATTCAGCAAATGTAATTAATATAATAAAAAAAACATAATAAGTGTTTTAGAAAAATTGTTAATGTGATATAATACAGGAACATTTTCAGCAAAAAGTTGGTACGTTGACATCTTTTAAGTTTATAAAATAATTAATAAAACACAGTTCATTAGTATCTATTACTGCTGTAAAATGCTTCGATGGATCGCAATACGACTGCAGCATGCTCTATTGAGAAGACCAGAAGTTACTCGCCCTGTTCTATTGGAACTGTTAGAGTCGAATGACCACCCCCATTAAAAGACCCTGGCAGGACGTAGGTCGAGGATTGCTCCCAGCAAGTTTTGCAGTGAAGCTTTAATATTCACTATAGATCTACCTACTATAATGCGTTCACTACAATTTTCACAATTTCTGGACATGAATGCAGCGTTTCCAATATCAGTTTTGAGACTTGCGAAGATATGGAGGCTTATTTTAACAACTATCTATATGTTGAATTGGACAATGGTTTGGAAAACCTTGTGGATGATTTGGATGGTTTAGGCATGAAACCAAATAATTTCGAACCACTCCTGCGCAATCTCCCGTCATTAGATGAGGAATTCACTGTCGCCGAATCGACGGAAAATGTACCGCCCGTAACAAATTGTCAAGTATTATTAATAATTCATAAGTGTTTTAAGTGTGAACAATTTCATGGTATTACTTTTTAAATTAGGTATCAGTGCGCAATGTATGAAGATATGCCGACATCACGTATGCTGTCGTGATTATGCCGGGATCGATCAGCATATGCCCAGAGGTTCGGTGTGTATCACCAAAAATTCCGTCTTATCCACAGTCTGGCTCGCATATAAATATGATCAACTTGGGCATATACAAGCTACAGACAATTTGTCCATTAGATTTGGGTGCACATGGGAAGAAATAAAAGAAAAGTTCTTCCCCGTTGCGTTGTGACAGCCATTCAAAAAATGTCTCCTTCACAAGAACATTGTGGTTTCAAATACTGTAAAATTTTATTAAAACTAATTAAAATTCTCTCAAGCAATTTTCGTTATATATTTGATCATAACTAAAATTTATGGAAAAACGAACTAAATTTCAGGTTATCAAATGTGTTTCATTACATTGATATATATTAATTTACGATCATTACTAAATATAAACTTTTTCAGACAGTTTAAATGACAAATGTTTTAGCTTCAAACAATTAAACAAAAATTTGCTAGTGTTAGCAATATTTACTTATTTAACTAGGTTACTTAATATAATTTTAATGGGGTCTTAGTCAAACATTAAAAGCATTGGTCAATAACTAGTCCCCCCCTCCCCTTTTCTATTTGTGAATTTTTACCAAAAAATGGCTTCTAATCATAAGTTTTTGGCAGTCCCCCTCCTCTCTCTAGTTATGGTTGGCTTCCATTAAATGATTCAATGAACAAAATAATTCCCCTTGATGAAGTAGCAGGAGCTCTAAGTTCGAGGGGAGTGCGAAAGCGCTGTTTTTCGCTTTTCAGAGCGTTTTTTAATATATAAATTATGGACCAAAATTAAAAATTTCAATGGAATCTTGTTAGATTTTATCAAAAAATGATATTCAGTAAAAAAATTATAATCTATTTTTTGCGTAGAGTTGTCCTTGAACATTGGTGGCATATAAGACACGATTCATATTGCAAGAAAATATGTCCAGAAGAACGTTGTACAGGGTGTCTCACATGCCCCAATAGACTATATTAGTAAATCGTATAATTGCCGCGAACTTGAATGCAGGCATCGACTCTTGCTTGGTGGATGTGGTTTCTGGTAGGTTTTTCCAGGCCTCCTGAACACGCTGGTGCAATTAGCCAGTATCAGTTTTCTTGGGGGCTTGGCTTGCGCGTGCGCTGTGGTTGCTTCCGACAGGCAGAAGAGTTTCTGGTTGGAGCCATCTCAGCTTCTCTGCTGCTTCTCCCAGCCAGCCGCGTATAAACGTTGGGTCATGTAGCATCGTGTACAGCTTAAATGACCTTAAACGATTGAAAATAGCCTATGTACTGAAGATACATAAAGAAGTCTTTGTTTCCGATGTTTCGGAAAACTGTTAAAGTCCCAGGCGAATGAACAAATCATCCTATACCAAAAGCAAGCTAAACCGAAGCAGAAACCGGCTTCTGACCTTGACCAAAATGAATTAGAGACCAAAACTCTTAATATATAATAAAAATTACATAACATGTTTGTTGTGCATCGTAAGTTTTATGTAATTTTTTTATAACGTGTATAAAGAATTGTCACAATTTGTACCGTATTGTTTTAAAATAACCATGTTGACACATTGATTTAATTATCTTATTCAGTTTAATTTTATATACCGGGTGGGCAGGAAATAACGCGAGGTGTTTAGAGCTCGCTAGCGGGAATTCTATTAGGCCAAATGCAGTACATTTTGGTGTATATACTTAGTGGAACATGCACTTTCGATTTCTGCAAAAAAAAGTACCAAAAGTCGCCATAGGGGGCGCTTATTTCAAGAAAACAATGAATGCCTAATGGTCAAATGAACAAATACCGTACAAACCAACTTTAGTAACAACAATAAACAATGTTTTATTTTTAATAACAAATGTGTTTCAATATGACCACCAGTGTGCTGTTCCAATAGCTGCATGCGGTACACGATATTTTCTACGGCAGCTCGCAGCATATCTGCATTAATTAGTCTGATATGTAACGTTATTTGATCCTTTAAGGTGAGAGGTCAGGAACATGTGCTTGATACACAAGGCTTTTCAAATATCCCCATAACCAGAAATCACAAGGGTTGAGATCAGGGGACCTGGGTGGCCATATCATGGGAAATGCACGACTAATTATTCTGTTGTTTGAAAAACGTTGTCGCAAGATCTGCTGCATCTGACATCCGATGTGTGGTGGCGCACCATCCTGTATAAAAATGGTAGAATCCAGACAACCCTTTTTCTGCAATTGTGGTATCACAAAATTCTCAAGCATTTCGGCATACCTGGCAGAATTGATGGAACAAGTCACCGGTCCACGGGGACGGATTTCTTCAAAAAAAGTACGGGCCGATGATGAAAGAAGCAGGAAAGCCGCACCATACTGTTAGTTTCGGTGAATGCATAGGAGTTGGCAGACATACTTGTGGACTTGATGCAGCCCAAATAGGGCAATTGTGGGTACTGATATCACCATTCAAATATAAATGTGCCTCATCACTCCATAAAATTTGCCATGGCCATGCATCATCCACTGCCATACGTGCTAAAAATCTCAACGAAAAGGCAGTTCGGGTACGTTCATCTCCAGGAAGCAATTGTTGAACAGGTGTGAGCTTATAGGGATAAAATGTCAATATCTTATGCAATATTTTCCTCACAGTCGAATATGGGATATCTGTTGGCGTGCTATTGCGGGTGCACTGCTGGTACCCTGCACAGTAGTCATCTCCTGTTCCACAGCAGCAGCTGCAACTTCTTCAACGTGTTGCTGCCTGATTCGTTTGCGTCCCCAGCCTGGTTGCACTCCTACAGTTCTGGTTGATTCAAATCGTTCAATCATTTTCCGTAAGTTAGTTATGCTCATCGGTCCTCTTCGTAACGTTTTCAATCGCCGGAATTCACGAAGGGCAACACTTGCAATTTCTGATAAAGCAACTTGAATAATAACGCCCGGTCAGGCAGAGTAAGCGTCATCGTCAGGCCATTCGTTCGTGAATGATGGGAAATCCCCAGCCTTGCCTTTTATTGTCATGATTGCTCAACACGAACGCGCTTATGCAAATGTATTCATTGTTTTCTTGAGACATAAAAATTCTAATATCGGATAGTATCAAATGCGAAAATTCTGACAGTATCCATGACTCTAAAATATGTGATACTAAAGTATCGCCCATAGGGTGTGCAGTATTCTTCGATATCAATAAATATTGCGATATTTTGGTCCTTAGTCGACTAAAAGAGTCGAATAATTCCAACTCGATATAGTTGTAACTATGTTGGATTTTTTTATTCGATTATTTCGATTCATTCCGGCGTTTTTTTGTTTCTATTATTAAACTAATCCGAAGGCTCATCCCCGGGAAAAGTCAGGGAATTTTACGAAATCGTTTTGCTAGACACCCTCTTAATTTCTTTAAAAAATTAGTCGTTTTGTGTGATTTTGTCGAATAAATTTCCAAGCCATTCGAATAAAATCGCCGATTACTAAAATTTTATTCGATTAGTCTATTGAACTAACGGCAAATGAATATCGCACATTCTTATTCATTAGGTTAGGTTGGTAAAGAGATGGCTTTCTATACGGTCCAGGTTTTCGGCAGTGAAATCCCATTAATGTTTTAAATTACATAATTACACCATGCACTATATATGTCAGATATTCGGGTAGAATGTCCATATCATTGAAAACTCTGAAAAAGAACGCTACATTGAAAAATGTCAGAAATACTCAACCCATTACCAGTTGATTTTCATATTTGATACTATCCAATTAAGATTGTATATGTCCCCTCATAAAGCAGAACAAAATTTTTTGATATGTATGAATGAATTTTTAATACACGATAATGGTATCAAATATCGCCCATCACTAATGAGTATCTCATTCTATAGAAGTAAAATATTCATTTAAAAAGACATACAGGAAAAGAATCGATATTATTTAATAATACATGACGCTAAGTTGCATTTTGTCCCTTTCCCATCTTAACCTACCTAACGATATGAAAACAAACATTTATTTAAAAAGACATACAAAAAAGAATAATTTTAAAGGTCCATATAATATGCTTGCTTAGTAGAAAGAATTAAACAGATTTGTCTCATAAGATTCGTTATACGAAATAACCTCCTTTAAACATTTTTTCCCATTAAATGAATTATATTGCCAAAAACATCTCTTTACGCCAAATGTCCAAATACCGATGAAATGCAGGCATTTCTCCGTCGGTTAAATTTCCGTTCGGTCATATGTCCGTCAGTGATATGTCCGTTCGGCCAAATGTCCGTTCGGTCGAATGTCCGTTCGGCCAAATATCCGTTCGGCCAAATGTCTGTTCGGCCAAATGTCCGTTCGGTCGAATATCCGTTCGGTCAAATGTCCGTTCGGTCGAATGTCCGTTCGGTCGAATGTCCGTTAGGCCAAATGTCCGTTTGGCCAAATGTCCGTTCGGTCAAATGTTCGTTCGCTCAAATGTTCGTCGGCCAAGTGTCTGCCGGTCAAATGACCGGATACCGTCATTACAGTGGAAGCACATACATGTATCTATGAATTTCAATCAGCTTTAGAAATTGTCGGTTCACTCAAAGTCAAGTCGGCTCAAGACACTATACACATGGGCAGTTTAGTGGTATATATTTTTCTAGATGATTAAAAAACTTCACTAAAAAGGCTCGAAGAAACCTCGTCGCTGATGCTTTGCTGAATAGGTTGCCATGTCCGACAGTCTTTCAACCCATGATCACTTGCACAATGAGAATATGAAATATAGCTTACAAGGATCAAAGCTAACTAGACAATTATTATTATTATTATTATTATTATTATTATTATTATTATTATTGTTTGCGGAAGCCAAACTCGGATCAAGTCCGGAAGCCAATCCCAGAGGCAGAATCAAAAGAGGGCCAAGCCCAAGGGACTCAAATGCAAGGGAGGGAAAGTTACGCACTCCTAGGAGTATTGATGTTTGGGTGTAGGAATTTCCTTACTATGTGACAGGTGTTTAGAATTGTGGCTTTCTGTAAGGTTTTGTATAAGTGTGGGTATAAATTTAGTGTTGACAGGCGTTTGTTTAGTGAGTATCGAATAACCCAAGTGGCAGAAAGAACGATAGGAACAATGTGTACTCTGTTAATTCCCCAAAGGCGTTTTATTTCGTGTGCAAGATCCGTATATTTAGTGATTTTGTCAGTGTATGTCTTTTGTAAATTGTGTGTGTTGGGGATGGAGATACCAATCATGTAAGTCACTTTGTTTTGCTTATCTACTAGTGTAATGTCTGGTCTGTTATGAGGGATAGTTTTGTCAGTGATTGTAGCTTTGTCAAAATATAAGTTTATGTTTGGTGTTCTCTAAGACAGTGTCGGGGATATATTTATAGATTGTAGTGTGAATGTCCCTTAGCTTTGTATCTCAGCTAGATGTTGATGTATGGTGTTGGCTACCTGGTTATGTCTGTGTAAATAATCTGTCTGCGTGAGTATTTTGCAACTGGATATGACGTGTTGGATGGTTTCCTCTGCGATATGGCATTTCCTGCAAGACCCGTCAGTCGATTCTTTGATAATATGTTTTCTGTAGCTTTTAGTGTTAATAACCTGGTCTTGTATGGCAATCATGGTTCCTTCAGTTTCCCCAAAGAGACTCCCTTCACTCAACCAAAAGTTCGACGCTTCTTTGTCGACGTGTGGCTGGTTAAGATCAGAAGGATGTCTATCGTGGAGTTGCTTTTCGTGCCATGATTGAAGTTTAGTGCATGCTGTAGGAATGTTATGGGTGTTCTGCATGCTGTTCAGATTCAGAGGTGTGTATTTTGTATCAGCCATGCAGACTGCTTTGTGTAATGGTGATGTGTGTTGTTTAGAGTGAAAGAATTCTCTGAGTTACTGAGCCTGTTTCTGGTGTAGATCTGTTATGTCAATAACACCTCTACCTCCCTCTGAACGAGGCAGGGTGAGTCTTACAATAGCTGAGTATGGATGGTGCTTTCTGTGCTTTGTAAGCAGTTTACGTTGTTTCCTTTCAAGTCCCTCAAGATCTATGTGTGTCCACTGTATGACTCCAAAGGAGTAGGAGAGTATTGGAGTGGCATAAGTATTGATGGCCTTGATTAAATTTTTGGAATTTCAATGCGTTTTAAGTATTGTCTCTAGCCTATGAAGAGCCTATTGTTTATTGAGTGTATTCTATATGTGTTTGTGCTCCAGAAGCTTTGCTTGCCTAAATCCTATATATTTGTAAAATTCGTCATTTTCCATAACAGCAATGTGATCTGGTTCATGTAAGGTGAAGCCCTTTTCCCTGAGTACTCCATTTTCAATGTGAATGGTTTTGCATTTGTCCAACCCAAATTGCATGTGTATGTCTTTTGAAAAAGTTTGTGTAATGTCAAGTAATTGGTGCAATTGTTTGTGTGGAGGCGTAGATTTTTATGTCATCCATGTAGAGCAAGTGTGAAAGCGTGTAGTGGCAGCTTTTATTATGTTTAATTGTGTAGCCGTAAAGTTGTGCGGTTCAGTCCGTTGGAAAGTGCATTTAGCGCAAGACAAAACCAGAGTGGGCTCAATGAGTCACCCTGGAAGATGCCCCGGTTTATCTGTATTTTGTCAGTCGTGATGGTTTCACTGTTGAGTGTGAGGTGTAGTGTAGTTCTCCAATGCAGCATTGTACTTTCTAAAAATGTGATAAGTGTAGGGTTTATTTTATATAATCGTAGTGTGTGTAAAAGCCATGTGTGTGGGACACTATCGAAGGCCTTTTTGGCTGCATGGAGGTGTTGATGTTTATTGTGAGTTTGCCGGAGAACCACACTATTAGGAGTTGCTCCTTACAACCCATGTGATTTCTACGGCTTCCGTTTTGTTGCTCAGTGAGAATGTTATTTGTCTCTATGTGTGTATAATTTTTGTTTGCGATACAGGGAGTTATTATTTTGTGAAGTGTAGGCAGGCATATGATAGGTTTATATTGCGTGGGATCTGTAGCGTTATGTGACTTTGGTACCATGTATGTTATTCCTTGTGTGAGGAAAGATGGCAATGTCTGTGGTTTTTGCAAAGTGTTGGAGATCTGTTTTGCAAGGATTAGTTGCAAACAGGTGAAGCGCTTATACCAGAAGTTCTGAATCCTGTCTACACCTGGAGCCTTCCAACTATGAGTACGTTTAATGACTTGTGAGAGTTCATCTGCTGTTATGTCAGTATAAGGCATGTTTGATAGTGTGGATGCTAATTGCTCCTCTTCCCTGATCCAGCTAGCTTCCCTTTTACCAGGTGTCCCAAAAATGACTGATGGATTTTGAAAATCATAAAAAAAAAGACGGAATGCCATAGATAAGTATTGTTTGCAGCCTTATGCTTAGGAAATCAGGGAATTTTATCCCACAAAATTTGAAATTTAGTTAACATTTTCACCCAGAGGTGGCGCTGAAAACTATGAAAAAATAAAAACCAGTATGAAAATGTTGCAAGAACTGTTGCAAAAAACTAAACAATGACATTTTCAATGTAACCCCCATTTGAAAAAACAATTTTGATAGAGCGAACTTGCAATCTCAACAGCACACGCTATCAGCTTGTTACAGATCGCCGGCAGCGCCATCTCTTGGTAGAAATGTTAACTAAATTTGAAATTTGATGGGATAAAATTCCCTAATTTCCTACGCATAAGGTTGCAAACGATACATATCTATCGCATTCCGTCTTTTTTTTATTGATTTTCAAAGTCCATCAGTCATTTTTGGGACACTCGATACGTTCAACTGAGACAGACCAAAGAGACGACTAATAATGTTGGAGTGCTGTTTGTGTTGGGAGACCAGTGTTTTGTGTGTGTGTATAATCTTTGTTTAACTGATTATAGAATGTCTTCTCATTGTTTGCGAATAACTTTTTCTGCTGGTTGCGCTGAGTGCATGTTTTGTATCTCTTCAGACGTTGTGTTTTTGCAGCTAACTTTTGTTTTAATGTGTCCATATATTCTGTGATGTGTTGATTGTGCTGCTCATGTCTGGTGTGTGTTTTAATCTTGTTAAATAACTGTCTAAGGCGTTTGTTCTGCTTTGATGAAATGTTGTTTTTAGTGTACTGTGTAAGTCTACCTAACTGCTTGCGGATTTCGTCAATCTCGGACTCAATCCACTTTTGCCATTTAGGTTTGTGTTGTGTGTATAATTTTTGTGTGTTCTTATGGATTGGGTTTCCTACCCAGTGTGGATATAACTGTAGGAGTCCCAGTGTAAATAAGTAGGTGTATGTACTGTAAAGATAGATTTTCTTCAATGTACTGTGATAAGATATATGTGTTCATTTAAGATAAAATTTCCTCTTTTTGCTGTTTATGTTTATTTTAGGTATACCTGGTCTTTCTGTGGGATCTGTTCCCATGTAAACTGTAAGGCATCTTTGTAGGGTGTCATTTAATGTTTCAATAAGTTTGGTATTCATGTTGTGTTGTGGATGAATATCATGGTGAAGTTCATTGTTGAGTGTGTTTTCTAAAAGTTCATTAGTGATGTCATTGTTAGTGCTTGAATCTGTGTGTTGAGTGTCGGTTTGTGTAGATGGCTCGTGTTCTTGTAGCTGTTGTGCAACTTGCTTTATTTTCTGTAGCGTGGGTAAGGGTATTAAATTGTTCATAACAATAGTGCGACGTTGATCTGCAATGCATTGTTCAGTGACTGTGATGTGAGGATACGTCTCTTTGAGAGTGTTATACAAGCGTTGTCTGTAAGCTGTAGTGTCAGTTTCCAATTTAGTGACTGCGTAGTAGGCTCGCATGATAAAATAATTTATGTCATTGGTCCATTTCATGCGTTGGTGTGGCTTGCCTGCCTTAGTGGTTGAGGGCAAAGAAGCTCTTAAAACACCAGCGACAGGTTGTGGCATTGCAGTAGCTGAACAGGGGTAGGTGCTGCTTTATCCACCACTGGCCCTGGGAGATTGTGGCATATTTTTCGAACGTGAGCCTCTGCCTAACCCACAAGTGCTTACCTTGGTAACCTGGGTGACGTCCGAGCCGGTTTCAGATAATGCACTAGCACTTAGTGTTGGGGCCTATCTAGATAAATTTATCTAGATAATTAGCTTAGGTGAAAAGTTTTATCTTTTATCTAGATAAACTTTCAATTATGTCATCTTTTATCTTTATCTAACTATAGTTTATCTTATCTATTTCAAAAA
Organism: Rhysida immarginata; assembly: GCA_023313115.1. Classification (NCBI taxonomy): domain Eukaryota; kingdom Metazoa; phylum Arthropoda; class Chilopoda; order Scolopendromorpha; family Scolopendridae; genus Rhysida; species Rhysida immarginata. The sequence goes on from JAHWFO010002326.1 coordinate 700,804, forward strand.
TTTCTATAAATTTTATAAAGGTTTTAAAAAATTTACTGAAAAAAACTTTTCTAAAATTGTAAGGATCTCGTTGACCTTAAATAGATGAGACATGCATCCAGCTCCAGCATGTATTACTTAAGTCATGGGCTCGTGGCTCTATCTTTTTAGACAAAGTTACTGGATTTCAGAAGCAATCATGTGACCAGTTGAGAAATTCTTTGAGTTCCGCATAAAAGGGATAAGTGTTTATAAGAGCCACTTTTCTTTTCCCCGAAAAAACCGGCTTGTCTTTTGTGATTCCGTTTATAAGAGCGTTTTTTCAATTTCCCAGACTGGGCTCTTATAAGCGGAGTCGACTGTATCTCAGAAATTACCTCTTGAAGGTACCCTATAGCGATGGATGATATTTTCTAGAATATCGCATTTCACTATCATTTCACGATACAGAAATAACGGAGCCAATCAGAGTTAACTTGTTAGTGACGTCACTAGTCTTCTGCTGCCCTAATGCTCCCGTCAGCAGTCATTGTATTTTCGCTGTTTCGAAGCTCACTCTTCTAGCACCAAGTCACTTCTCGAAGCGTTAAAACACATTAAGAAATTATATATGTATAATAAATAATTAACCATGAATGGGAACAAAGAAAAGATTTCTTTTCACCAGCCATGAAACCAACATTGTGAATTCTGAGTTCTTTGGTGGAGTAGATTAAAAACTCTGAAGCCTTTACCATTGCCCACAATCCTAAGTGTAAACGTACCGAGTAGCCTCTCTGCTCAACGACTTTTTTTCATGTGCGCCATTAACATTAGATTTCCACGATATAAATGTAATGAGCAGCTAACATATCGAAAAAAAGCATCGCACAAACAGCCTGTTATCGCAAAAACTCCGACACTTATCACGATATATCGATAGTTTGAAAAGTTGGTTAAATAAAGGCTAAATTTTTTTCTTAATTTGTTAGATAAATTGTTTTTATCTTTTATCTTTATCTAGATTATATTAAATTATATTATCTATTATCTTATCTAGATAAATATTTAATTCTCATCTTTATCTTAATCTAGATATTGTTTTTATTTTATCTTGCCCAACACTGCTAGCACTAATCATAGTGATCACCAATAAATGGGTGGTCCTGTTAGTTATCTCCATCATCAGCAGGCCCTTGGTTGATAAAATCAGCTCATCAGCTCTATTGGGTCATCTGGACCCTAAAGATTAATCTAAGGGTAGAGTAGTTCAGACCTGTTAACCAGGGCCATCTCTATAAGATGTTGCCCCCCTCCCACAACGCGAATGTAGGATCACACGCGGTTTATTATTATTATTATTATTATTATTATTATTATTATTATTTTGCACATTTTTTGCTTTAATCTTAGCTTAGTTTTTTGTATTTAACATGTGTATAACGCAGTAACCCAGGGCAACAGCCTGTTGGAAGTTTTTCTGCCGGTCAGAAGCAATGTTGAAGCTGTTACGTGCCCTTTTCGTGACACGCACAGTCAATACTGTAATCGCGTTCGGATTCCCCAAATTCTAGTGCAAAATATTACTCTTACTGATAAGTAGACAGAAATAAGACTCCTAAATACACCCGTCATCAAGATGAAACCAATTAATGGCTAAATTGAGCAGAGGCAAATTTAAATTATAGTTAAACACACTATTCTTATTAAATTACTCCATGATTCCCCCTTTATTAATCATCGATAAGTAAGTCATAGGAGCTGGACAAATAGTCATGATCTCTAAGCAAATTTGTTTCTTTTTATTATGGATAATATTTATAAGAGAAAAGAACGAGACACAGAAACCCTGGAATACAATAGATAATATAATATATAATATTAGAAATGAAAAAATAAATACAATACTAATTAAAAATTAACAAAATAATTAATAAAAACGATTACAATCAAAGTAAGACTAGAAATATAAAAACAAAATAAAATAAAAAGCTAATTTTTATTAATTATTTTGTTAATTTTTAATTAGTATTGTATTTATTTTTTCATTTCTTTTTATTACTAAGAGTAATAATTAAAAAATGTGTTATAAATACTAAGAAAGAAAATCGTTTATTTTTTTTTATAATAAGCAAAAGGAAAATATAACACGAAGAGTTGAACGGCCTATAGCAAGACGGACAGAAGGGTAAAGAGTCCAGCAAAGAGTCCCAGGAGCTTGAGGAATTTTTCAAACTTTCAAAGGGTGATTGACGATAACTGCTTAAAGAAAAAAAAACAAATCGCAAAACTGCTTGGAACTACAATAAAAAATAAATAAAAAATTTAAGGAGTCAATAAACAGACGAATTCAAGATGGAAGAAATCACTAGTGCCAATATTGTTGAAGAGTTTGGTCTAAGTTGGCACTCGCAACCCGAGGTAACAATGGTCCAGGCGACTTGAAGGATAGAGTCCTGGGTGAAGATCAGTGAAGAAGTTGCAATCGGAATCGTGACTCCAAGCAAGGAAGTAACGAAGGTGACTCCAAGGAATCATGACTCCAAGGAATTATGACTCCAAGGTAAGTAACAGAAAAGCAGCAGCCAGGAAGTAAAGAAAAAGATTAAATAGCAAATAATGAGTCATAAAGTGAGAAAACCATCAAAACACAAAAAAATCAAAGGTTAAAGAAATTGACGAAGGAAGAGTTTACATTTTAGTCCATCTAATTATAAACGCTTACCTCGGCACCGAAACACGAAGGAGATTCACACGTTTCAGGGATACAGCAACATATAACACTACATTGGAAAAACAGCAAAGGAAGGATAACAGTATAGGGAGACGAAAAAAGTTTTGGTTGAAGCGAGGCAAAGTCAAAACAAACTTCCTAAAAAAGAGAAAGCAAGATTGTTTTTTTTTTCACTTTGATATACATTTTTATTGTAGGTACCTGCTCCAAAACAAATATTCCTAAGAAGGCTTTGTCAGGCCAGACATTATATATTAACATTCGAGATTTGTTTTTGGGAAAATTCGGAACAGGCTTATCTTATCTTATCTTATCTTATCTTATCTTATAAAAGCGGGTAGGTTAATCAAAGGAAAACCAGAGATAAACCTAGGCACTTATTCCAGCAAGGGAATTTTGTGCCAAGTCCCATAACCCTAGGAGAACCTGCAGGAAGCCAGACTCGATAAGAAAGCGAGTCATGCTACCTACTGGATCCTGGTGAATGTCCTCAAGAAAAGTGGAATTTTTGGTGAGGTGACGAAAATGTGCCAAAGCGACACATTCAAAAAGAATATGATGGGCAGTTTCATCCGCCAAATTACACCTTAAAAATAGTGGTTTCTCCTGGAGGATCCCGATTCTATGCAAATGTTTTCGTAGTAAATCATGACCTGTAAGAAAGCCCATTATTAACCGAAATTTATTCATACTAACCTGCAGAATACTAGTTGTTAGACTATGAGCAGGTTTCTTAATCATGAGTCTAGCATGTCTTTGATCAGTGTGCTGTTCCCACCTTTTTGTCTTCGCTTGATAAGAGATGCTATTAATTTCACAGATTGTGGTTTGTTTGGAAATACAGCAAAAAGGTTCCAGATCACAGGGTGCCAGATTGGCACCTTGTTTTGCTAAGGTATCTGCGACCTCATTTCCAACTATACCTTTATGTCCAGGAACCCATAATAACGCAACGCTATTTTGGACAACCATCACCTGTAGGAGTTGACGACAATCCAAGGTAATTTTAGAACTTATCTTTAATTTAATTTTAACTTATCTTTAAGGAAGATTTAATGGCCTTAAGGGCCGCCTGACTGTCACTGAGTATGAAGATTCTTCTACGAACGTAGAGTTTATCGATACATATCTGTAAACAGTTAATAAGAGCTAACATCTCTGCCTGGAAAACTGTGACCCACCGACCAAGTCGACGAAAGCAAGGGTTTTGGGTTCACCACAGTAAACACCCAGGCCAGAGTAACCATGATGTCGGGAGCCATCCGTATACCAAATGATCGCACCCTTAGGAAAATGCCAACTCCCCCCTCGCTACTCTACCATGGGGTCTATGATGACCTCACTCGAGAGCTCAGGGAAGGTACGAGTTTCCGCAATATCGGAGGGCATTTGCAAAATACTGCTGGTCATAATTCGGCTGGTATGAGATTTCACCCCAGAGTAGTCTGCCCATAGCCCTTGATGACCCAGATGATTAGAACTTTTTCTAGCAATTCCCTGGATATAAATATCCAGGGGGGTCAGAGAAAAGATAACTTCCATGGCCCTGATTGGACTAGTTGAGACGGTGCCTGTGATACCCAAGCAGGCCAACCTTTAAAGGGAGGCTAGCTTGGCCTTAACAGTAGACTGCTCAATCTTACGCCACCAAAACAGAGCACAATATGTTAGGATAGTTCTAATGGCTGTTACATACAGCCAGTGAGTCATTTTTGGGGTAAGACCATTTTAACCTGATTTATTCTTTTATCAAGATGTTGATTCCAGGTCAATTTACTATCGAGGATAACCACTAAGTATTTGACCTCTTTCCTGATGATAATCTTTTCACCAAGGATGGTGTTCGATTAAAAGGAACAATTACTTTCCGACAAGTAAAAGGTACAAGAGTGGTTTTCAAAGGATTAACCCTTAAATTCCGCTCAATGTTTGAACCTCATCCAAAGCAGATTGCAGGACTAAAAGTGTTAGTTTATCAATCCTGAATACGTAGATGACAATGTGATCTGCATACCCTTGGGCATATATGCCTCGGTTGTTTAACTTGAAAATAAGATCGTTTACCACCAGGTTCCATAGCAGAGGGAAAGAATACCACCCTGCGGACAACCCCTGGAGGGTCGGATCTCTCTTTTCTCCCCCAAAAAATGAGAGACAATAATTCTATCTGCTAAAAGGGTTTGAATCCATTTCCGGAGCAGTGGAACAATTTCTTTAGAACATAAACCATTAGCAATTGAAGCATAAGAGGTGTTATCGAAAGCTCCCTCGATATCGAGAAAACCTGCAAGAGCCAATTCCTTATACTCAAGGGTTCTCTCGATTTTAACCACTAACTGGTGCAAGGCAACCTCTGTAGATTTGCCCGGTTGATAGGCAAATTGATTAACATGAAAGTTACACTGCATCCCAAGAGTTCTTCTAATCTTCCTATCAATAATCTTTTCAAAACATTTAAGTATGAAAGAAGATAAACTAATCGGTCGAAAATTCTTGGCCAAGTCATAGCGGTCCTTACCAGATTTCGTAATAAAGACCACTTTGACCATCCTCCACAGATTAGGAATATAACTTAGAGCTAAACTGGCCCTAAAGATAACACACAGGATCGGTGAGATCACATTCGTTACTTGCTGAAGCAAGATTGGCGTAATCTCATCCAGACCAAGAGACTTGTATGGTTCAAAAGATTTAATTGCCCATACAACTTTATTACATGTAATCACTTCCTTGGCCATAGCCCAGCTAACCCTGGAGATATTGCTAGAAAAATCCAGACAATTAATATCCAAGGGTTCGCAGTGCATGGCACCTGGGAAGTGAGTTGTCATAAGAGTCTCAAGGACTTCTTTAGCATCCTTGGTAAATTTACCATCCGTTTTTTGGAGAGTACCAACAAAAATTGGATTATCTCTCTTTAAAAAATTGTTGAGTCTAGCTCCTTCTTCAGTCTTTTGGACTGATTCGCAGAACTTCCTCCTCGAAATACGTTTAGCCATTCTAACGGCTCTATTATATTCACCGCGGGCAAGCTTATAGCTATGCCAATCGTTGGTCTTTTCAACTTTCCTAAAAAGCTTCCTAACAACTCGTCTACGCTGAGAAAGATCCTGATTCCACCAAACGCGGCAGGGTCTACTTCTCTTTCTCAGCAGGGGGCAATTTTCGTGATACGACTCAACCAGGGCCTGTTGCAATCCATTCACACACACAGTTCAGGTCACTGGTGTCACGAATTTTGGTCAGAGGACCGGAGATCGCTGAACGAACGTACTCACGAAATTGAGTCCAATTCGTTTGCGTAGGATCTCTAAAGGTCCTATCCCAGTCCTCATCCGCTAAAAGAGAAAAACGAATATGTAGGTGGTCAGCCAAAGATGGCTTCTCATGAACATACCATTTTTTTATCCATTTGCTCATATTGGAAGAACCAATAGTGATATCTATTACCTCCTTTCTAACAGATGTGCTGAAGGTTGGTTTATTACCTAGATTAAAAATTTCTAAGTTATTTTCTAAAATGAAGTCAAATAAAAACTTACCTCTCAAATTAGTGTTGGAACTCCCCCACATAATATGGTGAGCATTTGCATCGCAGCCAAAAATGATTTCCACATTATGGCTAATCAAAGTTTCCCATATTCTTTTAAAATCGTCGTTTATGAATGTAGGCCTTTCAAATGGAAGGTAATCTGAGACAAAAATGATGTCTTGGTTTCTCCCTTCCATTTGAAGAGTGAGTTTTGCTACGGCCAAGTCCCTGGAACACAGTTGGTACATAGGCAGAGCAATAATATTATTTTTTATCAATAAACAAGTTCGGGGAGATGAGCATGAAAAATCACAAATCAGCTTACGTCCACAGTTGCTCAAAGATACTTCTAATTCCACCTTTGGAAGTCCATGGTTCTTGAAGTAGAGCAATGTGGATGTCCTCGGCCAGAAAAGTCCCACTGAGGTTGTCTACCGCCAGTTTTTAATGCTGCAGGTTAGCTTGAATGCACCTCAGCATCTGGCGGTGAAGATGTAGAAGGTTTCCCTAAAACGTAAGCTTGGATCTGAAACAGTCCAATGTATAAAAACCTTTGTCTATCTTTCAGAATCCCCGCATCCAGTTCGGGAAGGGCCAACACGATGGTGACTACATGATCCTTAAAATTAAGATTCAGAATGCCCCATTGCGTTGAAGTCAAATCTTTATTCTTGATTTCTATCCTTTTCAGGATATCTTTTCCAGAATGTATAAAAAAAGTTCAGGGAGCTTTAACATTATCTTGGTGGTTTTGACGATACCGTGGAGAAAGTCTTGATGAAATAAACCAATCCACAAGGTCGCAATAGACCTCTGAGGAATCTCTGTGGTAAAGTGCAACAGCGTTTTTGGCTTAGTCCGGGGAACCAATAAAGACGACAGGTTATTATATCTTGTATATGTCTTTTGCAGACCAGAAAACCTGAGGAGACCGTCTGTACCCGGCTAGCTGTTGACTGATTCTGCTGTTCAAACATAATTTTTTATTTTTCCAAAAAAAGACTCAAAGCACGAGCTAATCCAACTCGAGGTACTACATCATACCGAACGGGCAAGGCGAGTAAAAAAACCTATAAAATATAGGTTTTGTACAATATAAAATCGCGAGAGAAGAAAGGTCGACAAAAAAACATTGTTGACTAAGAACAGAAGCATAAAAGAATTATTGTTGAAACTGAAAAGCTAAAATCTTAACAGTTAAAAATATTCCTTTTTTTTTAAATCCATTTTAATTAAAAAAAATATTTTGTTTTGAAAAGGAAATAGAAAGTTTTTAACTGAGAATTCTTATTTTACCTAAGTTAACAGTGACAGGTACTTGTAAAAGGCGGTACATTAACTTTCATGACTTTTCCCTTAGAATTATAATTAGAAGTATCTAGTAATTAACTAATTGTAACTTCAAAACTATTTGGCTTACCCTAATTCCTAACTGACAGGAAGTTATGAACATGGTGCTTCAGCTTCATAAAATGAATATATGAAATTAAAAGTTTTTTTTTTTTTTTTTCACTTTTATATACATTTCTATTGTAGGTACCTGCTCCAAAACAAATATTCCTACGAAGTGTTTGTCTGGCCAGACATTATAAGCTTATATTAGCATTCGATATTTGCTTTTGGGAAAAGTCGGAACAGTACCTACTATGCATACACTAACGCACCAGAAAGCGGTAGGTGAACCCTTTGATTCGTACAAAACCGGAGGGGGCCATAGTAACCTCCTAAAAGCAATTGAAGCAGAACTGGGACTTCCATTTGTCGAGGCAGAAATAGTAAAGGTTAGGATAACACAGACCTTAGGATAACCAGTCGAGTTTAAACTACGGGCGGACCAAGAAGCTCAACACGTGCTGAGTGTCATCAGGCTTAAGAATGGAGCTCTCAAAAAGGTAAATTTGCTATTGACTTAAAAACTTCAAATAGGATCATTAAAACATTAAATATTAAGGACAAAAGTGATCCTCGACTTTTGTAGTCAAATGAGGGCACGTTACAGAGCATGCGTGCGCTGTCCCCCTCCCCTCTGCTGAAAAGACGATATTGTGGAATTCTTGCAGGTAGTGTGCAGCGACGATCAATGTTACTTCCCGTCATAATTCACACAGTCTCAATACCAAGAAGTCTAGGGATGATGCTGGCCAGGAATGTAGTGCAACATGCTGTAAGGCCTGCAATCTAACATGGATCATTTGTGGATGAGCGTTATCCTGCTGTTAAAACATGTTACCCTCTTGCTGCAAGAAAGGCAGAACAACAGTTTTCATAATCTGCTTGACGTAGCGAATGCTGGTCAGTGTTCATCGACAAAGACTATGGTTGATCGCGTGTTGTAACTGAACGCACATCTAGCCATTATGCCAGCGGTTGAACCTGCGTGTCGTGGACATATGTACTGCGGAAGATAGTGCTCTGTTGCTCTTCCCCACACACATATACGTCCATCCCTTGTGTACATGCAGAATCTGCTGTCATCACTAAAATCCACAGATCTCTGTTCGGCTGTTTCACGACACCACTCCAATCACGCAGAAAAATGTTCTTGCAGAAGTGGGAGTCTGGCTAGAGGGATCCCGTACCCGCATTCTTATGGTGCTATTCTTGACAAACCTGGTGCTATTCTGTTCTTTATCTCTGTTGTGAATAGCGTATGGTTGCTCAAAGCTTCTCGTATTATTCTACGATCTTGGCATGGAAGATCGTGACGTTAGTGCATGGGCGCCAAGAACCAGCTCTGCGTGAGTGCTTTTCTTCTATGAACCACCTCTGACAACATGAAGCCACCATTGAAACGTTACGATTGATCTGCGCTGCGATAAACCAATGAGACCTTCCACCCTCTGGAAGTCTCACAATCCGAAATCTGTCAAACTCCGTGATTTGTTGTACGGGAGCACGTGTGCGATGCATTGCAGTAGTAGTCATCACAGTTAGTCGGAACCATTCTTCCCCATGACAGGCATGGGAGCCACCCTGTACGTTCTTCTCAACATGTCTTGCAATTTGAATCATTTCTAGTATGTCGCCAATGGTACACGTGCAAAATTTTAAATAAATCTACCCATTCTTTCTAGGTGATGTATTTTTTATCAGCAGTGTATAATATTTTGTGTTTTTCATAGTTTAGATCATTCCATCTAAGACGTTTTCCCATTTAATACGATATTTTCGTATGATCCCTTCAGAATCGTATTAAGTGGATATGACTGTATAAACTTTGAAGAGCCTTTATCCACATGCAGTTTTTTATTACAGAGTTTATTATTACAGTTCACAAAGTAAGGTACCAAGTTTAGATGGTCTGCTGAGTGTTAGATAGCACTTGAATAGGTAAAGGAGACTTTAGTGAAAAGCTATTATTCATTCCTCTGGACTATGATCAGTTTCTTTCTGTTTACTGATGGCCACTTGAGGACTGTTTGCATCCTGTGAAAAATTTGTGGTGCTATAACGTAGCCAACATGAAAGAATCGTCGAGTATAAATCCATCACTATTGGTGCTACATTGTATATAAAATGATACCAATGATAGAAAAAACGAGGTAGATTTGAGTTACGGCTTTAAATTAACTAGATTTTGTTCAATCGTTTTCTAACATTGAAATAAATATCATGGAAGAAGTGGAATAGGAACCGAAGCTCGTAATTCCCATTCTAAATCGGTGAAATAAACACCAATTCTGTGTGCGATTGGTTCGAATTAGAGTAGACCTCCGCTGATCTCGTCATCCCAGTTGTTGTTTAAATTGTTGCCATATGGCAATTAGGGCTTCTCCTAAATTATACATGACGTCATGTTGCATGTGCAATACACTTCAAACGAATCAAAACAAATTCTGGAAGAACTGAGTACTTACTAGTTGATACTCATCCCACTTGTATTCCACTATAAATCAGCATTTAGTTTATTTTTTTGAAGAAGTGACGTCATGGGCACAAAGAATAGATTCACTTTCACTGCCTTATGATTTGACACATCCGCTGGCAATGCTAGTGTACTTTTTATTTCAGAATTTCTCACGTGCTGCGCTTCCCATTCTACTTCTTCCGTGCTATTATTCTAATCCTTCCGAACAATAATTAAACAGTCACATATATTTTATTTCATAAATTTATGTAAAATTCACATGTTAAAGCTATTGTTGGCGATTCACCAGCCCAGATGAAATTCACTCTATTCCAGTATGTTGTAATGTCATAGTGTGCACTATCACCACAGAATAAGAATAACAGAAGTGACACGCACGTTATTCCATGGTATTGATTTTGTATAGCACTGCCTTGGTGGCTATCATGTGGCTGAGCAGACGATCTTTCACAATGCCAATAGAAAACATGCAGTGTTAAAAATATTTCGAGAACTCAAAGTAAATAATTATAAAAAATATATTACTATGCAGCGGTTTTTAATAAAAACTATTATTTTTAAGCAGCTTATATATTTAAAAGAAAAATCATTAAAATATACTAATGCAATATGTTGCAGTATTCATTGACCGTAAATTGAATTTTCTTATTGTTATTTTACTGACTGGGGAAAAATTTTTAATTTAACACATCAATAATAAATATACTTTTTAGAGGATTTGCATTATATTGTATGAATAAAACTTGACTACATTCGCTGTTATTCCCAGTTTTATCAAAGTAACAAGATGAAAACTAACAACTTGTATACAAATTTTAAACATAAGTGTTACTTTGTAACTGTGAGTCAGTGTGAGGTTGTGTTTGGTGGGGGTAGTGTTCTTGTGTGTGTGTGTTTAGATCGTGTGTGTGGGTGTGCGCTCTGGTATGTTTTTGTTTACAAGTGTTTAGAGCAATTTAGTTTAATTCGTTTGTGATTTTATGGTGGTCGTCTTAAGAGTGTGTGTATGTGTGTGTGTGGTTTATATTTTGGCTGCAACAATGGCTAAGCAGGATAGGCTGGGCTCTGTTGTAGTGGGGAAAAATTCTCCGAAATATTGCGAGGTTTCCAAAGCTGTTTTGGCATTGTTAAGTTTGGTAAAAATTCTCCGTAAGCGACGGACATGTTGAGAGTAAGTGAACGTTTTCTCCCAAGTTCGAAAATGGCGCTTATGCCCAGGTTCTTGTTCCGCAAGCGAGAAAAATTAATCATAGGCTGGCAGTGGTAGACAGATCATTATATTTGTGGAAAAATATCTGAACACACTGCTAGAACTGATTTATTTGACGGCAGAGATGGGTCAAATTTGTTGGATTCGATTAACGACCCGAATCAACATAGATGTTCTTTTGTTGCGATGATTCAGCGAAGATAACAAAACATCATGCCTGCCAGTTCAGTGAGACCGTCTCTTTTTGTTTCTTTGTTCTACTGGAACTTGCTTTATTCAGGAGAATACTCCAGTAATAGTCAAGAACGATCCCTACCTAGGAATTCAGAACCCGATTTTGTGAAAACTCTCTGTATATGAGTTTACTGTGCATTCGAGAGAGAAATATAAATTGTTGTTTAAACGGACACTCAGTATAGAATGCGAATACAAAAAATTCACTACTTGTTAGTGAGAAATGGTGTAATAAAGATAGTTAATAGAATTTTAATTGGGCACTATTTAATGACTGTACAGCAAATAGTTCGTAGTATTAGGAGTTCGTTAAATGTTGAATAAGCTCTATAGCCATAATAAAGATGAGCGCATATTCGGCACTGTTCGCTGTAAGAGTAACGGGAATGACAGGTGTACGTAACAGTCTACCCCCCCCCCCCGTGTCGAGAATAGGGAGTATTTAAGGAAGTTCTGTAGTTGGTATACTTCTGGGTAACTGTTTCTCTCCCTCATTAATAAAAGGGATACACGACACTTTCGTGCGTTGATTGTGTTGAGAACTCACCTAATTGCAATCTGATAGAGGGGGTGACTGGTATACCATAGTTATATTGATTGAATGACAGCGGGACCGTTATATTTGCCATATGATGAAGGAGTAGTGTTTATTATTACGATGTTTGATCATTAATTATTGTATTGTTAAATCGAGTTTTACGTTAATAACAGTTTAGCAATAGGTTGTGAGTTATCTTGTAAAGGGGCCCCATTTTAGTTTACAAATTATTAAATAGTTTATAATGAAAATATGGTTGATTATGAGAATATGCTGTTTGAATATATTGTATCTTAGTTAGTTAGTAATTAAAAATAATTGTGTTTTGGACGCATATTTAGCTTTTTTTTTTAACCTCAAACGAGTCCACCCTCCCTTGCCGCCACGTGCGAAGGTTTGGAGTTGCCCCGAGGCCCAATTAAGGTCACACCCTCGCACGTGGGTGGCACAAGTTTTCCCATTCTTGCCACTTAGATAAAGCTAGGAATAAAATCGAAATTACTCACCTTTTACTCTCTTTTACCGTATTTATTGCTAGAATTGGTAATATAATTCGTTCGAAATTAAATGCAAAGACCAATAATGTTTTAAAAACAATTAGTAGGTAATGAAAATTAAAGAGTTGCCTTCGTCATTCGCAATTCGTTTGTGCTGTGTTTTTTCTCTTTTTTGAAGTGATGTTTGAAAAATTTTATATCAGAATCTTGCACTAAGTATAGTCTCAGGTTTTCTCTTTTTTTGATGAATGAATTTTTTTCTTCATGTAATAATGGGTCCCAAATCAACATGGAATTTTTGCGCAGCCATTGGATGCAATAATTATAGGAAATTATACTAGAAGTTTATATAGATTTCCAAAGGACGAAGAAAGGTAAGTGAGAAGCACAAGTCATGTTTATTAATATTGTTGCATCCCCCCCCTCCCCCCGTCACATAATCATACAAAGATTTTTTTGTCCGTTTACCAAGAAAGATGGAAAAGGATAGACGTTTATGTTTATGTTTGGTGATTGTTACGAGTGGAGTGTTTATCAGAGGCAATAATGACTCTCTTTACATTGCTAGTGACGTAAGTTTGTTTTGCCTGAAAAAAGTTCTCACGCTGAAAGTAAATAATAGTGGATATAGAAACTTGGCTGCAGCCAATGTTGTTTTGGTTCGGCCACAATGTATTCAGAATGGAAAAGAACTCTTGTAAAAAATTAAAACAAAAAATAAAAAAAACGGAACATAAGTGTAATTGACGAGACGACATTAATCGAAATCCAACGTGGAATTTCGTCGTAAATGTATTACTGAGAATTCTACTTAAGTAAAAGAAAAAAACAATCTTTTAATGAGAATGGGCGGGGGTTCTAGAAACTAAGGCATCGACTACTAAGGTCATTTTGCGCCTTTTACACAAGTTATATCTGTATGCAGCCCGGGACAAACACAAACATCCATGACCACGGCGGGATTCGAACGCAAGGCCAGGTGGACTCGAGAACTAGAAAGCCTAGTCCTCTCGGCTGCCTGGCCGGCTAATGAGAATGGAACTTTTCAATTATTGACCCTAATGCCAAAAAGAGTTTGTAAAGGAAACCGAGTGAACGGGAAAGGTTTCAACCCTCTTCACGTTCTGATGAGCTTTACCCACGATGAGACAGTCAAGGTGTTTAATTCGTTCTACGAGTCAACAAAAGCCGGACTTTGTCACTGATTTTGTCGTGTAAAAATCGATTCGAATAAACCTCGTTTGTTGGAGTTTTCTTGATGATTTGAAGGCCACCCATGCATCGAATCAACAAAGAATCGACAGTAGCCCATGAGGTTGGGCCGACTTCAAGCATGTCTTTGGTGAAGACCTTCGAAGTCAGTGACGATAACCATAAAGATCCATATCACCAGCGATTAATGATTCTGAGGAGGCCCAAGTCGTCTTCGGCCAGGAGGATCGAACAACGTGGTTCTTAAGAGAGAGGCTTGTCAGTAGCTACTCAGCGAACCAGGTAACCTTTTATCAATAATCTTGGTGGGGCCCTCATTGTCTGGAAAGATAGTTCTCGACTGAAGTCGACTTTAATTTGGAATCCACAGTGAAGGAAAAATTTAATCAAACGTTATGTTATGCCCCTACCCTAGAAACAAAGAATTTATTGAGTGATGAAATAAAAGACGAAACGAATAATTATTGATTACTCTAAATCTTGGATCCAAACAGACAAACGGAATTGAAATTCAAACAAAACGAAAAAGTTACCTAGAAGTGTGACCTGTCCTTACCTACCTATCCGTGTGAATGACAGATGCGAATGAGTTCACCCCCCCCCTTCCCCTGCATGCTGGCCCCGCTCACTGAGAACAGCTTCCCCTAGCCATTAACTATTTTATAGAAGGTGGAACGCAAACGACAATACAAACGGTATAGTCGCTAGAAAGTGTTCAAGACAACAAATGACATATTATAGACTCGAGAAAGATAAATTAATTTAGACATGAGTGTTCTGAAAAGGTCCCAGATAGACCCTTAGTTTAACCTTGATTCTAGGAATTGATCCTACCCTACCTCGACGTTTAAATGACCGAAAGGTTAGACCAAAAAAGACCTAACATGATATTTTAAAATAAGAACCGGAGGGTGCTATTCACCCTATCCTTGTGTCCTCTTCTGATTGAGACTTTCCAGTATTAATATGAATTGTAGTGTTTTGATAGAATGTTAACATTATCGATTATTTGTCAGACGACTGTGAATTTTACCCTTAATTTCCTACTCAGAGAATTTTATTGAGGAAAGCAGATAGAACTTTAATTACATATCTCGTTATTATTATTATTATAAAACATTTTCTTTTTTTCTTTTGTATTCACTCTAATCAGGATCAAGTACATGGAACCATGAATAAACGTACCCCTGTGAAGTTATTTGTAAGGGGGATGAATCCAATTTAGTGTGTGGGTGTTGGTTTGTTCCTTAATCAATCACAGTGCTCAGAAGAGTGCTTATGCAGGCTCAGATAGTGATAATTTGGTTATTGTGGGGGCTGCTAGGTATTCTGGTCCAGTCCGCTACAATATATATAAAGAGCATAATTCATAAAGAGGAGAAAGCAAACACCTTATTTTCTGTGGATAATTACTTAAGGTACTTACGAGAGTGAGAGATACAGAAACACTTCCACAATAAAAAAGATCAAATGTGGAAAGTGTTTGTGTATCTGTCACTCTCGTAAGTACCTCAAGCCATTGAAATAAATAAGCATCCCTAATTGATAGGTTTAAAATATGGGTGCAGAATTAAAGACGTGGAGATTAGAAAATAAAAAAAATACTCATGGAAAATAAAAACTGAATTATTCTTATCTCAGAACAATTCTCTCAAGAATTCTTGTTATAATACGTTTTCTTTTAATTTTTAAATTAAAGTTGAGGTGAATTATTATTATTGAATTTAACATGTTATCCTACGTGAAAGTCAACCTACAGTGACTGTAAGCTAAATTTTTGAACATGCATGTTTTGTAAATTCATTTTATTTTTATATTTTCCATTAAAAAGCTCTTCTGCAATACTAAGTGATTGCTTTTATTCATTTTAGAACAAACGTCTGTTTTACTTAATTAAAAATATTAAAAAATGACTCAAAATAAAAAGGAAGACAGGTAAACAAGACAAACTCATAGAAACACATTGGAAAAATGAGTGTCTGCTCGTAATGTGACTTCACACTGTTATAGGGCGTCACCAGGAAAATCTCTAGATAACCACAGCTTTAATGAGAATCTGCCCAGTACCTTCCTTTCACTTCTGTTGTTCTTATTCTGTGTTATCACGATTGGTCAGCAGTTCATTTTTAGGGGAATGGTAGCCACTGAAGAAATAATGACTTACATTAGTTCATTAAAATGAGATTACAATAATTATTTGCACATCTGTACATAAAGAAGGATGTTTGTTTATGGGTTGGTTTGTGGTTGTTTTTTATTCCGATCTTGATGAAATTTTGCATACTTGACCATGAAAGCATGAGGAAGGTCCATGTCTACTTTAGATTTCGGAGAAATAATAATTATTGATAAAAAAAATGATATTCATGGTTTTGGCAAGGCCTATTAATGAGAAATATCTCATGACCAACAATGCAAGGCAAAGTTTGTGCAACAGTGCTTATCAACAATGGTGTCAACACGCAATTCACAAACACACTGCACGGACCTACAATATATATTTAATGACCAACAATGCAAGGAAAAGTTTGTGCAACAATAGGTATCAACAATGGTATTAACACGCAATGCACCAACACTATGCCTGGATCAACAATATACAGGGTGTATCAGGTTCTATGGTCATAAAGAACCTAGCGTGATATATTGCATGATTACATAAATAAAGTTCCTTATGCAAAATGTTCAAAACTGAAATGTTAAGGGTCTAAACATCACGTGAAGTTTGTTGAAAACATGTCGCAAATCACAACAATTGCTGCCGATTTAATTGTAATTTAATTAAATGAACTGCTGGTGCAGAAAGTTTATAAATGACGTAAAGACGCAATTTAAATTTTCAGTTTTCGACATTTTCGATTTCTTTAAGTTTGTAATTTTGCAAAGGATCACGCAAGGTACTCTATGACTATTTAACCTGATACACTCTGCATATCTCATAACCAACAATGCAAGGCAAAATTTGTCCAATTTAGAACAAGTTTTTCAATTTGCAACAATGCATAAACTTGTGTAATTCAGGCTTTTCTTAGAATTGAGAGTTCTTAGTATTTAATAATTTTTTGAAAATCTTTAAAAATTATCATGAACCGAAGATAATGGAGAGTTAGCAGACTATTCAGAAAGAGTGTAAAGACCACAGAGGAAGCACTTTTTTTAGCTCCAGGCTGTCTTGAGCAAATGGTAAAAATGTAAATAGAAGAATCGGCGACTGCTAGAGTACACAAAGTGATGAATAGCCAAGTTTTACTTCAAGACATCGAGAGAAGAGTGGGAATTGCAACAACATCAAGTGTACATCTAAAGTGTCATATCGCTAGAAAGGAGAAAAATTCAGAAACAGCGATATGACCAGAAAAATAAAAAAGGGGAAGTCAGAGCACGCATAGAGAAAAAACAGCGGTAAAGCCCCACCCTCCCCAGCAAAGTAGAATCTTCCATAAAGCGGTGGAGCCATGCGACAATTATTTAAATAATTGTTTAACTAATAACCCAGGTGAAAGAATATATTAAGGAAAGGAGTCCGAGGTTAGGGTAAGAGAGAGACAACCAAGCCAGCTGGAATGGACCAGGAAGGACTCTATGCAAAAAGGATCTCAGACAAAAGTGCCACGGCCAGTACGAGTCTGAAGCCCGAGCAAGGCCGAGTTGCGAATGTGAGTCCTTTGAAACTTGGAATTCAATTAAAGTTTTATTCAGCTGTTTCTCTCTCTGACAGAATATGCCATCAGTCGGGAGGCTACCGTCCGAGACGATGTGAAGGGATGATACAAGCAATCGACCAAGGAACGATAGCGAGAGGTCGCCGGCGATGCGACTGTAGGCAAACGAATGCTTCGAAGACATCGCCGCTAACGCCCGAGAAAGAAAAATAATTTGACATCCAAAAAGTTCAACGATTTTATCAATGTTGAATCTCCGATGGGGCCTGCATCTAGGTTCTTCTTTCCAATGACTCAAAGGCGTCCAGTGCATTCCGATGTTTTATACTTCTAATTAATCTTAAATGCTTGAGTAGTACCTCGTGTCCCATCTCGAGCATGTGATTAGCCATCACAGATTTTTCAGGGTGTTCGTACCTGGCATTGGCCTTGTGCTGTTTAAATCTTGTAAGGACATTCCTGCATATTGTGGAATTGTTAATTTATTTATTACTAGCAGAGGACCCGGCGTTGCCCGGGAGAACTACGCTTGTAGGTAAACACACACACTTTTCCCAATCGTCAGAATGCTTGTTAGGGAGCTGAAGGAAGACAAGTGTACCTCCTTTGCCTCATCGAGAGAGACTGCCCTATCTATGTCGTCTATTATATCCATTTCCTGTTCATTATTAAATGAATGGATATTTATAAGAGAAAAGGACGAGACACAAAAACCCTGGAATGCAATAAATAGTTAATAAATACAACTGAAAAATAAAATAATAATTAACAAATAACAAAATAATAAATATATAAGTAAAATCAAAATAAAACTAAAAAATCAAATAAAGAGCTGACGTTTCGGATAGAGCCTATCCTTTATCAAAGCAAAAAAGGATAATTCTCTAAAAGCAAATAGAATATTAGAGAATTATCCTGAAGTTATGAAAGTTGTACTAACGGACGGGT
>JAHWFO010002326.1:754196-792591 GCA_023313115.1 Rhysida immarginata
AAACTTAGGATCATTAATGGCACCTGCTAAAATGACTCATGTTTCACAATATCATACATATTTAAATTAGAATGAAAATACAAATCTTATTTTAATTTTCGGTATAACCTTCTAGGATTACGAAGGCGCCTTAAAAAAAAAACAAAAAAAAAACAGAAATGAGTAATTACTGGGGGGGGGGGGGGGGGGCGTTATTCCGATTTTTTATCGGTTATTCCAAATTTATTCTTATTGTAGTTTGTTAGTTTAGCATATTCTATGTTATTTTTATTATGTAAAATTTATTGTAATTACATATATGAGGCTCTTGTTAAAAGTTTGACTCTGGCTTTAGTTATGGTTGCGAAGTGGAAGCGCATGTAGGTTTTTTGAATATTTAATTTTTACAGTGTTTGGTTCTAAGGTGTCATGGAGATGTGATTTTGGTAAACTTTGTTAGGACGGTTTTATGTTGTGCCAGCAGCCACGGTTATACTTCATGGTCAAATCAAAATATTTAAAGGGTAGTTAGTTTGGTTATAGAAAATTGTGCTGGTAGTTTATGGTGAAATATTTAGCTACTACTAATTTCTGTTATTTGTAAAAATATGGATTATAAAATTTAATTTTTATATGAAAGTGGATTTAATTGTAAAAAATTACTAATTAATAGTTTGGAATATGTACTATTATATGCACACATAGCCCGTCACTCTCATAATTAATGAGAAAAGTCGTAACAAAGTAGGTGTATCGGAAGGTGCTCCTAGTGGAAAATAGTTAAATTATAATGTTTTATTTAAAGAGTTGAGTTTCTTATATTAGTTGAATACTTGTAGTGAGTTATGTTTTAGGAAGGATCTTTTTATTAGTATACACTATAGAAATGAAATAGCTATAATAGTGAATAGTACTGTGAGGGAAATAAAATTGTGTTAGGTAGCAATAATTAATATTTGTACCTTTTGTATCAGGGCTTTTTAAAATATAGAATATTATTATTTTATCCCGAATCAATTAGAGCTATTGTTTTAATGTTAATTAATGTTTCAGAATTTTTAGAATTTTACAATAGGGGTGAAATGCTAATCGTTAATTGTGATATCTGGTTGTTAAGGTTTCAATTTAATTGAATTATTTTTATAAATAATTGTGCTGTTAGGGATAAGCTTAATTATTTTGTAAATTCTTTTTGTCATTTGGAAATAGGCTTGGAATTGGCTTTTTTTTGGAGGAATTTATATTTTATTTGTCTTTAATTTATATTATCATTGTATTATACTTAGCTATTTAAATAATTTAAAATTTTTAGAAGTAATGAAAAGATTAGTAAGTTTGACATTATTTAATTTTTAATTATAATATAAAATTTAGGAATTCAGCAACACATTTCCTGCCTGTTTAACAAAAACATGTCTTTTTGAATTTTGATAATAAGTCTGGCCTGCTCTATGTGTAATTAATGGCCGCGGTATTTTGACCGTGCGAATGTAGCATAATCATTAGTCTATTAAATGTGGTGTGGAATGAAAGGTCTAACAGGGGGTGTATTTCTTGATTTTATTTTTGAAGTTAAATTGTTAGTAAGAATGCTGGCATTCTGCATATGGACGAGAAGACCATATAGAGCTTTATATGCATATTGATTATGTTAGTTTTATTTGTCAATTGTTTTATTTTGTTGGGGCGATAACGAATATTAAACATTTGTATAATACTTCTTTTTATAAGGTTTTATGATCCATTATTAATGATTATAGTCTAAGTTACCTTAGGGATAACAGCGTAATTTTGTCTTAGAGTTCTTATCGATGAGTAAGATTGCGACCTCGATGTTGGATTAGGGTTCCTTTTTGGCACAGGAGCTTCAGGAGGTAGTCTGTTCTATTATTAAAATCCTATATGATATGAGTTTAGACCGGTGTAAGCCAGGTCGGTTTCTATCCTCTGTTTTATTGAGTGGTTGTAGTATGTGAGGACCTAACTACTGTAATTTTTACTTATTTTAATTGTTTATAGTCTTAATTATTTTTGTTTTTAGTAATTTACTAAATGTTTAGCATGATTATGTGATTAATTTAGAATTAATAGAAGTTTCTTAAAATAACAAATTTTTGAGATGGAGTTAAGGTCTATATATTTATTGGGATGTTTACAGATTCGTAAAGGCCCTAATAAGGTATCTTATCTTATCTGGTACAGAGGGTAGATTATCGCAAGCGATAATCTGCGGCACCTACTCCTACGAGGGAGTTTTGCGCCATCCCATTAATAACGACTGCTACGAGATGACAGTAGCAGTCGGGACCGACGGCTTAACGTGCCCTCCGAAGCACGGGGGGTTTCATGATGGAGAAGCTGCTGGGGATAAACGAACCAGAGGCTGTCACCAACTGCTGGAACACCAGCTATGGTCAATCGGCAAATGGGTCAGACCAAAGTCCCCCAACAGCCGCGCCCCAAATAGCTGTCCCGCCAGCGGTGGCCCTCAAGCCCAGGCCGCCACCCTAATAAGGTAGCTATTGTAGGTATTTTACAACCTTTTTCCGACGCCTTTAAGTTATTTACTAGGGAAAATACCTATCCTACTACAAGAAATTTTTTTCCTTATTATGTATGTCATGTGATTAGAATCATATTTTCTTTAGTTGTTTGGATTTTATTTCCTTGAGGGGAGGGATTATTAGATATAAATTATGGCTTTCTATTTTTGATGTGTATTTTAAGAATATGGGTTTATTTTCTAATGGGTTGTGGTTGGTTTTCTAATTCCAAGTACGCCCTCTTAATTTGCTTGCGTTCTATTGCCCAAACTATTTCGTATGAAGTTAGTTTAGCTATTAGCCTTGTTTGTTTTATGATTTGAGGATTCGCCTACAAATTTTATCTTTTAACTTTATATCAATCAGATTTCTGATATTTGGCATTGCTTTTTCCTTTGTTTTCATTGTGAGTGGTTAGTATGTTGGCTGAAACTAATCGTACCCCGTTTGATTTTGCTGAGGGCGAATCGGAATTGGTTTCTGGATTTAACATTGAGTATAGTGGTGGTGGTTTTGCTTTAATTTTTATAACTGAATATGCTAGTATTTTAATAATAAGAATGATTATTAGACTTTTATTATTTGGGGGTTATGATATGTTTTGGTTTTTTAAGATTACTTTGTTTTATTTTTTGTTTGTTTTTATTCGGGGTCTATTGCCTTGTTTTCGTTATGACAAGTTAATATATATGGCTTGGAAGTTTTTATTACCTCTTTCTTTAAATTATTTGTGTATTATTTTCTGTTTTGTTTGTTTTTATGAGATTTTTAGAGGTATGAACCTCTTTTAAGTGCTTTTAAAACACAATTTAAAAATCAGGATATAAGTTGATGTTGTTAGTGAGGACATGATAAAAATTGAGAAATATAAAATTGTAAAAATTTGTCCAATTATAATATGCGGTATTTCTTCAATTCATGTTAAAATTAATACTGATGTCACAAAGATTCAGAACACAATTTTTAATGCTGGGTTGAATGCTGTGGATTTTATTTTAGGGTTTATAGACAGGGGTAAAATTATGAGAATTAAGATTGATATAACTAGTGCGATTACTGCCTCTAATTTATTGGGAATTGATCGTAAGATGGCATAGGCGAATAGGAAATATCATTCTGGTTGGATATGAACAGGGATTACTAATGGGTTTGCTGGGTTAAAATTTTTGGGGTCTCCTAGTATATTTGGATTTAGTATTGCTACTATTGATAGTAAATACAGGGTTATTGCAAATGCAAAGATGTGTTTTAGTGAAAAAAGGGGTAGAAAGATCTTTTGTGTAAATTTGATTTTATTCCTGTTGGATTATTAGATCCTGTTTGGTGTAGAAATAGTAAATGTAAAATTACTAATGCTGCAATTTTGAATGGAAATAGAAAATGGAAGGTAAAAAATCGTGTTACAGTAAGGTTATCTACAGCAAATCCACCTCATACCCATTAGACTAGAAATGTACCTAGGTAGGGAACTGCAGACAGAAGATTAGTAATTAGTGTTGCACCTCAGAATGACATTTGTCCTCAGGGTAGAACATAGCCTACAAAGGCTGTTAGTATAGTTACTAATAGGATAATTACACCAATGTTTCAAGTTTCTATAAGAATAAATGAGTTGAAATAGATTCCTCGTCTTACGATGTATATAAAGGCAAATGAAAAATAAAGAGGCTCTATTTGCGTGTAAGTTTCATAATAGCCGTCCATAGTTGACGTCTCGTGAGATGTGAATTACTCTATTGAATGCTTGTCTTGTGTCTGCTGTGAAGTGTACTGCAGGGAACAGCCCGGTTATGATTTGTAAAATTAGGCATAATCATAGAAGTGATCCAGAGCCTCATATGTATGTGATGTTACATGGGGAGGGTAAGTCGATTAGTGAACCATTGATAATTTTAGCTAGAGTGTGGGTTTTTCGTATTGACTTTTTCATAAATTTTTTGTTGTAGGGGTCCTATTTTATAATTTGTAATGTATGTAATAATGAATAGGGCAATCAGTAAATATGCTAATAGTAATATATTTAGTTGGAAGTTTTACTGATATAGGGAGTTTCATAGTGTTTATTATTACTGGACTTAATTTTGTTTTTTAAAAAATTGTGTGTAGTCAATTAATAAAAGAATAAGTGAGGTTGGAATTAATATTGGTAAAATTTTTAATATGTTAAATGTTTCATTTGAGGCTAGAGACGAAATATATGAATATAAAATTAATATTCCTCCTAGAAAAATTAAAATTAGAATATAACCAAATCAAAAATATTCTTTTGAGTAATTTCTGAATGATGCTGTTCAAATGGTTTGTATAATAATTATTACGAGGGTGGGATAAAAAGTAATGCCTCCATGGCTGTAACTTTTTTATTTTTTAATCGATTTTCAAAATTCTTTTTGCATCTGATACATTTCTCCTCTATGTAATGCACTATTCACTTTTCGACATAGTCCCCATCCATTTCCACGCATTGTACCAACGCGTGACTAGTCGGGTGAACCCGTCGGAGAGGAATTCCGGGGTTGTCGTCGACACGAGCATTAAATGGCAGCTTTGGATCCTCTTCTGCAGCACGATAACGCCCGTCCG
Organism: Rhysida immarginata; assembly: GCA_023313115.1. NCBI lineage: Eukaryota > Metazoa > Arthropoda > Chilopoda > Scolopendromorpha > Scolopendridae > Rhysida > Rhysida immarginata. The sequence goes on from JAHWFO010002326.1 coordinate 759,302, forward strand.
CACATAATCGCCACACATCAGAGGGGGTTGCAGCGCCTATAGTTCAAAGATGAAAAACTGCAGTTCAAAAATGAAAGACTTTGCACCTTGCGACTTTCACCACTTCCCAAAGAGGAAAGAGCACCTTAAGGGGCATGAGTTGTGTTCTGACGATGAGGTGCAACCTGCCGTTCGGTCTTGGTGTCGACAACAATCCCGGAATTCTCCTCCGACGGGTTCACCCGACTAGTCATGCGTTGGTACAATGCGTGGAAAGGGATGGGGACTATGTCGAAAAGTGAATAGTGCATTACATAGAGGAGAAATGTGAGTATCAGATACAAAATGAATTTTGAAAATCGGTTAAAAAATAAAAAACTTACAGCCATGGAGGCATTACTTTTCAGCCCACCCTTGTATGATTATAGATACGGGATATTGTAATGTTACTATGGCTGTGATGGTTAAGATTGCTAGAAATATTAGTATGGTGAAGATCTCAAGAAGTAGTTTAAGCAAAATATTAACATTGGAAGTTAAAGTTATCATTTTCTTGATTAATAAATAAATCTTAAGTTTACAAAACATATGTTTTAATTAAACTATTAGTAATTTATGGATTTTTATTTTGTAGATATCATATTTATTATTTTAGGGGGTTGGATTTTTTTGTCCAAATATAAGCATATATTGATTATGTTACTAAATTTGGAGATTTTAATATTAGGTCTTTATTCTTTATTATATTTAACATTTCTAAGACTTTTGGAGGAAGGTATGGTTTTAATGATTTTTTTAGGGTTTTTAGTGTGCGAAGGAAGAGTTGATTCGGGATTATTAGTAAAGTTTGTTCGTTCTTATGGTAGTGATTTTTTTAGCAATTTTTCTTCTTTATGATGTTAATTATGTTTATATCAGTTTTAATACTAATTAGATCTATTGTTGATTGATTTATTGTTTTGTGTTCTTTAATATTTCTCACTTTTATGTTAGTTTTAATAGGCTATTCTGAATTATCTATTTGGGGAAGTATATTTTATTTTGCTTTTGATAGTTTAAGATGAAGATTAACTATTCTTAGAATGTGAATTACATCTTTAATGCTTTAGTTACAGGGCTTTAAAGAGATTGAAAAATATTTTTTTCATTAATACAGTTGTGTTATTGTTTATATTTATATGTTTGACTTTTATGGTTCTTGATTACATTTATTTTTATATTTTTTTTTGAAGGTTCTCTTATTCCTATTTTTTCATTAGTTATAGGTTGAGGGTATCAGCCTGAACGGCTCCAGGCTGGTTTATATTTGCTATTTTATACTTTATTTGGCTCTTTACCTTTATTAATTTCTTATATGTGCATGTTTGGCTGAGAGAGAAGAGTTTTATACGGCATTTATTTTATGTGCAGTTATTTTTCATCAATAATTTAAACATCTGAGGTATGGCGTGTATAAAAACCCTCATAGAACATCCAATTATTAATCTAATTTTGTTGGTGGGTTTGGTTTTTGAGTTTTTAATTAAGATACCAATGTTTACTGTTAATTTTTGACTTCCTAAGGCTCATGTCGAGGCCCCCATTTCTGGTTCGATAATTTGGGCTGGGGTATTATTGAAGTTAGGTAGCTATGGTATATTACGAGCTTTATATATTTTGAAGACTACGTTAATGCAGTTTAATGTAATTTTTATTAGATTAAGCCTTTTAAGATTTTCTTTTGTTAGATTGATTTGCATGCATCAGTCTGACTTGAAGTCTTTGATTGCATATTCTTCTGTGGCTCATTTAAGTTTGGTGATTGCTGACCTAATAAGTTTTAATGATTGAGGTATTCGTGGCTCTTTGGCATTAATATTGGGTCATGGTCTTTGTTCATCCGGGTTGTTTTGTTTGGCAAATGTTATATATGAGCGTTTGAGAAGTCGTAGAATATTAATTAATAAAGGTCTTTTAATTAAATTTCCTGGTACGTGCTTATGATGATTTATATTGAGAGTTTGTAATATGGCAGCTTCTCCTAGTATAAATTTATTGGGGGAAATTAGATTAATGGTTAGAATTGTGGGTTGGTTGGGCCACATGTCTATTTTTCTTTTGTAAGGTTCTTTTTTAAGTGGCTGTTATACCATTTATATGTATTCCTTGACTCAACTTGATAGGGGCTTTCTTTTCAATCCTATAATTAATTGTGATTCTCGTGAATATTTATTAATGTTTTATTATTGAGCTCCTCTTAATTTTTTTGTGTTGAGGTTTGATGTATTTTTCTCTTTATTTTATTGAATTAGTTTATTAAAATATTAATTTGTGGAGTTAAATTATGGTTTTTATTAAGAAGGATTATTGTATCATTTATAGCTGTTAATTGATAATTTTATCTATTTTTTGTTTTATTTCTGGATTATATAGTTTAAGTACCAGGGTTGGTTACTATCTAGATTGAACTTTGTTATTTTATGTCTAGTGGGTTTTATATATCTTCTGTGTTTGATTGAATGTCACTGATGTTTAGTTCTTTTGTATTGTTTATTTCTTCTTGTGTGATGTATTATAGAACTGATTACAGATATGGTGATGTAACGAAAAATCGATTTGCTATTTTGGTTTTTTTATTTGTCGTTTCTATGTTGTTAGTGATTAATAGTTACAGATTAGTTTGTTTGTTATTAGGTTGAGATGGATTAGGTTTGGTTTCTTATTGTTTAGTAATTTATTATCATAATGTTCGTTCTTATAAGCTGGGATAATTACTATTTTATCTAATCGTATTGGTGATGCTACCTTATTACTAGCTATCTCTTGAATAATAATAAGATCAAATTTAAGTTACATTATGTTTTATGAATGAGGGTTGGATAATAGGTGAGTGATTTTTCTATGTTAGTAGCAGCTTGCACTAAAAGAGCTCAAATTCCGTTTTCTGCTTGATTACCTGCTGCTATGGCTGCACCGACGCCTGTTTCTGCTTTGATTCATTCTTCTACCCTAGTTACTTCAGGTGTTTATTTGTTAATTCGTTTTTGAGATTTTGGGATAGCTTAAAATGGAATATATAGTATATTGTGCTTACTGTCTCTATTAACTATATTTATAGCTAATATTGGGGCTAATTTTGAGTATGATTTGAAGAGGATTATTGTTTTATATACTCTAAGTCAGTTGGGATTAATAATGTTTATTTTATCTGCGGGGTTTGTTAAATTAGCTTTTTTCATTTTTTAACATATGCAATGTTTAAAGCTTTATTGTTTTTATGTTCTGGGTCATTTATTCATGTTATATTAGATAATCAAGATATTCGCATAATGGGTGGTTTAATTTATTATTCTCCTGTTGTTAGAACTAGACTTGCGGTGGCTAATTATGCTTTATTGGGATTTCCTTTTTTAGCTGGGTTTTATTCTAAGGATTTGATTGCTGAAATGTATTTTTTTGGTTATGATAGTTTTTTTATCCTCTTAGTTTTGTTAATTTCTATTGGTCTTACTTCTTGTTATTCTATTCGATTAGGATATTACTCTTTATGAAAAAATATTAATTGAAAGCCTGACATTCAGGCTGCTGATGGGGCTAGAGTAATGCTTAAGCCTATTTTAAACTTAACTACTATGGCTGTTTTTTGTGGTAGTTTAATGGTATGGTTGTTATTTCCCTTGCCTTATGTTTTAGTTTTAGGACCAGCATTGAAATTATCAACTATTATAAGAGTTTTGTTTGATATTTGAATAGGTTTAACTATTTCTTGAGGTAGAATTTTTAATAACAGAGAATATGCTGATTTTTTTATATCTACGTGGCTTTTAAGAAGTTTGAATGGTCAATTTGTGTCAAATAGTGTTTTAAAGTTAGGTGAATATGTCACTAATTATTGTGATAAGGGTTGGTTAGAACATTTTGGAGTTTATGGAATATATAGTAATTTTATGCTATTGAGTTCTTTGAATCAATGACGACAAAACAAGTCTTTTAAGGTTTATTTGTTTTTTTTACTGGCTTGAGTTTTTATATTTGTAATTATTTGTGAATATAGCTTTTTAAGAGCATAATTTTGAAGAGATTAGGGTGTATATTCTATAATAGCCAGGGCTTTTTAACATTGAAGATGTTATGTGAAAATTATACACTATAGAAATGACCAATAAGATGATAGTATTAACTGTAATTTAAAGTTAGTAGCTTTATTTAATCATCTGTAAGAAGTAGACTTCATGTGTTTATTAACAGTAAACTACCTATTACGTTTTTATGAATGGATAAAATCTTCTTTCATGTCGAAATTGAATACATAAATATGATTCAGTTTGCCAATTTTTGATTGCAATTCAAATTTTATATTTTAAATAGAATCCTAATTTGTTCAGTCTAAGGCTCCTATTTTTCACTCATAATATAGTCCTAGTAGCAACAGTGTAATGAATAATTGTTATATAGAATGTTAATATATTTGAATATGAAAATAAGATTGGGATAGGTATGAGCAAGGTAATTTCTACGTCAAATACTAAGAAGATAATAGCGATTATAAAAAAACTTAATGAGAATGGTAGTCGAGCCGTTTTATAAGGGTCAAATCCGCGGAATGATTTTTCTCGATCTTTTAGTCTTTTTTTGATAAAATTGAAGATAGTACTATTAAGATAATTGAAATTAAATAAGTCCGTATAATTAATGCAGTAATTGTAAATATAATCAAATCTTTTTGGTTGGAACCCAAATGTATAATAAATACTAAAAAGGTAACCTGTTCATCAATAAATTGAAGTAAGTAAAAATAATCATACTACATCTACGAATTGTCAATATCATGCTGCAGCTTCGAAGCCAAAATGATGTTTAGGTGAGAAATGCAGTGGTTGTAATCATATGAAGCTGGCAGTAAGGAATAACGTACCAATGATTACGTGCATACCGTAAAATCCTGTTTCTATAAAAAATGTTGACCCAAGTGCTGAGTCTGAAATGGTAAAGGAATCTTCTTTATATTCAACAGCTTGTAGGGCCGTAAAATATGCCCCTAGTAGAATTGTTATTATTAGGGCCTATTTAGCTTGTGTGTAATTACCTTCCATTAGGCTGTGATGTGCTCAAGTCACTGATACTCCTGATGATCATAAAATGGCTGTATTTAGTAGTGGGATTTGGAATGGGTTAAATGGTGTTACTCCTGTGGGTGGTCAAGTTGATCCGATTTCTAGTGTAGTCGATAGTCTTCTGTGAAAAAATGCCCAGAAAAAAGAAACAAAAAATAGAACTTCGGAAATAATAAATAGAACTCTTCCTCAACGTAATCTATTGACTACTAAGTTTGTATGGTGGCCCTGAAACGTACCTTCTCGTGAAATGTCTCGTCATCATTGAATTATTGTGATGATTAAAATTATATGTCCTAAAAATAGTATTATTGGGGAGGCCTTATGAAATATGTATACTCTACCATAGGTTGAAATGAGTGCTCCTATTGCTCTTGCAACTGGTCAAGGTCTTTGATCTACAATTTGAAAGGGATGATTTGTCATAAGTTACTTCTCTTGAGTAAAGTACACATAAAATTTTAAATACATATGATTGAATAATAGCTAATGTTGTTTCTAGTAGAAGTAATAAAATTTGAGATGAAACTAACAAGATTAGGACTAATCTTTGCAAGTTAGATCCTTGTTTTCCTAATAAGATTAATAGGAGGTGTCCTGCGATTATGTTGGCTGCTAGTCGAATTGGTAGTGTGCTTGGGCGGATAATGTTACTGATGGTTTCAATCAGAACCATAAATGGTATTAAGTATGAGGGTGTACCTTGGGGCACGAGATGTGCAAATATATGGTTACACTTATTAATTCATCCAAATAATATTAAAGAGATTCATAATGGAAGGGATATTGTTAGGGTTAATAATATATGTGCTGTACTAGTGAATGTATATGAGGTTAATCTTATTAAATTATTAATTATAATAAATATTATAATTAATACAAATATTACAGTAGGAATTTTAGATTTTAGGTGTGTTTTTATTTTTGCTCTTAGAGTATTAAATAAGTTTTGAAACACAACAGAGATCCGTGAAGGAGTGTTTCAATAGTTGACAATAAGAATGAATCGGAATAATAATGATCTTGTTCAGTTTAATTTTATATTAAATAGGGATGATGTGGGGTCAATTACAGAAAATAAATTAGTTATCATTTAAAATTTATATTAAAAGTTTCAATATTTTCTTGTTTTTTAGGAATTTTACTAATTATAGAAGGGCAAATGAAACTATGATAATTATAATTAATAATGTAAATAATAAATATATTAATATTCAAGATATTGAAGCTATTTGAGGTATATACTATTGTTACTTTAATTTGACATATTAATATTATATTTTAACTAATTTCGTTTATAGAAGTAAATATACTATATAATGGTTTAAGAGACCATAGCTTAAATTTCAGCCATCTATTGACAAGTTTTGATTCAGCTTAAAAAAGTGTTTAGAGGTACTCTTTCTAGTGTAATAATTATAAATCTGTGATTAGCTCCACAAATTTCTGAGCATTGGCCGAAGAACAGTCCAGGTCGGTTGACGTAGAATGAATGATATTTGATTTAAACGTCCTGGTACAGCATCTGCTTTAACTCCTAAAGCTGGTACAGTTCATGATTGGATTACATCTGCTGCTGTAATTAAAATTTGGATTTGGGTATTTATAGGAACGACTGTTCAGTTATCTACGTCTAATAATCGAAATGTATTTAATGGTATTTCTGATTGATTAATCCTATATGAGTCAAATTGTGCATGTGAAAAATCTGAGTACTCATAAGTTCAATATCATTGATGTCCAATTGTTTTGATTGTTATATTAAGGCTGCTCACTTCATCAATTAAATATAATAGACTAGAGATGGGAGTGCAATAAAAATTAGTGTATGACTGGTAGAATTGTTCATACTGTTTCAATATCCTGACTCTCATATATGAATCGATTTGGAAAGGAGCTGAACAGAAGTGATGTTATTATGTATGATACTAACTCTGTGATGAGAATAATGATAATTATTGTATGGTCATGGAAGAAGATTAGTTGTTCTATGAGGGGCGATGCTGTATCTTGAAATAAAATATGGTTTCACGTTGCCATTAGTTATAGGGTTTTAGTAATTGGTTATATGTATGGTCAGCTGGTGGGAGGTTGTGATTTCATTCTACTGAGGATGGAAGATTTAATGAAAACACTAATTTACGGTGGGATACTAGTGCTTCTCATAGAATAAAAATTAATATTGAAACAGCAACGAATGAAATTGTTGATCCAGTTGATGAAATAATATTTCATGTTGTGTATGCATCCGGATAATCGGAGTAACGTCATGGTATTCCTCTCAATCCCAGAAAGTGTTGTGGAAAGAATGTTAAATTTACTCCTAGGAATATAGTAAGAAATTGGATTTTTAGTACTTTTTATTTATTGTAACTGCTAAAAATAGTGGGAATCAGTGAATTATTCTGGCTAAAATGGCGAATACAGCCCCTATTGATAGTACGTAGTGGAAATGTTCTACTACATAAAAAGTATCATGTAATATAATGTCCATTGAAGAGTTAGCTAGAATAATTCCTGTTAAGCCCCCTACAGTGAATAGGAAGACAAATCCTAGAACAAATGCTATTTGGGCACCGTGTAGTGATGCTAGCCAGCTGAAGATTTTAATACCTGTGGGAACTGCAATGATTATTGTTGCTGCTGTAAAATATGCTCGAATATCAACGTCTATTCCTACTGTAAATATGTGATGAGCTCATACAATAAATCCTAAAATTCCTAATGTTCCAAAGGGCTCCTTATTACCGGACTGTTGACTAATGATGTGAGATACCATACCAAATCCTTGTAAGATTAGAATATAAATTTCTGGATGCCAAAAAATTAAAATAAGTGTTGGTATAGAATAAGGTCACCCCCTCCTGCTGGATCGAAAAATCTTGTATTAAATTTTCGATCTTTTAGAAGTATTGTACTGGCTCCAGCTCAGACTGGTAATGATAGTAATAGAAGAATAGCTGTAATTTTTACTGCTCATACAAATAAGGGGATACACTCCATTACTATACCGGCTGTAAGTATATTGATGACTGTAGTAATAAAGTTAATAGCCCCAAGAACTGAAGAAGCCCCTGCTAAATGGAGAGAAAAAATAGTTATATCTACTGAAGGTCCAGCGTGTGAGATATTACTTGCTAAAAGAGGATACACTGTTTATCCGGTACCTGCTCCGGCTTCTACAGCTGCTGATCTTAAAAGTATTTTAAGCGACGGAGGTAATAGTCAGAAACTTAAATTATTTATACGTGGAAATGCTATGTCTGGGGCATCGACTATTATTGGTAGTAGTCAATTACCAAATCCTCCTACAGAGGGTTGATTCAGATAAAATGAGACGACTTTAAACGCCGCGTATGACCTTGATGGAATGTTATTTGCATGACTCGTAAACTATTCATGGGGATGAGCTTTGTATACACTTGTTGCTGTTATTTGGGACATTTCATGCCGAAACATGGCTTCTAAAATCACAGCTTTTTGGGAAGGGTATAAGTATGGCCTTTCCGACACTAACTTCAGTCTTTCGTGCATTGAGGAATTATGCAAACGAAATGGTATTGTGGTATCCAAAGCTACTGTGGGTCGAATAATCAAAAAGAACAAATTGCGACCATCTAATGAACGTGGACGAGCAGAGAAGCGGACGAGCAGAGAAGCAAACCAGAAACAAGCCCCAGCCAACACGCCCAGCTCAGGTGGTGCGAGAAATCCGGTCTGAAGCGCTGAAAGAAAATCCCCCCACACAGAGAAGTCTAGCCCAAAGGAAAGGTATTTCACAGGCAACAGTCTCCAGAATAATTCATGACAATCTTGGGCTTGAGCGACATCATAAAACGTGCGGTCACAACTGAGTGACCGAACACAACTGAGTGACCGAACACAACTGAACACTGCCAAGTCATCAGTGGCTTACTACAGGAAGATGGAACAGGAGACGGGCATACGAGTTATTCCCTTCTCTCATGTGCCTGTAATATCTCTTGACGCATCACTGGTGGATTTCTGTGGTTTTGGTCTCCTGAAACAACGGCTCGGAAGTCGCCGACCAAGAACCGTTGATGGGCTATGGAAAGTGTGTCAGCAGGTGTAGAAGGAACTTCTCATGAAGTCCCTCAAACTCAGCCTACTTCAGTGGAAATTACGGTGCCAGGCGATAGTCCAACAACGTGGCTCTCACATCGAACACAACCGATGGTGGCGCCATGGTATTACACCATTGTAACAGAACTGCAAAGTCGTCTCATTTTATCTGAATCAACCCTCTGTATTATGATAGGTATTACTATGAGTAAAATTATAATAAAAGCATGAGCAGTAGCAATACGTTTTATGTCTGATCATCTCCAATTTATCTTCCTGGTTGGCTCAGTTCGAGTCGGATTAACAATCTTAATCCTGTACTTACTATTGAAGATCAGGCCCCAAAAATTAAATATATAGTTCCAATATCTTTGTGGTTTGTGGAAAATAATCATCGCGGTAAGAAAGTTTTAAACTGTTAGATTATAAATCTAAAGTGGAATAATTTCTCTGTTCTTCAGTTTTTGGAATATTAAATTGCAAATTTAAAGGTAAATGAGAACTTAAATAACAATTTTAGCTTTGAAGGCTAATAGTTTTAATTAACTTAAAGTGTTAAATTAATATTAATTTGAAAGGCATACTTAAAACTGAGTGAGTTAGAAGCATAATTCTTGTTTTATTATCCTTATTAAATCGATATAGTGCTGGGGCGCCATGGTCAGCGTGGCTATGTAGTAAGTAGTAGTATAATGTAATTCGTGAGGCGACAATTAAGAATGTTGTTGTAATGATGTAATTTGATTTTGCTAATACTAAAATTACTTGTCATTTTGGTAAAAATCCTGGTATTGGGGGGAGCCCTCCTAATAAATTTATTCTAAGAGTGGATATAAAGCTGGATGGTTTGAGTTTCATGTGTGGAACCCAGTGATGACCATATAAGGTCATGTTGGCGTGTGTGGTGGTGATCTATGACGAGCTTCCTCCACGATGATAGATGTTTTGAAGAGAAAAGGTAGACAATACCATTGGAAGCCATTGGATCTGGGTCAGTTTTAACTCTGGAACTTGGGGTGGACATAGAAAGTAGAGATCTTCTTTCCGGAGTTCAGCCGGTGTTGAAGGGACAAGCTGTAGTGGCTGGTCATCCTTTCCAAATCTAATGGTCTCCTAGGTGCCAGTGAGATGCAAAACTCGTGGGAAGCAGAGCATCTCGAGCTCTTGACCGGTCCTCACAGGGTTGCTGTTGCATTCCAGAGCTATGATGTTGATAAATCGTCACATCCGGTCCTGGGTTCGATTCTGTGTCTCGCCTTGGCTATCCAGGTCAGAGAGAGAGTGAGGGAGTTCTTCGTGTGCCTTGGCGTTGACAACATATCTCTTCAATCCTCCACTCCACCCTGAGAGAAAACTGATTCCACCATGACATGAGACCACTGAGAAAACTGATTCCACCAGAATAGTTTAGTTTATCCAGATATCAAGTCATATACAGTTATGTCTGATGCGAGCAAACGCAACGCCTTCCGGAACGAATCAGCAAATACGTGTGAGCATGGAACGATTCATCTCGTCAGGACTCCCCCGTCTGCCTTGAGAGAATCATCCAGGAGCAGCTAGCTAGAGCACACATTGGCGATGCAGGTATGCATTCTGTCCCGTGGCCATGCATAATCCACTGATCTGCGAGGTCTTTATAATTAAAGTTCCATTTTGACATGGCCATAAGAAAAAAACTGCTGGACCAAAAGCTCTAATAATTGGTAATATTATACAAGAGGGCATGGGAAGATCACACCCACTAAAAAAAATATTAGTTCAAAAGGTCACCACCAGCATAGAATGGTTCTCTGTGCAATTTTCGTTTACGAAATTAGACACGAAGACACAGGTAAACAATGTGGTTTATGCACATGCGCTTTACGAGAAATAAGAAAAGGGAGCCTCGTTGTCAGTATGCTTCATTTGCTACTAGTCGACGATGCCTGTTACCATGTAAGACCGTGTGTTTCTGGTTCAATGTTATTATTAATGCAATAGCAGTGTACGGCAGGCTTTGCAACATTATCAACATGTACGTCGGGGGCCAATGATACCGCAGAGTTTGAAGAAGATGATGACAAAGTTTGAAGCCACAGATTTGTTATCGGTAGCACCTGGCCGAGGAAGCAAACCCGTCTCTGAGGCAACCGTGGAGGCTGTTTCAGTAGCCGTAGAGGAAGCAAAAATGGAAACCTCACAAGGGGCGTGCAGCATCGAATGGACTCACCACTGAGACGGTGTACAAGATCGTACCTAAAGTGCTATGGTACTACCCATACAAAATCCACCTTGTCCAGCAACTCGAACCTAACGACCTTCGAATTGGAATTCCTTGCACGGATGGAGGTGGAGGAGCATTGGCCTTTCAACATTTTGTGGATGGACGAGGCCCATTTTTACCTGAATGGGGATGTCAACACCCGTACCTGCAGGAATTGGGGCACCAGTCCCCCTCATGTTCTCCACCAAATTCCATTGCATTCTCCTAAAGTTACAGCAAATGTCATAATTGGACCGTATTTTTTTGAAGAGCAGTCGAGAGATGGACTCTTGACTTGCACTGTGACTGCTGCTCACATGGCGTCGATGCTAAGTTTTGTGATACCATTTTAGACACAATGATTTTTATGCAGGATGGGGCTCCAACTCATATTGGTACATGTGTCAAACAGTTGCTTCAGCAACATTTCACAGATGAACGGATTTTAGGGCGAAACTTCCCCCTTTCTTGGCCACCCCAATTACCAGATATCAATCCCTGTGACTTCACTTCAAAGCCACTGTTTATGGTGATAACGTCTCGAATTTGGCGGAACTGAAAGATGCGATACGCCGACAGGTGTGCAACATTCCTCCTGATATGCTACGAGCTACAGTTGAGAATGCAGTTATCCGGTGTAACCTGCTTTCAGTAAATGGTGGAGGCCACAATTAACATGTAACTAATTTTAGTAACGATTAAAGACTTGTTAACCTGTGTCTAATTTCGTATACGAATATTGCATAGAGCGCCATTCAATACTGGTGGTGACCTTTTGAACTAATGTTTTTTTTTGGTGAGTATGAACTTCCAATGCCCTCTTGTATAGTATTACCAAGTAATATAGCTTTTGGTCCAGTAGGTTTTTTTTATGGCCATGTCAAAATGGAACTTTAATTTTAAAGACCCTATATATGATCATAACTCAGAATTAACTTAAAGAGGGTAATCAAAATGTAGAAATGTTTAAACCGTATCTGAATGTGGAACTAGAATGACTGACTTAACAATTACTAACTAACAATGAAGATTAACAATTTAAATCTGGATACATAAACTTTGATAAAATAAGGAATGCATTATTTCTAAGATTTATTATAAATTAGCAAATGGTCTGTCTTGATCAGGTAAGAATTTAGGGAGAGTAAAATTTAAGCTCTCTATGAAAAATATAATGCTCTAATGTAAAGTGTATCTGTCTTTCTCACTATGTGATTGAATTAAAGGTTCTGTTTCCAACTATAAATGATAAAAGAGTCAATAATAATGTACTGCATGGAAATAAGATCATGGCCATTCAGACATGAATGAGTATTAGCTCTACCGTATCTTCTCAATCTGTCCGCTGTGAAGTCACTCTCTCTCTCTCTCTCTCTCTGGGTAACATCGGAATTGCCTGGAGGAGTGGTCTCGTCCAAATGGAGTGGCTTGACGATTGCTCGGCTCGGCTCTTGCTTCTAACCATAAAACTGGGTACCATTCGGGGTTGCGTACGCATTCTCGAACTAACATTAGCACTTCACGAACTTTTGAAATTGATGGAGCTGTTTCTCAGCTAGGCGGAAACTCTTTTAAAAATACCTCGTTTGCGAGCAAAATATACATTAATTTGGTGTGATCATAAAGAAGAAGATTAAACTCAAAACTAATATTAAACTACTTTTTAGAATTTCTCATCTGGGATCGTTAGATTTACCAGATGGAGGCCGAATTTAGGTAATAACAAGGAGTAGTATCGCCGCACACCTGGCTACGGGAGCGGTTACATTTCTACTGCCTATTTTATTACTTAGAATTACTGACAAAACAATTTCGATTTCGACAGCGAATCAAACGCTTAGAGAAAGGTGAATCTCTTGTCAATCAACAGTTTGTAGACACTTACTCTAACTGTTCTTATATTAATGAGATCTTAACATTCACGTGATCATCAGTCGCCTTTTTGCTCACTTCAGACTCTAAAGTTCATTTCTTGCTTTTGTCTTTCTTACTTTCTTTCTATCCAACATCCTGTAATCATGTTCGCCTCTTATTTACTTGACTAACTCTAGCAATACTATTTTAGGTCCTTGAATACGATTCTGACAAGCAAAACAATGATGTGTAAAATGATTCTTACTTTCTAAAAATGATTCTATTTAGCAACTTTTAAAACCCACGCAGGAAAAATATTTAAAACAATTAATAAACTTTATTTAATTCTTCTTTGCATTAAAATTCTTCTAAAACTTTATATAAAATCTTAAATTCTGAATGTAATTAGACAATTATGAACGCGAATAAAAAATGACTCATTTACATATTAAATCTTAACATTCTAAATTCTAAATCTGGCTAATAAATTATTCTCAAAACCATACAGTATTGTCCAGACGGCTGATAAAATGAGATAGCTTGTGCGCCAAGCCATGATGACGTTATCATCAGCATAGTAGTATAAATTAAACTTTTCTTCTTTTGGGAAATCGTGTACAAAATAATTAAATAAAACAGGCCGGAGGACAGAACCTTGTGGGACAACGGGCTTTAACTTGCAGCAAGGGAAAAAGTTTTTCAAACTTTACTTTGCTAGAATCTGTCTGCAAGAAAGAATTTCACCATAAAAGTAAAATTGGGAGGAAACCCATCTGTAATCATCTTGTAGATTAGCCCCTTGTGCCACACTGAAAGAAAGCTTTACTGATGTCAAGAAAAACCGTGTCACAATACTTGGAAAGGTCAGTGGGGTGGTCAGATATTCAACAAGCCTTCATATCTGCATCTGACACAAAGTGGTGGCACGAATACCAAACTATTCTTTACGAACTAGACCATTGGTGAGACAGCGGTCCTTGAATCTTGTGAGGATCGTTTCTGCAAAACTTTGGAAATCGACGGGAGTAGACTGATAGGTGGATAGCTCGCGGGAATTGCAAGATTTGGCCATTGCTTGGAGATACATAAAACAATAGATTGTTTCCAAGAATATAGGAACTACGAAAACTACCAGCAATACCTTATGATTTATTTTTAAATTTATATATTTTTAGTTGAAAAGTTTCAAGCTCGGACTGAGCCTGTATGGCAGATCCTACATAGTAGGTCTCAGGCTAGGGTAGCTAACAACAAATAAACAACAAAAATGGTTAATTTTATGTAAAATAAAATTAGATAATAAAAATTAATTGGAGGGGTTAATGAAGTTAGGTTGAACATGGTTAGTAAAAGGAAATTTTTAATGTCCGCTTAAAGATTGTTATGGAGGTTAATGGGCGGATGGAAACAGGCAAGATGGACTTCACGCAGGCTTATGAGGCGTTTAGCCACACACATTTCTGTCTTGCTATAGGAACTTGAATATGTAAATTATATGGGTTCAAATGACAGTGAAAATCGCAGTTGCGTGAAATTGAAAGAGAAGAAGTAAGGAAATTATCAAAAAGTTTAAAAATAAATAACGATAAATGCAAAGCTTAAAGCTGATAAATGTCAACAGTACTATACGAATTCAGTAAATGATAGACAGTTGAACATTTTGGTAATCTTAAAAAAAATTTTAAATACCATTTCTGAGTGCGAAATAGTTGAAGTAGATTATACTTAGAAGTAGCGCCCCAAAAATGATTTATTGTAGACAATGGGAAGTTCAAAAAAGACCGAGCATTTATTACATTAAGAATAACATCAGTCTTTATATTCAGATTAAGACTTAAGGAATTCATGGATTTTACTAGCTAGGGTTAGGTTAATTTTAGAAAAAAAATTAGGAATAGACAAATCAGCAAAGAAAAGAGCAACATCGTCAGCATAAAGAATTATAGCATCAGGTGAAAGGGCAAGAGAAAAAAAGATTAAGTATCAATAATCATATCAATAATAGCATCAATAAAAAAAAGATTAAGTATCTACAGAGAAAGAATAGGGCCCTGTATAACACCGGAATTTCTAATTAACACTTGTGAAGAACATTGGAAACTGTTAACGAATAATGACAATTGGGTAAAAAAAACAGATAACCAATTAAGATGAAGACCGTAGATATTATAAAAAGAAGAAAGTTTGAAAATTTGAAGGGAAATTGGGATAGAATCAAAAGCTTTTGAATAATCTATGAATGCTGAAACCCCAGTATTCATATTGGACATACTTCTATTCAACAACTTAAGATCTGTCTTAAAACTCTTGTTGAGAGTAAGAATTTAACAAGTTGGCAGTAACGAAGCCTGAAAGCCCATGATAGAATAATATTTCGAAAACTTTCGAAAATACAGAAAGAATGGAGGCAGGATGATAATTTTTAAAATCGGTAGGGTCACCACCTCTATGAACAGGGATTATGTTGGAGGACCGAAGGGACTTAAGAAAAGAGCGGGTAGACAGAGTAAAATTAAATAAATAAACATGAGGTTCAATAAAACAGGAGCAGATGTAGATGAGAACATCCGGGCATAAGCCAATAGGATCTGGGGAAAGAGATTCCATTAGACTAAAAACCATACCAAGTTCCTCGTAGGAAGTAGGATAAACAAATAATGAAGAAGATTAGAAGAAAAAGTAAAAGGATGTGACGAGGGATCAAGAGACCGAAGCGAACGAGGAGGAATAAGAAACAGACTAAAGTCAGATAAAGAGGAAGAATTCAGTAGTAGAGTTTCAGAAAATGGGGTGGGAGCTGTGTTCGGTAAATACAATTTCTGACAATTAAGTTTGGTAACACAATGACCTCATATTGCGAGTGGATTGCTGGCTTACATGAAACAGCAGTTACTATCCTTCAAAGTAATCCCCGTCGATGGTAATGCACTTCTGGGAACGGATGTAAAAGTCCTGGAAACTCCTGGCGTAGTCGTTTTTTGGGATAGCCTTCAGTTGGGTAGTAACATTATGTTGGATGTCTGGCCACTTCAGGGGGCGTCTTCCACGGTGTTCCGGCCTCCTCGGAACCGTTTAAACCTCTCATAAACACACTTGAAAGTGATACCACTTTCTTTGTAAACAGTTGCCAGCATTTCACGAGTCTCTTTCGTTCGCTGATACATTTTGGGTTTCGACCATGCGCATCACACCTTCACTCTTCAATGTCCTGTTTAAACACTACAAACACATTCGCAGCGCTGATTCTCTCAACTTTGTTTAAACATGTTTCTACCTGTCTGGGGCAGGTTACGACGGTAGCAATATGAGGTCATTCACCGAACTTAATTGTCAGAGGTTGTAGATGACCAACTGGACCTATTGGAGAAGTTACTAAAGAGATGAGGAAATAAATAAGATTTAGAAAGCCTAATTCCACCACGAACATAAGTAGAGAAGGACTGATACTTGGATTTAGAAGCCGGATTATGATGGCGGCAATATTTTTGATAAAGGGAATTCTTATGGGAAATAATAGATATGAGGATTCATCCAAGGCTTATGGAGAGATACATGAGAATTTTTAGAAAATATAACTTGTAGGGTAGATTTACCAGAAATTGACAGTGTACCAGTAATTAACAGTTCACGATTCAAAGGTTTTTAATAAAATAACAAGGCAAGAAAAGGGACTGTTGTTGCCACCTCGTATTACACAATGTATTAGACTTCCCAGAACAGTAAAAAACTTGGAACTTTGCTCCCTATTTTGGCCGCAAACACAAGTTGATTGTTCAGTGCCTTATCGAGTCAAAAACACCTTGTAAAGAACTACTACGCGAGGGTTTGATTACTCGAATTTATTTCATGAATGTTATGCAATATTTGTTATTAACTTTACGTGTGCTTTTTGTGTAATCAGTGGACAGTACTTCTAGTAGTAACAGAATTTCAGATGACCAATGTGTGAACTGCTTTAATCCACCGTCAACTACTAGAACCCAGATATGTAGTGTCACTAGAAATTGACATAACCTGTCAATTATTGATAATTTCTGTTCTAGGCCCTATTCGCAATTTTTTTTGTTGGTCCTGAATCTTGTCACAGAGACGATCAACAGGTAGCCCAGGACAAGTTATCTTCCAAGAAGAAAATTATTACTGGTGTTCTGTTTACTTTGATAAGAAGTAGCATAGGATGAATTGGATGAAATTTGCAATAGGAGAAGAATTGTCAAAAATCAAGTTTCTACGAACAATTTGTTGGCCAAGATCTGATGATATTGCGCTCCTGGATAACACCTTCATTTTCTATGGTCCTTGCACTCTACATGGGAGTGGACTGATTTTATTTATTATTTCAAAGGGAAAAAAATAAATGATCTAAATGAACAACTTAAGTTTTAAAAAGCACAATTTTAGTTAATGTTAAATACTTTACACCTTCTTAAAAACGCGTGATTTCATCAGCTAGTTTTGAATGTTGTCAATTTTTTTTGTAAAAAATCATATATATAAAATCAGCGGCGATGGACTATTTCACAACAAAGAAAAAATCTAACAATGGGTTATTTCCCGATTATACAATCGGGTGGGTTCGCTTCTAGTATTTAATAAAAATGTGCCATTAAATATTGTCAATTACTGGTGAAACTGCCTGTCAACTTCTGGTGCATTAAGTGTCAACTACTGGTGATTCATGCATTAGTTAGGAAAAAATTTAATAACTTAATAGCTTTTAAAGACATAATAATTATTTAAAGATTGGCACATTTTGCATTATATTTACTCTTTAAAGGTATAACTAGAAAAGTTTGAAATTGCAATTTGATTTACGTACACGATTTCGTTTCACGGTAATGTCTTAAACTGTCAATTACTGCTACATCTACCCTATAAGGATAATAACGGTTATAACCCAAATAATTATGACAGAGAAAATTATCAAATAAAGAATTAATATGAGGGGAATCATAAAAACTAGCAGATTAATTAGTTAACTCAAGGTAAGATTGAAAAACAATTTGGCGATTATTAGTGATCAGTCTCAAAGTAGATGAAGAAGTTTGACATTAAATGGAATTAGAAAATGATTAAAAAATAAAACTGGGGAGGTGAACCGAGATAAGAATTTCAAGGGCACCACTAAAACATTATTAGAAGGGCAGAAAAGCATTGGTCTAGGAGAGAAAAAACATTAAAGAAAGCTGATTAATGGGTATAAGAGATAATCCAATCCTAGTCATAAGGTTCTTTAAATGAACGGAGTTACTAGATGGGTTTAAGAAATCCAGAATAAAATCGCCATGGATGACGATGTCTTTGTTAGTAAAATTTAAATCTAAGGGTAGGGAGGAAAGGAAAGAAAAAAGACAGACCTGTTCCATAAGGGAGGGTGCGATAAATGGAAACTACGTAGAATTTATTTTTTAACAGAGTGGTCAATAGTTCAAAATCCGGTGTAATATTAGTAAATTGCTAACAATTAGAAAAATACATGATGAGACCTCCATCCCTTTTTGAGGAGCAGTGCACTGCAGCAAAACAAAAGTTACCTAAGTGGGGTATATCACATGGAGAAGACTTCCAAGATTCAGTTAATGAAATTATAGAGAAGCAAAATATAGATTTAAGAATCCGAATATTAAGACGTAAGAGAAATAATGATGAAAGAGGAGATATAGGTAGATAAATGAGAGTTAAAGTCATCTAAAGAAATAGGGCCCTTAAAAGAAGACATACCAAAAGAGAGAAGCAAAAAATCCCCCTTAAAACGATAGAGAAGAGATAATAGAAAAGAGAAACAAAAAAGAAAAGAGAGAAAAGAAGAACAAAGAAATAAATTAATAAAAAAGTGAGAAAAAAAGAAAAAGACGAGATTCTCTTCAAAGAATGCAAGAGAAATATAAAAAGCAAAAAAAAATATGTAAATTCAAAGAAAAGTACGTCAAGGAAGAAAAAAAAGAAAAAACAAACTCAAGATAAACTATATCCTAAATAATTTCAAAGAGAGAACTCAAGTGACGAGGTGAAAATCATCAGCGTTATTGAGTAAAATGATTTTGGATAGCGACGACTTTGTGAAGATCTTACCCCCAAAGGACCATGCATTAAGGGGACCAAACTTCATTTTCACAGTCTTCAATAAAGCGTATCTCATTGCAGTCAAGTCTTCGGCAATAAAGACCTTCGAATCATGCAACTCTCTCCATTTCTTGACTATTATGTCCTTAAGAAGTGGGGACGAGAAGCGGATGATTACCAGACGCGACCCGGTGGCAGCGCAAGAACCCAAGCAATGAATGTCCGAGATGTCACCCAGGGTCAATGCAAATATCCTGTTCAGATTTAAGTAGATCTAAACAATTATCGCTGACATCCTCTGCAGGAGCCTTAGCAACATCAAGCAGGCAAACATTCGAAAGTCTCGAATGTTGTTCGAAAGTGTAAGGAGGAACATGTCCAAGAAAAGAGTCAATAGCCTTAAGACGAGCATATATGGAATCCACGCGGCTCTCAGTTGTAGAGATCTGATCAGATAATTCTTGAAGATAAGAATCGAGCCTCAGCTTGTTTTGAGAAAAGTAAATCGATTAATTTGCGAAGAATTGGGGAAATATGCGAGAACATCATGTCTCTCAGCAACACTAATGGTATTCGAAATGTTGTTAATAATGTTGTTCGGCAGAAGGTTGCATGGAACTGCCCATGTTTATATAAACCCTAAAAACCAATCAGAATTCCTAAATTCCGTGTCTCCGTGTTCATTAAGACTAAGAACCATTCCGAATAATTTGCAACAGTAAAGATTTTTTTTACAAAATTGAGCTCTCATATTTGGTGTTAGTTTCTCAATTTTATTCATATTATCTGGAAGCAGTTAAAAAATATAATTCGTTATTAACGACTAATTTTACATAGAAATTGAAGTTACAGGATCGGGATTAAAGAAAAGCAATGTAGTTCTCTGTACTGTGTTTAATAACAAAATTAAAAGAGACCTTGCACTACAACATTTTAGCTTAAAAACCAACTAGTTGTTGCAGCATTTAATCCCGCCTTCATCAGAGTACAAGAGAAATAGGCTAGCAGCCACTAAATAATGAGACAGTAAATGATATAACAACAAGATAAACGTTAAGTGACAATGATAAAATTCATGGAGATTTCTAATTTGCTGACGCAAATAAAGGGTGACATCAGCCAATCAGAAGGTTACAAAATATACGGGGTGACGTAATTGAACTGAAGGGAATGGAAGTAGGAACGTGAAAAGCGATTTAAAAAAAAAGAAAAAACTATACGATTCAATTCGACTACATCACCCTATATATTTTTGTAAGCTTCTGATTGGCTGACGTCACCCCTTACTTACCTAAGCCAATCAGAAATCTTCATGAATTGTATCATTGTCACTTAACGTTTATCAAGTTGTTATATCATTTACTGTCTCATTATGTAAGGGCTGCTAGCCCATTTCTCTTGTACCCTGATGATAGCGGGATTAAATGCCGAAACTAGTTAGGCATCGCAGGGGATGGCTGGGCAGATTTGTGGCTCCTGTAAAAAATATGTAAAAAAGTAGAGCTGCTTGTTTGTAGTGGATTGTGTCAGCGACCTTTTCATGCTCTTTGTGTTGGAATCACCAAAGATTCTTTAAATTATTCTAGTTGTTTAAAATGTTCTAGTTGTTTAAAACGAAAGAAGAAAGAATAAAAAGATGATACGCCATTGAAGAGTATACCATTGCCTTCCAAGGGTGATACTGATGAAGGTAGGCCGAGGATTAACGATAATTGCGAGTCTTCAATAGTAAATTCCTGTGATATATCAGACTCTAACTTAAATCATGATATAACTTGGATAAAAGAGAAAATATTGGTTATAACACAGAAAATTGAAGATATAACAGCTATTAGAAATCACCTATCCTCCCTATCCCATTCGGTCTCGTTTTTAATGGAGAAGTTGGAAAACCTTGACAAATCTTCCACCTCATTAAATTCTGAATTAAATGCAATGAAGAAGGAAAATACTACTTTAAAACAAGAGAATGTTTTGCTAAAAGATAATATTGATAAGCTCACTAATAGAATTAATTCTTTAGAACAAAATTCACATAATTCTGATTTAATTATAAGTGGATGTATTAAAATATCCTATTAAAATATTTAATTATAAGTGGATGTAATATATAAGGCAGTATTCCTGATTGCCCTAATGAAAATCTAGTGGATATCTGTTTAAAAATTGTAGAGTATAGGAACGTGAGGTGTGGTCCTGATGATATTACTGCGGCTTATAGATTGGGCAAAATCAATCCAACAAATAAATTTGGCAAGAAAATTTTGGTTAAGTTCTCAAATAGTTTCCAAAGAAATAAAATCTTACAAGCCATCTATAAATAAATAATTAAATAAAATCTAATGGACTTTATAATGAAGGATTTAATATATATATTTCCTACTCAATTTCAATTATATAATAAAGCCCGTGAGATCAAGTGTAATAAAAATAGTTTTAAATACCTTTGGGTTAAAAATGGGAATATTTATGTGCGGAAAACTGATAATGCTCCAGTACTAGTTGTCAAGTCAGATCAGGATCTTTTGTTATTATGTCGGATCGGCCTCGGTGGCTCAGCGGTTGCGTGATCGCCTCTGATGCCCGAGTACGCGGGTTCGATCCCGGCCGAGGACGACGAGGATTTTTCAGGGGGAAATCCTGAGATCACGCACTTCCTTCGGAAGGGAAGAAAAGCCGTTGGTACCGTGTAGTCGTTTGCCGGCTGCACGTTAAAGAACCCTTGCGAGGCAAAATTTGCGATCCCTATAACGCCGTCCTGAAATGACCATAGCAGTTGAAAAGGACGTTAATACCAAACAAACTAAACCAAACCTTATTATGTCGAAGTGATAGAGATTGAAAAATCTTCCTTCTATTTAATGATCTCTACGTTTAATGATTTTAATAAACCAATATCCGCCCATTGTGATAAGTTTTCAATTTTCCTGCTGAATATAAGAAGTGTACAGGCAAATTTCGATCTCAATAAACTGGATATTTTACTTTCCATTTTGTCATGACTGAGACCTGGACTACTTCTAATGTTTCTCTTCCTTCAATAAGCGGTTATCGAACTCACATTATTTCTCGATTAAATAAACGTGGTGGTGGTATTGCCACTTATGTCAAAAATGAATTTAAGTCGTCTTTTGATACCGCTTTATCGGAAATGAATATTGATTATGATTTGTTGACGATTCATGTGGATAATTCCTACAGCGTTACCACGGTTTATCGTCCCCCAAACGGAAATTATAAAAATTTTTTGAACAAGCTTGAAGAAATATTTAATTCAATATCATTGAGAAATAAGAATTATTATTTGATTGGCGATTTCAACATAAATTTTAATTTTCCATCTCCTACTTCTACTTTTCACCTGTTGAATCTTCCTTTTACTTTTCAGTCATATAATTTGAAACCATCTTCGCTGCCTTATAGTCGTAGTCGTAGTCAGAGATTTGATAAATATTCCCTTACTAGAAGAGGTACCCGGCGTTGCCCGGGATAATTACACTTGCACAAACTTTTCCTTTCATTGTTATTCATGAGATATTGATTGTTGGTTCATGCAGAGCGTTTGTGAATTGCGTGTTGATACCATTGTTGATACCTATTGTTGTACAAACTTTGCCTTGCATTGTTGGTCATGAGATATTTCTCATTAATATGCCTTGCCATAACCATGAATATCGATTTTTTATCGATATTTATTATTTTTTCGAAATCTGAGGTAGACAGTGACCTTCCTCATGCTTTGAAGGTCATGTATGCGAAATTTTATCAAGTTCGGAATAAAACTGTAGATTTGTATAAAAAACGTACAGGCAGACCCACCCACAAACATCCTTCTTTATATACATAGATTGATCAACTATTTTCTAATGTAGGTCAAGATTATTTTAGCGGGATAATTGAGATATTATCCGATCACTTTCCTCTATTTTTGTACCATGCAAATTCCAACTTAAATCAACTCAAAGAATGGTGATGCTTGAAAGCTTTCTACAGCTCACTGAATGGTCTGAAATTTTTCAGGATAACAATGATATTAATGGACTTTGTTCGAAATTTATAGATCATCTAAAATTAGGAATCTCTCGTTATCTTCCACAAAAAACAAAATATATTAATTCCTTTACAATTTTTCGACATCGATCGATGAATTCTTCTTTAATGAAATTATTAAAAGAAAAAGATGAAACTTTTTATTGCTTTTGTAAAACTCCTACACCTGATCTTCGAACTCGCTATAAAAACCTATTGAAAACAACTAAAGCTGCGATTAAGAACGCCAAATCTACTTATTACAGACTGTTATTTTCTAATATTTTTTCAACCAAAAGGAAATGGCAGGAATTAAAGAACTTATTGAAGAATACCTCAAATGCTATTGCTCCGGATTTGTTATCTGTTTCTTCGACTTCAACTGAACTTCGTCCGTTCTTAGAAGCTCTTTTTCCTAAAACTCGTCCTCTTTATCCAACTCTTCGTGTATTTATAATAAATGAGTCAAAATTTTATTACTCTGGTTGTATACTACCGATTTCGTCTTGCGAAGTTATATATCTTTGATTAAACAGTTTTCAGTTTATCTTAGCGAGCCTATTGCGAGGCTGTTTAATAGTTCTCTAGAATTTGGTATTTTCTCTCAGATATTGAAAATAGCTCGTGTTATTCCATTATTTAAGAAAGGGGATAAAAATGATTATTTAAATTATAGACCCATTGTGATTCAATCTTCCATTGCTAAATTATGGGAAAAATTGTTTTATAACCAATCTTTACACTATATATTGGGTAATAAATTTATTCACCCTAACCAACATGGTTTTATTAGTCCACGTGATACTAATTCGGCAATTTGTAATTTTACAGAAATTTTTAAAAAACAATCAAATCAGGATTACGTAATAGCCCTTTTTATTGATTTTAATGAAGCCTTTGATTCTATTTCGCATGATATTCTCTTACAAAAATTAGAATATCAATACGGTATTAGGGGCTCAATTTTAGAATGCATTAAATCTTTTTTAAATGATAGAGTTTATTCCCTCTCCTTATTTGGAATTGATTCTGATCCTATTCTTGTTAATAAAGGCTCTGTTTTATCCCCTTTATTTTTTAACTTATATGTTAATGATATTTTTAAAATTTCAAAAGAATTTATTCTACTCTTTGCTGACGATATGAGCGTTGCATTCTCCCATAAAAAGTTACCTACTTTAATATCTATTGTTAATATTTTTTTGAAGAAATTAAGTTAAGTTGCACAATTGGTGCCTATTGAACAAACTTTCAATAAACCCAAATAAATCATGCTTTATCCATTTCTGTCAGCGTAATAAACAATTTAATTCTTCTGTTCTTAATTTACTTTATAATAATACTCCAATTCCGCGAGTTTACCATGGTCTTTGGATCTCTTCAGATCTTTCGTGGAGGGAATATATTAAAAATCTGTCTTTGTCACTTAGTCGTGCTGTTGGGTTAGTTTATAGGCATCGATATCTTCCTTCTTTTATTCTCCGTAACTTATATTTTGCATATCTTCAATCTTCTTTACTTTTTGGAATCATTTTTTGGGAGCTTCTGGCTATAATCAGCTGCTTCCGCTGCTCCGCTAATGCTCCCTCCCTCTATTTTGACAATTTATCAACTCTATGAAATTCGCCTTCTTTGTTTTACCCATAAAACTTTAAATGTTGGTATGGATGATAATTTAATAACTAATATTAAATATTGTTCTGACGTTTATGATCATAATACTCGCTATAATACTAATATTTATTTACCCTTCTTGTCCCGTACTTATTTAGAGTGTAGTGTTTCATATCGTGCTTTGAGGCTGTGGGGTTCAATCCCTGATAAAATTAAAGATATTAAAAATTATTCTTTATTCTATTTTAACCTTAAGCAATTTTACTTTACTAACTTAGATTAATTTTTATTTTTCAACAAAGTTGACACTCACCTCCCTCCGGGTCTGACCTGATGGGCCATTCTTGGCTTTTACTTGGCCCGGTAGGTTTAAAGTGTCATACAATTAATTAAAATAAAAAAAAAGTAAAATAGAAAAAAAGAAAGTTGGTTATTAAACTAAAAGTTGTACTGCAATGTCTTTTTTAACGTGTTAAGGCTTAATTCGCATAAACCAGACTCCCAGTATATATATGTATTTAATATAATCATATTTAATATATACTAGCAGAGGTACCCAGCGTTGCCCTGGATAAATAAACAGAACAACCCCAAATGTTAAATTATAACTTCCAATTGTTTAAATAATAACTCAGTCAATACAACACAGAGCAAAAGGACTATCCATTCTACGAAAAATACGGAAAACAGTAATTCTAGGTGATTATACCGAGAGTTTATCTAAACTCTTCTTGACTTGCCTCACGACTGGGGAGCATCACCAATTACTTTAGACTGAAGTTTTTCTTCCCCTTGATTTAGAAGCTTTTGCTCTATTCGAAACCCCATTGTTAAGATTTTTCAAATGCCCAAATAGCTTTTTCTGTTTTAGTTGCACAGTTTCTTTGATCAATACCCGTTCTTTCTCTTACCTTTCCAGACACATAAATTTTTGCCAGTCTAGATGTTTGATAGGGAGCTCAACGGAGACACGCATGACTCCTTTGTCTCGTCAAGAGATGCTGCCTTATTAATGTCCTGTCACTGCATCATCATTCTATGCTCATTATTAATAATTCTTGGAAACGAACGTTCAATTATCGCATTATCAGCATCTCAGTTTCCAAAATATACACATTCCCACAGACTCTAGTCAAAATGTATTTTTTGAAATGTTTGGATCTGATGTGCTACCAAATGTGCTAGGTGATAACCCCGGCGTGGCTCGGATTTTTTTTTTTTGATTAAATTTTGCAATATCTTAAAAAAACACATGAAAACGCTTAGAATTATTACGATAAAATTCTTAATGGAAAGTCAAAAAAATTTTTTTAAAGGCTCACAATGGATGGAACTCATCAAAGCTGCCACTGTTAGTCTAAACGATTTCTTACTCACGTAATTTTGGATGTACATTTGATGTTATTGCAATTCCCACTCTTCTCTCGAGGTCTTGAAGCAAAACTTGGTCATTCATCACTTTGTGTAGTCTAGTGGTCTCCGATTCTTCTATTTACTTGCTTTCTATTTCCTTAATACAGGACGGAGCTAAAAGAGTGCTTCCTGTGTCGTCTTTCCAGTCTTTCTCAATAGTCTGCTAACTCTCCATTATCTCCAGTTACTGATTATTTTTAAAGATTTTCCAGAAATTAAGTACAAAGAACTCTTTTTTTCTAAGAAAAGGCTGAACAACAGGAATTCTATGCATTGTTTCAAAATTGAAACTTATCTATATTGCACCATCTTGACCTTGCATTTTTGGTCATGAGATATATATTGTTGATCTATGAATACTGTTGGTGCATTGCGCGTTGACACCATTGTTGATACCTATTGTTGCACAAACTTTGCCTTGCATTGTTGGTCATGAGATAGTTCTCATTAACATGCCTTGCCATAACATGAATATCGATTTTTTATCAATAATTATTATTTTTTCGAAATCTCATGTAGACAGTGACCTTCCTCATGCTTTGAGGGTCAAGTATGCAAAATTTCATCAAGATCGGAATAAACCTGTAGATTTGTACAAAAAACAAACCCACAAACAAACAAACGCACCCACAAACATCCTTCGTTATAGATAGAGTACCAGAGGTACCCAGAGGTACAATTACAATTGTAGGTAAACAGAACAATCTCAAAAAATTAAATTATAACTCCCAATTGCTTAACTAATCACTCAATACAATACAGAGCGAAGGAACTATCCATTCTACGAAAAATACGAAAAACAGGAAGTTTAGGTGATATACCGAGACTTTATCTAAACACGTCTTAACTTGCCTCACCACTGCGGAGCTTCTCCGGATAGTTTAGGCTCAAGTTCTTTTTACCCTTGACGTAGAAGCTTTTATACCCTGTTACTCTATTCGAAACTCCCGTTGTTCAGATGTTTCAAATGTCCGTATAGCTTTTTCTGGTTTAGTTGCAGAGTTCTCTGACCAATACTCGTTCTTTCTCTTTTCTTTCTAGACACATAA
Organism: Rhysida immarginata; assembly: GCA_023313115.1. Taxonomy (NCBI): domain Eukaryota; kingdom Metazoa; phylum Arthropoda; class Chilopoda; order Scolopendromorpha; family Scolopendridae; genus Rhysida; species Rhysida immarginata. Next base: position 786,724 of record JAHWFO010002326.1, read on the forward strand.
ATTTTACCAGTCGTCTGAACGTTGATAGGGAACTTTAAGGAGACACATGTGACTCCTTTGCCTTCAATAGATGCTGCATTATTAATATCTTAAAAATAAACACATGAAAACGCTTAGAATTAATACAGTAAAAATTATTAATGAAAATTCGAAAAAAATATTTTTAAGACTCACAATGGATGGACCTGGCCAAGAATGCCACTGTTACTCTAAATAATTTCTTACTCATGTAATCTTACTTTAGATGTAAACTGGATGTTGTTGCAATTTCCACTCTTCTCTCGATGTCTTGAAGCAAAATATAGCCATTCATCTCTTTGTGTACTCTGGTGGTCGCCGAATCTTCTATTGACATGCTTACCATTTGATCTATACAGCACGGAGCTAAAGGACCGCTTCTGCTGTCGTCTTTCCACTCTTTCTCAATAAACTGCTAACTCCCTATTATCTCCAATTACTGGTCATTTCTAAAGATTTTCAAGAAATTATTAAGTAGGCTACTAAGAACTATCAATTCTAAGAAAAGCCTGAAGAACTGGAATTCTATGCATTATTACAAATTGAACCTTATCTATATTTACAAACTATGCATTTCATTATTGGTCATGAGATATATATTGTTGATCACTGCCTAGTGTTGGTGCAATGCGTGTTGACAACATTGTTGATTGCTATTGTTGCACAAACTTTTCCTTGCATTGTTGGTCATGAGATAGATCTCATTAATATGCCCTGCCATAACCATGAATATCGATTTTGTATCGATAATTATTATTTTTCCGAAATCTGAGGTAGACAGTGACGTTCCTCATGCTTTGAAGGTCATGTATGCAAAATTTCATCAACATCGGAATAACGCTGTAGATTTGTATAAGAAACAAACCCACAAACAAACCCACAAACAAACATCCCTCTTTATATATATAGATAGACTAGCAGAGGACCCGGCATTGCCCGGGATAATTACGCTTGTAGATAAACGGAACAACCTCAAAAAGGTAAATTAAACCTCCAAATTGGTTAAATAATAACTCAATCACTGCAATATAGAGCGAAGGGACTATCCATTCTAAAAAAATCCGAAAGACAGGAATTTACCTCTACACTGAAAAAATCCATTCCAGGTGATATACCTGGACTTGATTTACCCAAAAAAAATTTTAAGGCTCACAATGGATAGACCTCTCCAAGGATGCCTTCTAGTTGATTACCATTTGCTCAATACAGCACGGACCTACAGGAGTGCTTCCTCTATCGTCTTTCACTCTTTCTCTATAGTCTGCTAACTCATTATCTACAGTTACTGATCATTTTTAAAAAATTTTCAAGTACTAAGAATTCTCCTTTTCTAAGAAAAGCCTGATTAACGGGAATTCTATGCATTGAATTCTATATTGCACAAACTTTGCCTTGCATTTTTGGTCATGAGACATGCATGTATATTGTTGATCCGTGCGTAGTATTGGTTCAGTTCGTGTTGACACAATTGTTGATACCTATTGTTACAAAAACTTTGTCTTGCATTGTTGGTCATGAGATATTTCTCCTTAATATGCCCTGCCATAATCATCATTATTTTTTCGAAATCTGAGGTAGACAGTCACCTTCCTCATGCATTGAAGGTCATGTATGCGAAATTTTATCAAGATCGGAATAAAACTGTAGATTTTTATAAAAAACAAACAAACCCACAAACAAACATCTTTCTTTATATATATAGAAGACTAGTAGAGGACCCGGCATTGCCCGGGATAATTACGCTTGTAGGTAAACACGCACTCATACACACTGTTCCCAATCGTCTGAACGCTTGTTAGGGAGCTGAAGGAAGACACGTGTACCTCTGTGCCTCAATGAGAGAGACTGCCCTATCTATATCGTCTATTATATCCTTTCCTATTCATTGTTAATAATTCTTTGAAACGAATGTTTTGTCATTGCATAATCATATTATGTTCAATGTTAAAATTCTTTGAAAGTAACTTTGTATCATTGCATTATCATTTTATGTTCATTGTTATAATTCTTAGAATAATTTTGTGCTCATTGTTATTGGTGAATTGCGCATTGAGACCATTGTTAATGCGAACACGTCGTGCCTATTGTTGCACAAACTTATGACAAAATAAATAACAATGAGCACAAAATGATGATGCAATGATAAAGCAATCCTTTCCAAGAATTATAACAATGAACATAAAATGATGATGCAATATGCATAAGTTTCAGTTTGTAACAATGCATAGAATTCCTGTTATTTAGGTTTTTCTTAGAAAAGAGAGTTCTTCGTAGTTAACAATTTCTTGAAAATCTTTAAAAATGATCAGTAACTTGAGATAATCTAGAGTTAGCAGACTATCGAGAAAGACTGGAAAGACGACAGAGGATGCAATCCTTTAGCTCCGTGCTGTATTCAGCAAATGGGAAGCAAGTAAATAGAAGAATCAGCGACCGCTAGACTACACAAAGTGATGAATGGCCAAGTTTTGCTTCAACACTTTGAGAGAAGAGTGGAAATTTTAACAACATCAAGTGTACATCTGAAGTAAGATTACGTGATTAAGAAATTATTGGAGATGTCCATCCATTGTGAGCCTATAAAATTTTTTTTCGTATTTTCATTAAGAATTTTTACTGTATCCTAAGCATTTTTATGTGTTTCTTTTTAAGATATAGCGAAATTTAATGTAATTTTTTGAGATTGTCCTCTCTACCTACACGTGCAATTATCCCGGGCAACGCCGGACACCTCTTCTAGTATATAGATAGAAGAAGATAGATACTCTATAATATTTTTTTAATGTATATATTTTATTTTATTTAATTACAAAATACAAGAAAAACTGAATAACATAAGACGCGAATATTAATCCTTATCAAACCGGGACCAAATGGTCACGAGGCCGACGAATGGTGTCTCTCGTAGGAAGGAAAGTTAATAATAAATGCAGCATAAAATAATAATAAAAATACAAAAGAAAAGATTAGTGAGAGCAAATAGGATAATTGAACGGCTGGGTGTAGTAACCAGGCAAGTTCCCTTACTTGGTTTTTCCTGTTGACTATGGAAATATTATCCGTTGTCATTTATTTTGTTTATGCAGCAGCCAATTTATTCACAGAAAGTGTCTGTTTTATGCACGTTTCCCTAAGAAATAAAATTATTTCAGTGCATAATTTCTACTTGAAATTTCTAGACGTATTCAACAATTTTTTTTCTGTTAGTTGCCTGGTTACTGCATTGGCTAACTCAATTGTTAGTGAACAGAAAAGATTTAAGAAACTTTTTAAACAGTGAAGTCATAAGAGCAGTATCAATAATATCGGGTGGAAATGACCACATTTTCAATGACCAAAAAAGGAATTGATCACAATTGACCACAATTTGATACCAACATAAGGCCTCTTATGCACTGTCGACTAGTTGCCAGCAACTGTGGTTTTGAAAACTAGAAACAATAGGAAATTGAAGACGGAAGACCAAATGGGTAACCAAACACAGCTGCGACCTTTCATATCACTCTCGTCCGCTCTTGCTTTCATATTGTCCTTGGGCAGCGCGCTACCTTTCAAGATGGACGTAGAGAATGTATTTGCTGAGTGATGTAATTTATAGAAAGAAAAGAAAAATGGAGAAAAGGGAAATATTGGATTCACACCCATTGCAAGAAAGTGGAAATAAATGCAAGCTGCAAATTTTTTTGAGGACCTTCGAAACCGTGACAATAAATTAAAATAAAATGAAACAAGGGGGGAAAATGAAAAAATCCAAGAAAAAGCGAGTCTTTATACAAAATGGTGTTGCACGATAAACCAAGGCACGGGATTTAGAGGCCACACAACTCGCATTGTCCTCAGATTTCACGGATAAAAAACAAATAACACGATCGAGAAGAGGTGGTTTTCTGCACAGTGTGTAGATGTCAAAAGAAACAAGCCATCCCAGCGTCTCCATAGAAAATTCAACAGATTCTGATTTACCAGCCTCTGGAAAGACTGCCTTGGGAAACTAAAACAAAGTGCGCAAATGACATCTCTGATGACATATTATGCAGACATCTTTGAAACAATTGTATAATAGTGGGTTTATTCTTCTGCTGCACACTGTATAATAATGGAAACTCAATCATTTATATAAAATCAGCAACGGTGGACGTTGTCACAACTAAGAAAAAAATCTAACAAGGGGTTATCTAACAATGGGTTATTTCCCGAATATTCAAATTGGTGGATTCTCTTCTAGTAAACAAATAAAAAGGAACTAAAAGGTGAAGAACAACAAGAACTCTCGTCCTGGCCTCAGGACATGATCAGATCATCTGGGTTGGTTTAAGGGCCTTCCCCTCTTTTCTGGAGATTTGTTGGTGTTGCTTGTCAGGCAAGAGTTTTGGGTTATCAGGGGGAGGACTGACTTGGGGAGGAGGGGGGGTGAAATGGTTAGGTTAGATTAGATACCATAACCGTCAACTATAACTCTTAGCAACTTTACCACCACAAAATGAACAGCATTAAAAATCATATATCGCACATATACAGTGAGCAAAAATATTATCCGTCCACTAGCTTACGTAAAGATAAAAACGTCAAAATAAATAAAACCAATTGATTTTGAATGAAAATTTTATCATAATCTACAGTATTTAAACTATGTGACATCTCACATTGGGTAGGGATCTCTGCCTCTAAATAGGGAAAAGTAAAAATACAGTAGATGATAAAAAAAAAATACCTTGTCATAGAAGAACCAAAAAATTATCCGTCCAGGTAAGTATTCTAAGCCAAAATATATTATTACTAGCAAAGGTACCCGGCCTTGCCCGGGATAATTACACATGGATGTAAACTTAACAATCTCAAAAAATAAACACATGAAAAATGCAATATCTTAAAAATAAACACATGAAAATGTTTAGAATTAATACAGTAAAAATTCTTAATGAAATTTGAAAAAAATCTTTTTAAAGGCTCACAATGGATGGACCGCTCCAAGAATTTCTTACTCGTGTAATCTTACTTCAGATGTACACTTGATGTTGTTGCAATTTCCACTCTTCTCTCGATGTGTTGAAGCAAAATTTGTCCTTTCATCATTTTGTGCAGTCTAGCGGTCGCCAATTCTTCTATTTACTTGCTTCCCATTTGCTCAATACATCACGGAGCTAAAGGAGTGCTTCATCTGTCGTCTTTCCACTGTTTCTCAATAGTCTGCTAACTCTCCATTATCTCCAGTTACTGATCATTTTTAAAGATTTTCAAGAAATTGTTAAGTACTAAGAGCTCTCTTTTCTAAGAAAAGCCTGAATAACAGGAATTCTATGCATTGTTACAAATTGAAACTTATCCATATTGCATCATCACTTTATGTTCATTGTTATAATTCTTGGAAAGATTGCTTTAACATTACATCATCATTTTGAGCTCATTGTTTTTGGTGAATTGCGTGTTGAAAGCATTGTTGATACCTATTGTTGCACAAACTTCTATTTGCATTGTTGGTCATGAGATATATATTGTTGGTCCCTGCAGAGTGTTTGTGAATTGCGTGTTGATACCATTGTTGCAAAAACTATGTCTTGCATTGTTGGTCATGCGATATTTCTCATTAATATGCCCTGCCATAACCATGAATATCGATTTTTTATCAATAATTATTATTTTTTCGAAATCTGAAGTAGACAGTGACCTTCCTCATGCTTTGAAGGTCGTGTATGCGAAATTTCATCAAGATCGGAATAAAACTGTAGATTTGTATAAAAAACATACAAACAGATCCACCCACCCACACAAACATCCTTCTTTATATATATAGATAGACTAGCAAAGGTACCCGGCGTTGCCCGGGATAATTACACTTGGATGTAAACAGAA